>JASANN010000252.1:610378-673190 GCA_031762395.1 Calameuta pygmaea
CCCCCCCCCCCCCCCCCCCCCCCCCCCCCCCCCCCCCCCCCCCCCCCCCCCCCCCCCCCAAATTAAAAAAAAAATTAAAAATTCCTCCTCACAAAGAACGAGTAATACCGAACAAGTATGGTAAGTCATTCGAATCAAGTATGCGAATTAAGCATAATCCAAGAGCGTGATAAATTTTCAAAATAATACCACTGAAGTGGCAATCTCATCGACAAAGTACCAATACAATATCCCGAAGCTTACATAAACCCTCATTGAAATTCCGTACGCATCGACGCGATGACGGATATTGGATAATTTAAAAATTAAAAAAAAAAAAACGAAAAAAAATAATTTACAATCATCGAGAAGAACCTATCCAAATGTATAACGAGAGAGCTGAAAGTGACGATAGTAAGTATCGTCACAAGGAACGCAGTTAACAATAAAGAAAATATTACAGAAGGCCACACTCGTGTCCGAGGATACGGCGGCACCGGCACCATTCTTTGATTCTAAATCGAATGGCCTCGACGAATACGGCCAATGAGAGAACGGCAATTTTAGACGCGCCGCCAACGTGTTCGAATCCCTCGTTTTCTTTGGTCCCCCCCGTTCGCGCAGTCCCGTATTACTGCAGCGAAGGACTCTAATCGCGATTCGACCAATGGCAATCCGGTTTAGACGAGTGGAACGTTAGGAAATGGGAGATGCCGGTGGTGGGGCCCCAGATGCAGCCTCTACGGCACAAGGCTATCCTTTGTCCGAAACCCGCGCCTATACCAACACTCTTCGTTCACCATCGTTCCCCATCGTGAGCCATACCTACAATCTTTTACTTAGTTCGTGCGTTCCTATCCTATGGCGAGTACACAGCCTAAAAGAATTCACCATGGATTCCACAGTGCCATAATGGGAACTTATGCGCCTATCGGGTACAAGCGGCTACTATGCGAGGAACCGTTTCCTCTTTGGTTGCCGTATCTTTCTTCTTTTTTTTCTCTTTCAATTTGACAAAGAGACTAAAGACTGGCGGATCGACGTCTTCTCATTCGCATTTATTGTCATGGTTACCGCCTCTCGTTTATACGATTTAATAATATATATCGGTATATATGTATATATAGTAGTTTGGCGCTTCCTAAGTATCCACACGGATACCATTTACTGACGTTGGAGGTTCAAACCACGACTTCCGTCATTGGTTTGTCCCCCCGTATCTCCTCACTGCACAAAACCCTTTCTTTTTTTTTGATAAAGACCAACCTCTTGCGACCTCGATACATTTACTGAATATGCAACGTGTTAATTTAATATATTTTTTAATGCATCTAAATTATTATTATTATACAGGGTATCGAATAATTTTTATCTTTCAGGTGAAAATTTATCAGTATCTTTAACTCCCTGTGATAAGCAGTCGTTCGCAAGGGAACAGACGAATCAAGATCCAAGCGATTACCTTGTTCAAGAATATTCCTGACGATATCAGAATTTATTGTATACGTGGAATAAAAAGAAAATTGACACGATCGAAGATGCAATTGTGGGATTTTCGATTCGAGCGATTCCGGCGTCTTTGCATGCAGCCGTAAAAAGCATCACTTTTCATAACACAACTTTTAACACGTCGAACTGCGTCTCTCGTCTTAGCTCTTCGCTACGCGAGGTAAGCAGTAATAAGATAGCGGCCGGTTTTGCTGTCCCCGTCGCCGTGGTGGTGACCCATTTATCGTGCTTAACTATAACGTTACCCAGGGGAACGGTAAAATCGAGGTAATATTACCATTTATCCAAAACTCTCGTAAGTTTCCATTATTATAGAGAGTGTATCGTGAGTGATGCAGAAAATGATTTTTAAAAAATCGATCATTATCGATGATCCGGAACATTAATCTTACCATCGAAGCTCACACGCTTGTATAATTGCTAAATTTAATGAACGCTCGACAAAGTTCAAAAAGACAAAAAAAATTTTTTTTTCCCAACAACTCGATCGAGCGTCATTTAAACCAATAGAGCAGTCATCGATGATCTAATGAATGGTTTCGTGCTCGTAGTAAATCTGCTTTTTTTTTTTATTTAAACTTTTTTATTTCACTCGTTTCAATAAGCGTGGAACAAGTAATGGGACAGTAACACCCAGTGAAGTGGAGTAGACGTATCATCGTACGTGTGGTGCAACGAGATGCATTTGTACAAACAAAACTCTTGGGGAGAGAGGGAGATAGACGGCGGGGGAAGGGCGAGTGGAGGAGTGGGACACGGACCTGACAATGGGAAAGCTCGACACAACGGACGAGTATGAGTTTCGCTGAACACGTTTAACGTAAACGTAAATGTAAACGTGCCACATATTACGTGTGTTTGTGTATATATATGTGTATACACGCGCGCGCACACACACACAAGCGCGCGCGCGCGTACACGTAGCGCAAGGGCAGAACGCACGTATGCCCATTTCGAACGTTGCGCCAACTGCTAATATTATCGTAACACCGTGACCGGCGGGTATAACACACGCGAAAAACCGCTCGCGTTGAAAACGCGTCGAGAGGGTTCATCGCATAACAAGTGTAAAAAGAAAAAAAAGTTATTTCGCGTGAAATAGCATTAGGATGGATTTTAGGATCAGGGATGAACTTTTCAGTGATCGCGAAACCCCGAATATCCGTCGCTATCATCGGGTATACATAAAATATTATTTTAAATGAAGAATTCGAAAGATCTTTTGAGATTCCACTAAAATCCAAAGAAATTGCACACTTCACTGGGTGTGGAGCACTGTACAATATTGTGTAGTCGATGGTAAACACTGATGATTATCACAAAGTTTTTGTACGACGACCGTAAGCGTTAAGGGTTGATCTTAAAACTTACTGATGGGGCTCGAGTAGTTAGTCCGCATTCGCATGTAGCATGTCGCGCGTACGATAACTTCTCGACGGCGTAAATGTATTTCGCGACGAAAAATACGTCACGCAGGTCGCCGAGCAAAGACGACGACGACGACGACGACGACGTCGACGACAATTTTGAGGAGCAGAACGACGAGGCGAGGCGTCCGTGCTGAACGGAGGAGTTCTTTGTCGCTCGGATGCGTCGGAGTTTTTAGGGAAGCGTTTTCAAGGCGTTGCATCGCGAGGTACAAGCGCGTCATTTTCGTCAATTTACTCCTCCGCGTGCGCGCTTGCACCCCAGGAGCAGGCACGGCCGCCCCTGAGTCTCCAGACCCCCCACCAAGTAAGCACGGTACCAACTCGAATACCCCTTCCCTCCCCCCGATCTCTTCTGAAACACCCCATCCCTCATCCTTCTACTCGGCGAAGCGAGGTCAATCGACGGAGGGGGTTGAAGACGCTCCCCCACCCTGACTATATTCCCCCCCACCACTACGGCCACTCAATATCGTTTCATTACGCACCCCACTCCCACCCCCATGAAATACCCAACCACCCCTCCCCTCCCCTCCACCCCTATCACGCCACGCTCGCACTACCACCACCGAGTGAACCCTTACCACCACCTATCCCCACCCACCCATCGTCCACCCACTGTGCATCTAGCAGTTGCATATCGGTGGTGGTAGTTCTCGTCGTTGCCGACGTCGTCGTCCTCCTGCCTCGACGACGAAACACGAATGGCCACGAATTTTTATTGTTACTTTTCGCCCGGCTCTCTTTTTTATGCGCTTTTTTAACGATCTCCCAGACTGCAGCTGCAGCCGGGGCTCCGTTCGAAAATACGTACGCTCGCCCGAGACGTCCTCGCTCCTTTCCTTTTATATATCCCTTCATCCAGGTACCAGCTCCCGCCTCCCCCCCGCTTTCTTCCGTACCTTTCTTACTTCCCCTCTTCCTTTAACTTCTTTCCCTTAGTTCGCCCCGTCCTTCCAACGGACTCTGATGTCTTCCAGGCGTTTCCACTTTTTATGGTCCCGATTATATGTGCCCCAGGCCGTATAACGTCGTCTTCGAAAAGCTCCCCGGTTACGCCTGTAGCGAGTAACGGGTATTTACGCGGCTTCGGCCGTTTACTGCTTTATGGATTCGATTATTCTTCGTATATAAAAGAAGAAAGAGACGCAAAGAATTATCACGATTTTATCCTTCCAGATCATCCTACACCATTAGCCTTTTCGTTTACAATTTTTTTTTAATTTTTCAAAATTTTCTGAAATCTACCATTAAAGTTTCGCGTCTCCGATCTCCCTGGGCCTTTTTATTTTTTTTCCTACACTCGGTACACCTAACATATAAGTTCTCAACGCTTTGAGACTCTTCCTACTCGCCGCACATGTGTTTACGGATGTATACATACGTATAGGTTACACAGTGGCGGGAGAAGGGTTGGTGGGGGGAAAATACGAAGGGAGGGAGGGAATGACTATGGAAGCTGTGCAACGTGCGAACCGTTTGAGATGCAAAGGCTGCACTTCGCACCACAGGCCATAGGTATGTCTTATTCCATTTCAGTTAGAGACTCGTGTCGGATTTGGTAGTACCGTTACATTCAGTGATCGATATTACCGTATTTTTTATTTTATTTTCATCCTTTGACTGATCGTACGTACAAGTGACACCAGTGAGTATAAACGGAATATTTCATTGTGCTAATTAGATTGTAACGTGCCAATTTACCTAAACGACCGCACGTTACATCCAGGGTTTTGGATTTTAAAAAATATCATTAATTTCACAGCCTGCGAATCAGCCGTCTGACATTCTCTTCACAGCCACTACGACGCCGCTGATTGAGTCCCGATGTCGTTTGACCGTCCAGCAGAAATCTCCGTGATCTCCGATAAAGGAGAATCCTTCTCCCTCTGATCGGATCCTCCATCACGCGTCATTGTCCTACGTTAACGGATAACCAGAATGAGCCGACTGGCATCTTGGTACGACGACACTGTCTTTCATCTTTCGACGCAATTTCTCGTCCACGTTGTGGCGGCGAACACCGGGAAAAGTTAGTCAGTTCACCAGACTCGAGCGCGATAACGTATATTCGCTGTTAAGTGGCGTTGTAATCGGACGCACAGAAAATTTTCACATTTAATTTAAATGTCACATTCTATAAGTCTCATCGTCTCTTCACTTGCGTCACAAGGTGCTAGATATATTACCGTTGATTACATAATCGGATTATTTGCACTCCCGTTTGTCAATATATATTCACTCTGTAGAAAACCCTTTACCTATCGATGTACCCTTCTCTAACGGTATCACGTCGGCCGTTCAGCCAAGCATCAAATTCCCATCTCGTTCACACGTGCATGTAAACACAATGAGATTTTCTAAGTACCGTGGATACACTTGCGTATTCAAATTTTGAGATGAATTTTTTTTTTCCAACCACTTCGAGGACCAATGTACTGTTGGGCCCCAACGTCGGGACGATTTACGACACTTCTGACCAACGGATCAAAAAGGTCACGAAAGCGTCACGACGCCTGCACTCACACCCGCGCGCGAAACGTGCTGCTGAAGCGAGACGTTGAATGGTACGAGGATGGCAGGGGGGGGATGATCAGTGGCCCATGGGGAGGGGTAGGGCGACATGGTGGAAGCAGAGGGAAATTCAGGGTGTTTTGGGGTGGGGACGTTACTCGAGGAGTTGGAAGTGGAAAAAAGGAGAAGGGACCAGGATAGTGGATAGTAGGAGTTTGTTAAGTAGAGAGAGAGGGGGAAGAATATGGAGGAAGGAGCCGTTGAGGGGAAATATATAGGGGAGTGAGATTGGGGGGACTGTATGGTTTGGGTATATGGGGTGGGGATGCGTGCGGGGGGGGAGGGGGAATGTCGTAAGAAGAAGAAAAGAAGGTTTCGGGCGGCGGCCGGGATGGCTGGTTGTCTGTGGTCAAGGCACGCAGCTTGTGCAGTATTCTGCTCGCCTGACGCCCGAACGCCGCGGCGGCGTCGTTGGCAACGGCGTCGGCGTCGACGGAGGGCTACACCAGGGACGAATAAGAGGGGGTGGCGAGACACCCCGCGCGCCGCACGTAGAAACCGTTACACAGCCTGATTTTCCACCCTTTCGCAGTCGTCTGTATTAATGCAAACGTAAAATTTACCTCGCGACGCCAAAATGTCGCCGATTAACGCTGTTGCGTAACATTCGTTATAAATATTTGCAATTTCAGTTTTTCGCAATTTTTCATACACCGCTATTATTGGTACAACGACCAATCTTTACAACCTCTCGGCTGTTACGTGGATACTAGATACGGAATATGCCATATATCTTTTCCACAATGCGATATTTGTTTTTAATGCATAATTTTTCCAAATAGCCACGTGGTAACTGCGTTGTAAGAATTTGTGCGAAATAATTATTTATCACAAAAAATACTAAGTATATTATTATATGGGCCCAACCCTTTTTCGCACGAGGCAGGGGCATTGTATATAAAGGGACTATAGCTTTATGGAGCCATAGGTTCCTTTATGTCGGGTATTGTTTTGCAGCGAGATCCTTGGGCAACGAAGTATTTCAGCGGGTACCCTCCGTCTGGGCACAAAGGCAAACCCGTGAATTTGGAACCGCCTCTAGGCTCTCTTCCCCTTGTGAGAATTCACCGCTGATTCATGGACGCCACGAGGCTAGGGTACCTATCGGTACATATGTATACCCCCTGTACCGATCAAATAGTATTAAAAATATGTAAATATGCATAATCAGACTTTAACCAAAAATAAAGTACCGGATGATAAAACAATAAAATAATGAAAATATGCTCCAATTACTAGAGTCTAGTGAGAATCGCAGTAGATACGCCCGGTATATATATATACACATATACAGTCAGTCAGGACTCCAGTGTTCCAGCTCGCAACAGGTCTCACCCACAGTGTACTTTATCGCACACAGATCCCTGTACGGGATACTCTTCGTATATACACATAGGACATATATATACGTATCTACATATATATCATACACGTGCATATAATATATAGCGGTATCAGCACATCCATATAATAACTCTCTCTATTTTCCTTTTCCTCCTCATTTCGTCACACGTCACACGAAATCCTTAACACGCAGAACAGACTGCGGCACGCACCGTCCTAAACGCATAGACCTACGTAAGTGACGTAAGGTTAGGAAAAAGAAAAATGATGGACAGAGATGCATACACGAATAGGACGTTGCGAGAGGAACGAAGATGAAAAACTATAATGAAGAAAATGACGATTAGCAAATAAGTAGCAAATGTCATGAAGAAAGAACGTGCACATTGAGAGACACGCGTACGGCGCGAGCGGCCCGAACAGCGGCAGAGTCCGACCTCTCTAGCAGGAATTCTACTCACCGACAACGAAGACCATATTCTTTGTCCATCGCAGCAGCTCCCGTCGAATGTGTCTGCGTTCCTGTATGCAGCGGGCATAGGGGCAATCCGCCATTTTTGAAATCACATCTTAGGGATGTGTATGTGTGCCGGCCGGGTGCGCCTGCCTCGTGTTCCCGCGTGGATACGAGCGCACGCTCTCGCTCTCTCTCTCTCTCTCGCTCGCTCTCTCTCCCTCGCACTCTCTCCTTCTCTCTCCAGCCTCTTCTCTGTATATACTCTTCCTCTCCGTCAATCCGTTCAGCTTCCTTCTCTCCAGTCTTTCCACCGTCCTTTTTTCTCTCCAATTTCTCTCCCTCTCCTACTCTCTCGCGCGCTCTCTCTCTCTCTTTCTCTCTTGGGCGCGTTGATGCTGGAGCTTCGTGGCTCCTGGTGTCGGGGTAGGGGCTGATAGCTCGTACGTGCGTGCGACGAGGAGCGTGCGTGAGAGAGCGGGCAAGGAAGTGCAGTAGCGGCGTCGTGGCGATGCACGTGTGTGTACGTAGGCGTCGGGACGCTCGTGTGTCGACGGATACGATGTGACTCGTGTCGAGATATGGGTGCTCCCGTGTGTACGCTGTCGTTGGGTGTATGTGTGTGCAGCGGGTGACGTCACGCGTGACGTAGCGTGCGCCAAGAGTAGCGGCTGGTAAGGCTGGAAGGGATGTCGTTGTCGTTGTCGTCGTCGTCGTCGTCGGTTTCGTCGACGACTGGGAAGCGTAGAGGGGGAAAGGATGCCGACGCCTGGTGGGGTTTTCGGACACTAGTAATAGTAGTAGTGGTAGGTGGTAGTAGCAGTTGTCGTAGTATTTGTGGCGGTAATGGTAGTAGTAATAGCAATAGTGGTGGAGTAGTGGGATATACCTTAGAGGGGGTTGATGTGCTGTGCGAGTGGGAGCGAATACGGAGTGGGACTAGTGGAGGACGCAGCGCTCACTAGGAGTGGGACAGGGTTAGGGCATAGGAACACACACACGTGGACGCTTGCGCCCTGAGTGCAGTCTGTCGCCGATGCACGACCCTCTCTCTCCTCTCTCCTCTCTCGTTCGCCCTCTCTCTCTCCCTCGGGCCCTCTCGCGCTTCTCCCGCGTCCGCGAATTTCGAGGGACGTTTTGCGTGAAGGCGTCCGGCGGACTCGCTGGCAGAAGACTGTCGGGGCCACCTGAAACCAAAAGGGGGTAGGTGTCTGGTGAGATATATGGCATCGCTACGCTATAGACATTCAGATTCATTTTGGATTAGGATAGGTTACAGGTATCTCATTCTCTCGGGTGATCCCTGCTCGGGGAGGGGGTTCGAGGGTTCGTGCGTAAACGCATCCCTTATTCATACACGGAGAATAAAGGCGGTACGCAATCTGCGACTATATGCACGGGTTTATTTTTAGGGATGACCGGGGAGATTGATATCCGGCGCTCCTCTAGGATACCCTTGTCACGGGTTCCTCGGCCCCACCCCGAAACAGGAAGGTACTTCTTCAAATGAAACATTGTCCATAAGACGAGTTTGGGGGTGGCGGAGCGGCCAGAGTAGAAGGCTGTTGAGAAGGCGGTAGGTTGGCAGGGCGGTTAGTTCGCCAACTCGTGGGCGAGGGGCGCCAGGGGTGGCATCGCGTAATACGGGGATGGGAGACTGAGGGAAAGAGGAGCAGAGTGCGCCTAATATGCAACAAGAGAAAAAGAATTGGCGATCAATAGGTAGTAGCTGGTAAGCGTCCTTTCATCCGCCCCTGCGCCCTCGTCCTTTCCACCTGCCCTGCCCTTGCACCTCTCCCCTGCACGACACCCCCCTCTCGCCCCTGTACTCCTAGTAGAATTCAACCTCCTCAACCTTCTCCAGCCCTAGCTTCTGCTACTACTACTACTATTACTGTTACCAGTACCTGCCCTTCCTCCCCCTCCCCGCCCATCTGATTCGCGAACTCGATCTTCTCCTCCATTGCTACATTTCGCGACCGGGACACATCGCAGCCGCCGCCACCGCCACCTCCACCACTACACCTGCCAACCTAAACTAACTCCACCATCAACTGCCACCTTCGAGAACAAACTGATTCAATCCCAGCAACATGTAAAGAACCGTTTACGCCCCAGTACCAAGATTTCCTTGGGATTTGTTAAACAGTCCTAGGAACTTTTCACTAGGATCCAGAATCGATCTAGGGAAATTTCACGATTATACCCTTATCACGAATAACACTATGCAGCCCTCCTTATATACATTCTAAGTTTAAAGTACAGAGAACGCGTACCGTTATAGTTCCTTTCTTATCTTCTACTCTTAGTCTACGCCAGCCTCATCCCTTTTGCTCGACTGTTTCTTTTATTCCCAGAGGGGGTAGTAGGTAAGGGCTGCGATCGATACCGAATAGTCGCGCAACTCGTAGACTAATTTGACGCTGACTAATTCTTTAATTGTGCCCTCCTCGAAATGCTCGAGGGCGTTTTCTTGCTGTTCACTCTTTTTTTTTAATTCTCTCTCTTTCTCCTTCTTTTTTCTCTCTTTACACTCAGCCTCACCCTCGACCAGGCTTACTTTCTCTCTCTCGCTCTATTCTTCCCTTACCGCCACGCTATGCATCCTACTCCCACTTGTTATCACCTCAATCTCCCGTTCCTCCCTCTGCTATCAAACAATCGAGGGAAACTGTTGTTTACACTGTCCAAGTGCTCTTCTTCGTGGTACCTGCGCGCGGATTCGCGATGATAACGACGTTAATAATGACATTAGCGGATGGCCGCGCAAATGCCGGGAAATTCAACGGGTAATAATAGATGGTTAACTCGCGCCGGGGATCCCGGTAAAATTAAAATAGTCCTACCATCCAACCGAGCGAGCGAACAACTCAAGGAGGAAGTAAAGTCCTCGTTTTCTCTATTAAAACCGTTTAATTCCACCAATTAATATACCGTCCAGTAACACGGACGACATTGCGAATAGATTGAGGTTACACGATAGCCCAACGCCTAGATCGATTCTATGCTCGTTCACCGTTATTACGTATAACGTCATACGTAGGACGTTACATGGACATGACAAGGAGGAACTTTTCTAAGCGAAGTATAATATCCAATTTAGTGGATTACTTCGCTCTTACGTAATATTGGACACGGTTGAATATCAACGGTTTGACGTGGCAGTACAGTTTGAGTTGAGAGATTCGGTTGAGTATATCAAGTTTTGGTATACATTGTACCAGTGGTCGGAAAGGGACGAAATGCTCGAATTGAGATTTAATTATATAATAAAGAAATCAATACTGGTTGCCTGGAAAGTCAGTACAAGTGAGCAAGGACGTTGTGGAGATAGGATTAGATTTTAGGATTTTCCTTGAAGGCCCATTAAGAAGTATGCGTTTTAATCTCTGCGTCTTATTTTAGGTTAAACGAGAGGTAAACGCAGAATTTATGCGATATTCTGAGGCTGCTTGCGTGCGAGAATTTCCGCTATATTTACGCCGTCAACAAATTCACCTCGTTACATGGAATTGCACGAATTGCAATGAAAATAACATTATTCCCATAGTGTGGGCGAGCGCGTAAGCGTATGCGTTATGTACGCTCTTGATATATGGTATATCTATATATACATATAAATATATATACTATATACGTAAAGCGTATAGCAATACACATAGCGAGCACTCCTAATCGATTTTCCCATTACATGAATTCAGGGTGTCGTCCCGCGTCGCCGTCTCTCAGCGTCGGGTGTGCATCTCTCCTCGTCATGAAAAAATTAAAGGGCGATACATGCAGGAAGAAGGGTTGGAGAGGGGACGACGGTAGACATGCACAAGGTCCCCGGCAGACCCCACCCACTCCTACATAGCCCCGGTACAGTACAGTGGAACGAAGAAATGCACATTATGGTCGTCGGCTAGAAATTCACCCGTCGGCCAACATATGAATTATCCATTGTCGGGCGCACCCTGGCAACACTTACGGGCGGCCCGAAATCATTACGACTGCAAAGTAAAAGAGGCTCCCCCCCCCCCCCCCCCATACTGGGAGAGGAATGTTTCTTCGGAGTTCAACCATAGAGGACTCTAGTTAACTAGCTGCACGGAGGGATGATTTTTCTCGTATATACATACATAGTGGATGGCACAGGGCATACGCGTATACGCAGGGGATGACGAGGAGGAGGGTGGGGAGGGGAATGGGGGAAACGAAAAAAGGAAAAAAGTAGGAATTTGAAACAGGAAAGGAGGAGGGATAAGAAAATAAAAAGAAGAAGGAAGTGGAAGAAAAAAAAGAGGAGCCCAGGACGAGCATGGCGAAATAGTAGGGAGGAGGAGGAGGTGGGTTCGCGTACTCAGTTTTTTCCCCAGGGGCGCGAGAGGCAAGGGTGCGTTGGATTCGGTTACTTGGTCTCACCCCATGGACCAGGTTCCACCACTAGTAAAAGCCTCGAGCAACCTCTGCCTCTAGCTCTAGCTTCGCCTCTTCCTCTTCCTCTTCCTCCGGGTCCTCTCGGCGTTCCTCAGCCACCCGCTCTACCTCCCCCCGCGCACCCCTCCGTGCGCCTCAGCAGCGGTGTACTTCTCGTTTTTTTAACGAAGGATCCGCTCAATACCTCGGCTGTCATAACCTCCCGGTCCACCCCATTCCCTTCTCCTAACCCAATACTACCCCTATTCTCCGTAGCTCCCACCAGGAGACTCCTGCCCTGTGCAGGGTCTCTAGCACACCCCATCTCCCTCCTCCCCCCTTTCCCCGAACCCACTTATTCCTCTTCCCAGTTTTTAACGTTTCGTTCGACGTTTCCCTTCGGTCGCGCCACGGCGCTCGCGGGGAAGTGCATTTCGTCGTTACTTTGTTTTACGTTCTCTTCTCCCTCTCCGCCTGTCTTACTACCCTTACGCTACGTACCAACGGCACGCCGGCTCTTTTCCTACTCCTCCTCCCCTCCCAACCCCTTAACCATCCGCACTACATGACCCTCTACTAGATACGTCGACTTCACCCGTTTTCTACTATGCGCTTTTTCCCAGTGCATACAGGTGCAACGAAACCCTGTAACACGATCTACCAAACACCCCTCAGCACCCTTCGACTCCATCCGTCCCTGATTTACTTGGATCATGCCCACTGCCCTACGAGTTACGTGAACGCAATGCGAAATTGAAACAAGAGTTCGGATTAATGCAAGGTAGATGCATGCTCCGGTGCATCTTTTCACTTATTGAGAGAACACTCGTCGTGCGGTTGGATTTGAAGAATTGCGATTTAGTGTAATGCCCCTATAAGAGCACTCTTACATTTTTCTAGTTGCGTAAGATTCAGGTAAATGCCCCGTCTCACCCTGGTTTGTCTTTCCTATGTCTTATATATATATATATGTATATATATGTTGGTTGCATATAAGCAAGGGGAATGAAAAACATTATGATATTCCTCAGGTGTTTCTTATCGTGTGTCTTCGAAATGCAATTCTAAACACTAATATAATGACGCTTGATTTAACACGTAACAGAGTCTATTCGATTTTATGGAACGATTGCGTGTGCAATCGACTGGAGACACTCCGTAAAGGACTATGGACAAAGTGCACGGAGTAAAAACAACTGTAGAAACTTTTTCTTTCTCTTTTAAAAAGAGTTAAAAAAAAAGGACAGCAACGTTCCCTATAGCTACTGCATTCCAGCTGCTAAGCACTTTTCAAGGTACATGCAACTAACCTAGTCCATGAGAATTGACCGATCACGGTACCGTGTCAGTGTTACACTGTCTATCCACACTTTGTGCTTTACCTTCGGTGCATTCACTAACAGATAGTATACCACTCTCCTGGTTTCTCGCTACCGTGCTGACCTCTCACTATCTTAATCAGCCACCCAGCCACCTAGCCTAACCATAGGTCTGGTCCTTGAACGGAAACGAATATCTATATTACAGACACCTATGTATATCAACGCGTTTAAGCATCTACAAGGCAGTATAACCATCACTTCCTGGACCACCTTGATCTTCATCGCTACCAACTATCATTTACTCATTTGGATAGTAAAACGTCAGTTTCTAATACTCTAAAATTTATTGTGCAACTACGCAAGAGGCATCAAGGATAAAAGGGGATTAACCGGTGTCACAGCCCGTAAATGAAAGTTTATCCCGACGATTTTGAATTTTTATTAAACGGGAATGAAAAGCCAATTGACTCTGGTTATCTTTGAATAAAACTGAGCGACGACGCGTAATCTGAAAGAAATTTGAAAAATTGCACGGAACTGGCAGAAATGCTCAAATCCTGTTTGTGGCTCTCGAAAATCCTGTGTTAGGCGCGCCAGTGCGGCATGCTCTTGGAGAAGCAACAGTTCGCTCTATCCCCCTCCGAACCACCCCCGGCCCCTTTTGCACCCCTTGAGCACTGCCAGCCGTCCTCCGCCGCTCTCCTCAGCCAGAGCTATCCTCTCTCTCTCTCCTTTTACCACCCTAAACCACCGCCTGCCAAACCACCGTAAACTTCTATCCGCTCGCTCGTGCGACTATACTTAGCTTCTCTACTAAATTTAGGCTTCTTCTCACTTTCTTCTTATTCTAACTATGGCTGCCCCTGTTAGTCTTTTTCTCTCTCTCTCTCTCCCTATATCTCTTCGTTGCCGTAACACCCATTCTTCTAGACTTCACTTTTCCGTTCTTAGCTCCTTTGCTCACTCACTATTACCGAGCACGTTCCCTCTGGCTCCCTTTTTCATCCTCTGTTGCTCTTCCTCCCTCGACTCCTTTCCCTTCTCCAATGTATCTGGAGTCGTCGACATAAAGGGGATACGACCCTAACCCTTCAGACGCTACGACTCTTCACCGTGGAAGAGGCTGGATGTTTTTTGATGAACGCAACTTAAAAAATTTTTTTTAATCGATAAAAAAATTGTTTAAGCGTTTTTCAATCCGATTAACATGCAATAATTTTACCCAGCAATGTGTACGGGATGCGAAAAATTACGGATCAGCGAAGGGCGTGCGACGAATTTGGTACTGTTTTCATAACGAATATGAGCAGTGGCTCGCAGGAAGCACGCGCAGGATTGACAAATGATAAGCAAACGCGAAAATCCGACGGGGTGGGATTTTAATTGGTTTCTACTTGAAAAATTATTATACGCTGGCTAATGGATTGAAAGTTTCGCCATAAGCTGCAATAAATACGAACAATTTCAAATATTGTAAATAATCATTAAAACGTAACCCAGCCCGATCAGCCTGAACGTCGCGTGCGCTTCATTAAAATTGGATTCAAAAAAGTTGCAAACGTTTTGGATCCAATTTCGCACGTGCACTAACTACAACGATTCGTTACAAAAAAAAACTGCACGTTGCAACCGATGTTATCAGGCGTATCGAGTATATACGGAGTGCTTGAAAATGGATAACCGAGTTAAAAACCAGCTGTGTTTTGTAATATACTAGCGGCAACGGTTTTACTTTTTTTTTTTTTAAAAAAAAGATACATACCTGGGCTCAATTTTATTCCCATCAATTTTTGACGCTTCGTTTCACTCGACACTCCGCAATTTTTATTAATATAAATTCTATCCACTCCCTGTTCTCTCCTGTGGTACCTGTAAACGTTAAATTAAAGTCTTTCTCGATGTCTTCGCCTATAAATATTCGACTGATCTCTCACGAAAGTCGCTAATATCCGTCGACCAGAGAATAGCGTTGACACAAAACTAAAATTTTGCATTCATATCTATAATCGATATGATTGATACCAAATATATAAACGACTTTCGCAATACTCTAAATTTATTCACAATATTCTGCATAAATTTGCATAACGTCAACAAATACCAGAAGAAACATGTAAATCTATTTTTTTTTAATTTCTCATTATGTAGAAGTTTTTGAAAAAATTTTTATCCAAGACATACAAGTGTCATCGATACTCAACTAGTGGTAAACGAATACCTAAGCTCTGTTCTTGCACTATGTAAATAGTATTGTCTAACAGTATACTAGTATACCATAACAGTGTATGAAACTAGTGGTAATAGTAATGATGGTAACAGCACTATAGTACCACAAGAACTACTCCAGACAACTATTGGAAAATCGTATAGTAATTCGTTTCCAACGACTAGATAATTGTTACGAAGCATATAGATAAATAAGGTTACATATGGTTATCTACCTTGTCGTTATCATTTTTATCGTTCTTTTTTCTCTCGCTATCTATTAAAGTTCCAAGTATCTATTCCTCCCTTATTATATTTGAGTATTTAAAATTTTTTAATAATTTTCCTTCCGTCACCCTCATTCCTTGCTGTGCGCGCACACCCCTGTATCAAACTTTGAGCGTCGAGGCACGCCACCCTGTGAACCACCCTTACGGAAACACCTTTAGAAATCGCATTGAAAGTAAATTAGTCGAGCGGCAGAGACACGTAAAAGTCAGGTTCTCTGTTGCAAGAGCTTGAGAGGACCAGGCTGGTGGGAACGCGGCAGTCAAGGATAGGTGGCGGTCGGGAAGGGCAGTCACTACCACACTGCCAGAAAAAGTTGTCGCGCTCTCGAAAAAGCACGGCGAAATGCATCAAAGAATCCATCAAATTAAAAACGCAATTATAAAAAAGCGTCGCCTCTTTGTCGAAAAGCAACCCCGAACCTCTGTGGCGTTGCAGCCCCCACATAAGCACGGCATACCGGCTCGGGATTTGTTTCCACCGAAAAAAAAGAAGAGTGAGTGAGTGAAAGAGAGAGGGGGGGGGGGGACGACAAAAAACGCTATCGATCCCCCCGCCGGTCCTGGTCTCAATTATAGAACGCTTCAAAACATGCGACCCTCGTGAAGACGATAGTAGGGTTCGTCGATGAAAGGTGGTGCGCGCTGTAGGAAAAAAAAAGATTACCAGAAGGGCAGAGAATAAGGGGTGTGTAGTTTGGCTAAAAAGGGGTCGTCGGCCATCACTAGTAGGTACTTCCTTTTTTTTCAGGCTCATCACGTACATGCCTATTCTACGTCTTCATTTCAATTCCACCCCTATATCCCAATGGCTGCCCCGTATGGCTCTGGGTGTACTAAAATTGTTGTTTCTCTGAAAATAGTTGAATTTTTTCTCTGATCAGCGTAAACCAGATACTTGAAATTGTCCGTAGCATCCAATTTGCAGACACTCCATAATTAATTGTATAAGGTATGCATCGAGTGTAAATTGCAAAGCTTTGATCAAAGAGGTAGCCCCGTTTCCAAGATTTTCGTTAGCGGCGAACGACGGAGGGTTCATCCGTGTTTGAAACTACCCATTCCTCGGGGATGATATCGAAACAAGAGTACCTTCGGCGAACGAGTCAAATTTGAAGGAGGAGACGGCTGGTACCTTAACGAGCAGCGTAACTTCACATGATAATTAATAGAGGATGGGCACAATGGAGGGGATTGGCTGTGCCATGACGTACTTAGCGCGCTCTTCGAAGGAAATGATAAATTGAAGTAAGGACAGATCTGACGGTATTCATCTTGCACCATGTTCCAACTAGTTGCCCATCTCGAGCCTTCTCTATACCGAGAGAGGACCCTCTTTCCTTTTACCTCTGGTACAGTCACTACCTCCCAGCATCCCCAAGCACCACCCCCCCCCCCCCTCGCCCTTCGTGGGATACCTTGTTCGCCTGCAGTAGTTCGTTCTCCTACGGCATCCCTGATATTCTCCCCAGCCCCAGTCACCAAGCTCTTTTTGTCCCTTTCTTTTTTCAGCCTTGCAACGCCCGGCTTCCTATTGATCGGATATTCAAAAATTTCAAAAACGTCCAGACCGGGGATGAAGGAGAAAGAAAGTGGAGACTGGAGGACGCGAGGTCCGATAGAAAGAGGACAGAGAGGTGGAGAAGGTGAAAGGTGGAGGATCGCAGTTACGTGGGGGTAGATCCTAGAAAGTAGGGGTGTCGTAGGTATACACGTTATACGGTAGGGGCTTTAACTACCACTACCGTCAGGAACCACCCCCCCCCCCATCGGTAGTGGATACTGCTGCTGCTACCACCGGCCACCGTCACGACCAGGTACCCACCCTTGAAGACACGACGTCTTTTTGTTTCATCCAATTTCTCGTTTTTTCTTTCTTTCCCACCCCTCGACCTCTGAACACCCCCATCCGAGTCCAACTCCCCAGCTACTCAACCCCTTGTAACCGTCGCGGCCGATACCGACATCGAACAGGCTGGTCCCCCCCTTCCCCACCATCCTACCGATTTTCTTCCTCGTCCATCTAAAATATGAGTTCGATATTACCTCAACCTTTTCTTCCTGCCCCCCTCCCCCTCCATACTCCTCGCTCACGTAAACCCCTTTAAACTCATCCCCCCCCCCCGCCCCCATCCTCGGCCCCTCTCTCCCACTGCCATCCACATCGTACAATTTAATTGGTAGCATTTTATTAAAAGTATCGACAGCCTCGCCTTGTTTACGACTTTGCAAATTAATGTCTACTGGCAACTGTTATTTTGCACCGTTTTTTACCTCACAAAGAGCCACCCGTCGCACCCCTTTCCCTTTTTTTTTCTTTATTCCTTCTATTTCGTTCCGTCTCTCTTTGAAAAAAAATTCTACTTCCACCCGCGTCGCGCGTCTACGAATCCTTTGATTACGCATTTCACACCTACATCCAGTGTTCGCCTTTATCGAGAATCACGAGGAAAGGCACGTAACTTCGATATGCAGAGAAGTGATAGACTAATATAAGTTCAACACCCGATACGTAATGTCATATATATTTATAACGCACAGCATCCCTTAGTCTCATCCGTATTAAACGTATTCCAAGTGTCATAGACTTGGGTATTCATATCGGGCACATTTATCTCAAGTAACAAGAATACAAAATTTGTATATAAAAAATAAAAAAAACTCAGCGTACAACAGGATCCAGCAAAAGTAACGACGCAGCATCAACTGACGGGAGCAAAGAGCGAATGAGCGAGAGATCTCTAAATTGATCGGTTGCTGCTCGGGCGTGTGACGTTCAATAATTATAGGAAGTGAAATTTAGTCGGGGGATTGCCAGGGTGTTGCTGTTAATGCCACTGTAGTATTTCCACTACCGTTAGTGCCTCTGGTAGTGGTAGCCATGTTGTTACCGATGCCACTGGTGGCGGCGGCGGTGAGCCTGGACAACTTGTTGACTGTGGCTCGCGCGGGTATCACTCGCTATAAATTCCCGACAATTAGCGATAGAGTCATGTTTTTTTTACTTTTTTTCTTTCGGACCCCTTTTTTCGATTTCTCATCCCCCTGTTCAAGTTCTCCTTTTTTATTTGCACGCCCGAAATACCAAGTATCCGTCGGACGATCCCGTGTACGAAAAAAAAACCTTTTCCGAACTGTTGCGATTGGTGGATTAAAAAAAGAAAAGGAAATGGCAAAAGGACGCGGGCTTCGCGTAAAAGGGGGAAGGTCGGCAAGCCAGTTGCGCAAAATGGGGGTTTGGTCTAAACTTATTGGCCCGTGCAGAGCGTCGAAGTTGCCGTGCAATTTTCCTGCGGAAATGCAGCGGGTGTCGTGGGAAACCACGAGGAGCGTTACGCTATGGAATCGAGCGGTGGCCCGTTCTCCGTAATACAAAATCAGCCGAGCGATGAAGATAAGACAAGAAAAAGATAATAAAAAAAAATTATTTTAATTTATCCAATTTGATCGAAAAAATAACTCGAATTGTTCCCTCGCGATCCCAACACGCTCTACCGTATCCCATACGACTATCGTAGAATCTCGAGCATACCGTAAGACGTTATCTGCATTACCCGAAATGTCAGAGTGCTTCCCCGCGGGTTACGTAAACGTAAATGATGTAGATAGCCAAACTAGAATGGGGACGTTCCTGATGCCCGACGGTGCCAGCACGACTCGTCGAACAAAATGCACTTGCGTACTTTACTGTCCGTGGCGAAAACATACTCCCACTCTCATCTGGAGCTTACGCTCATTTATGCACTTAGATATAATATATACATATATACAAGTTCCATACAAATTTAGCCATACACGATGAACGCATCGTGCACCTACGTATAGTGCGTCGCGTGTCTAGAAGCCGCGTGTGTTGTGTTTGCTTCGTCCCGGCTAGCTAAGCTGGTTGGGTTGGCTGCTATGCTGGCTTGCTAACTCGTTGCCATATTCGCGAATCGCACGTGTGCATTTCTGAGCATATGTGAATATATGAATTTATGTGTGTGCGGGCGAACCATCCTGCTCTCTTATAGGTACACCTTGAGTCTTCTTCCGTATGGATGCATAGAACCGGCTTGTTGCCTGTGGTCCCGTTTCGATTCGAGTCCGAAGTAGAACTTGGAGGATTCACGTAGGAAGAAAAGCCGATCCGTGTTCTCGTAGTGAGAATCAATGACGACGTAGCTGGAATAATTATCGATTATTTTCTTATCTACTGCAATGCACTTTTATTTTACGCCGAAGGAACTGCCAGTGACCGAAGACTGTAGGTTAGAATGACATTTCTTCGTAGAAGTGGAGGCAGGGTAACCATCATGAAGGTAATTAGGTAGATACTGAAACTAGGTATACAGAGGGATCGTGAATTTTTCTATAAAATAGAAAGTGTCTCTCGCGAAGGTTGATACGTCTTTTTATTTCCATGAAGGGACGGTCAGGCTGGTAATAAATTACTAGAGGCAGTATCAAGGAGACGACAGGGTATCGTCTCTACGATGGATGGAAGATCTAGGGAATATTCAATTTATTTTACGAATATTCATCGACTACGCAATAAATTGCTTCGAGTAATTTCGTTCGGTGTGTACGTACCAGTAAGCGCGAACTTACCGGTCTCTTCGGACTGTTCTTATTGGCCTGATTTTCGCTATTATTAATATTAATAGAGTCGGGCTCCATTAGCCGCTCTCTAGAATTTACTTCTTAGTAAGAGAACGTTACCCGCGAGGACATCAGGCCTACTTTTTGCTAAGCTCTTATGAGAATCGCGCGGCGGTAATTTCGTAAAGTTAGCCACGCAATCAGGATCGTTTGACCATTTTTTTCTTCCTTTTTTTATGTCCATCAGTTGGCAATACGCGTCAAGCGCTAAGTTATCCGGTTCGAGTTAACGCAATTATATTGCATCGCTTTTCCATTTTCAGTACATTAATGATTATATATATATATATACATATACGTATATATATACGAGGATACAGGTAATCTGCATATGCACATAATACATATACTCTCGATTCTCACGACTGAGCTCTTAATGTTTGGATTATATTTACAAAGAAAGTAGAGACAGAAAGAAAGTCTCCGTCTGCGAAATTAATAAGAAAATGCAAACAAAATTCAAGATTGTACGAATCGTAGTGACATTTAAAAAAGCCCAAAGTATAGCAAAGGTAACGTTGAAAAAGCTTAAATAAAAATTCGTCAGTCAGGGAAACCATTCAAAATTCTTTCAAGGTTCCCTACGCGATAATCGGATTACACGTGAAAGCATCGGTAATTGAGAATTCGTTAAAAAAAAAAACCTCAAGAAGCCTACAATAAATTTCCAAAGAAATACATATATATATATATAATTACAATCGACCGCAGGATCATCTTTCTAATCATATAAAGTTTAAAAAGATCGCACAAGCGTATATAAATTTGCGACAAGTGTCGTTACGAACAGGCCCAACCCGCGTTCGGCACATGTAGTTACATAAGTCTAAATCTGTCGGCCATTTTGCTAACTTGTGTCTGGCGCCCCCTTCCCCCCACCTCTTTCTGTTCCCTTGTCCCCCTTTCCATATGCCCAATGTCCCCCCTCCCCTTCTACTCCTGTCACCGCGACTTCGCGTTACCTCTCTCCTCTTTCTCTCTCTTTCGCGTACATGTGCATATATATATATATATACAATAATGCATATGAATATAGATATTCACACAACGTTAGCATATACTCTCTTTCTTTCTCTCTCTGTTCCACTACCTCCCCCCTCCCTCCAATTCCATACAACGTTATACTGTCTCGCAGTCGCGCTCATTCCGCCTCAAGCTAAGTATTTTGAATGTCACTGCAGTTAAATGCTACGCCGTGACACGTCAGTGTGTTTCAGTACCTCAATTGCAACGCCACACTTATATGACAGATGCCCATACATCGTATATGCACACGGGTTTATGCATGCATATAGGAATCGGAGACACACACGATTCTCTATCAACGCGTGATATCGTAGCATACACATGTGGTACTGCTACACGCTCCTCCTATACGGGAGACACACGAAGACACAGTAGCTAGCTAAATAGGAACCGTGAAACCCGTCAGGCTGTGTAAAGTCGGAATATTTTATTCCCTAGGAGTCTAGGGAAATTTTGTGTTGAGAAAAAAAATGACGTCGTGAAAATGTTATTTATTTATACGCGAGGAGATTTGAGGATGGTGCGCAATCAGTGTGTCTTCGGATAAGGGAGATGCAATTGGCGGGCATGGTGAGGGGTCCCCCGGAAGAACCGTTAGAATTCGAGGCCAGCGGACCCAGAGTTCGCGACTCCACGGGAAAGCTGCAGCACGGATGGATAGAGTGGTTTCCCGCTTCAGTTGCTCCCTGCCTTCCTCCTGGCCTGAGAATTCCTTTGGGAATTCACCAGAGAGGAGGAGACCACCTTGGGGTCGTACTGATGTCAGCCACATGAGAAATGTGGTTTAGGTTTACGTATGGTTAGGCGTTGGGACTTGTTTTATTTCTAGTCCCATTTCTGGTACTGAGATAGGCGGATGTCGCGGGGACTGTAGCGAGAGAGACCTTGTGGCTGGTATGGGGGATATTGAGTGATTTTCGAATATTTGATGATTTTAGGTAAAGGGTCTGGGATGATTTTTTCTTTTTATAAATTTAGAAAATTTTTTTTTTCACAATTTAATTAAATACAGGGAATCCTTATGAGAGACTTTTTGGCGCTTGCTGGCTATGTAACCAGACATACGCCGGTGAATGTCGTGCAAACCTCTCGCTCGAGTCGACTCGCGCAACGTCGATATACACCAATCTAGGGACTTTGACGCTACGTGCATCTAAATCGAGGTCAAACCGAATTTTCTACTTTAACCTACTGAATACAGCGAATTTAGCTTTCTAAAGCGAGTAACGTTGCGATAGAAACGGAATGACCGGCGCGCGTCTCACGAGGCAAAATTTTCGCTGGGATTTAGTTGAGGAGAATCTGCCACTTTTTTTTTTTCGACAACCTCCTTTTTCTGTTTGGTTGTTACTTTCATAGGCACTTTTTGTATACGTTCACACAATGACGATGGTCAGGCCGTTTTTTTTGTTACATCCCATCAATGGGCCAAACTCGTAAAATACGCTATTCGGCAGAGATGTCAATGCGAATTTCTCGTGACTAATGTCTGCCACGTTTCCCCTAATATTTTGCGCGCGTTTACGTTGCTACAAAATGTTGCGAATCCGCGGTACTCCAAATTTATTACTAAACACGTGTGTGCTCGTGACTGCAATGAAAAGCTCAACGTGCCAGGAGGCTTTTTCACCGAAATTTTTCAATTCACCCAAAATGAGTTTCGCATTTTGCATTTGAACCGCGTGTAATTAGAAATGTGCGAATTCTCTATGTATATTTCCACGTTCGGAGTTGTGGCTGATTTCGCATTTTACATAAGAAGAAAACATTTCGTTGTTAACCCCCCCCCCCCTTTTTTACATTTTCAAACTTTCGCATTGATGTTACGTGTGCACTTTTTTTTGCGGTATTCAACAACTAAAAAAAATTTGGATGCGTTCCAATTCTTAAAGCATGGATGACAGCTGCGCCTTTTGTACCTTCAAAACGCGAATAATTGGATACTTTAAATTCAGTGCATACCCCCTTGGATCCTTTTTGTCTTGGCGAAAAAAAGCGCAACGTTTTCGCTTTTCGCGAAATCACGTCAAATTATGAAACCAAACAAAACAAAACAGCACGAGTAAACCAGAAACACACACAAAAATGCACTTCCGCACAAACCGCGAAGCAAAGCGTAACGCTATTGTTAGTTGACACATAGTCAGTCCTCGGAGCGTCTGTTTACAGAGGCAGATTTTTAAAAATAATTTTATACATAAAAAATTTTCAAAATTACTCCATTATACCAAATGCAACAGTTGACGCGCAAAAATTTCGAAAGATTGAATATCGGTAGAATCCCAACTGGCAATATTCCAATATCCAGCGCCGCGTGTAACACATGTGCAAGACCGCGTGTCGCAGCTGTCAAAATTTTCACGAAAACTGACAAAACAGAGTATGGAAATTTGTAAGATGCAATCAAGTTGTCCGATTACATGAATACTTCTTTCTTAAATTCAACGATATGGCAAATACGTTCCCAAATACTAAGTAATACTGCATTTACCGTTAAAAACTACTAGACTTAACAGTCACGTTGACTATGATAATTTTTTTCCCCCGGTGAATATGAAAATCCATTTCCGTGTGTACATCATATAAAGTATGAGCCACGCTCATGGTCACGGCGTTAGGTTAGTTTCTTTGTCGAGGATTAATAAAGAAAAATAGGAGTGCAAGAAACCACGAGCAATAACCGGAACGACTACAGAATGGCGGAGGCCTAAAACGTACACAACTTGCGCAATTGCATTTCGATGCAGGTGCATCGTCACAGTCGTTGCAATTTGTGAGAAAACTCGTGGAAAATCGTTCCGTGGGATACGAGGTAGTCACTGGAAAGAATGAGACGATAAATTTGTACGAAGAAAATAGAAGCGCCAGATATAAAAAAAAAATATAAAAAAAAATACATTTAACGATATTTCGGCAAAAGAAATGTAACTCATGGACGGTATGTTGATTTTATCCATGATAAGCAAAGGAGCGAAACATTTTTCTTATCAATACGCAAATCTTGAAAAGGTTGGACGATCAAAATTTGTCAGACTTAAATAAAAGATACTCGTTGCTGATGCAGGACGTAAAATTGCAATGACAATTACTATGTATTTATATACTCATGGCGACGACAAAAGATGCGACGAGTATCGCAGTCTCGCGGATCGTCTAATGCGAATTGCAGTAATCGCGCGTCCGTTTACATGGCACGACGACGCAAGGACGTGCGACAGGCTGAGAATAGACTACGAGTCGCGATACGATACTCTCATTGCTCGTTGTACATACAGTGTAAATACAGTAAGCGTACAGTGCGTACTAACTTGGTGCTTTAGCGATTTCTCAAGAAGATCTGAAGAGAGTCATTAGGTGGATTTCAATAGTGACACGACGGCGGCGCACGTGCTTTGCGCTATAGGAATAAAACGAATAAAAAATATACGAAGAGTAAAAAAAAGAATAACATTACGAAGAGAAAGAGAAGTGGTAAAGCGATTTGTGGAATTAAAAAAAATGGCTAATCACGAAAATTGACGTGCACACGACGGCTCGAGATGTCCTTACGGAAAATTGAATAATAAGCACAGTAAAAGTTTTTGATATGATTTTTCTACGTAACGTTCGCGTATCCCATGGCAATTATCGAACCACGTGCTCGCGAAGTAATGACGTAGGAAACTGATCGGGGCGAAAAGTTTAAGAGTCGCGCGATAGGGTAAAATCCTATCGAGGTCAGCTAACTCGGTACAGAAGTGTACAAAAGGTGGGAACAAGCAGACAAAACAGCGATAAGAAAATGCCGCTGGAACGTTTCCAAGGGGACGAGATTCTGCCTTTCCGGGAGTTGCGCTTGGGAAAAGCGAGTTTTCCACGGTTTAAGACGGTCGGGCGCGCCAATGCCAGGAATCCTCGTGGATTTACAAAGTGTCTCTGAAGAAGAAGAGGCAAAGAAGGTGGAATAATATGGAAGGAGAAAAGACGAAGAAAAAAGTTCGATACAGTCACGGCACTTATAGATACCAAGAAAAGAAAAACACGAGCGCTTACACACTCCGCTCGGATAAGACTGTGTTATTTCGGCCATTTTGGCGCACAACAATGGCTACCACGTATCCTTATACGTATGCATTCGTTAATTTTTAATCTCACTATAATCCTCCCCTCCCACTACTAATTCCCTCATTCTCATGGTCGCACACGTCCCAAACACGAACTACGATATTTCCGTGCCAGCGATTCCTCGTTGGAGGAGGGGCAAAGGTCATCCCACGAACCCTTCTTCGCCACGTACCGGTAATCCTATCGAAAAGCCTTTAATCACTCACCGATCAGATCCACGTAATCACAGAGACACTTTATACGCATATAAAGCAATGCTAATCGTATGACGTACGATAAGCATGAAAATTCGTAAGAGCCAATAATCACTGTCTACTCACTGTCGTATCCGCAGCGCAGAGGAGAGATCGGGCACGCAGGCCTCCCGTGTGTTTTCCCACGTCGACGAAAGTAGAGGAACTTGGAATCAGCAGAGGAATCGGCTTGGAATTCCGTGAAACGAGCTCGCAGCATCGAAGCCCGCAGTTGTACGCGAGTCAATGTCTAGCATCTCTTAAAACCGCACCTTAACACCAGCCCGTCTTCTACATCGATCGGATATACAAAATGCGCGTACGGTTAAAACAAGGACAAACGACTATTAAGTTTCTTCCCTTTTCCACGATGCGTGACACGTTGCGGCTTCTTTTTTTTCGGATTTGCCGACGACACGTGAAAACACGTCCGCGTCGTCGTGGCGTCGCGCGTTTGATCGGCGTCGAGCACGAGGCCGATCGTACCGGTGGAGGCTGGTAGCCAACCGAAGAACTAAAGGGGCGAGGGGAGGCGGGGAGGGGCTGCGGGGAACGGCTGAGGAACCGATCACAGGAGAGAGAGGAAGGTAAATGTTGCGCGGGCGCGCGCGCGCGCCCTCTCCTCGTGTGGATCTCGTGTGAGAGAAAGAGAGTGAGAGAGGAGAAGGGAGGCACACGAGGGATCGAGAGAGAGAGAAAGAGAAAGAGAGAACCGTTGTTGTTGTTGATCGGCACAGGTTCACAGGAGAGACCGTAACCCCTTTCCGCACGATAATTTTCTTCTTTTGATTTTGGAAATACTCGGCACCCTGTTCAAATCAGATACCTTTTTTTTACTGTGGCGACGTTCACTTTGCACGGAGTTAATTTTTCAATTTTACGTCTCATCTGTTTGTTCGGGACGTAATCACGTTTTGTCGATCGATTTAAAAGCGCGACAGTCGGTCGGGAACAAAGAAGTTTTTGTTGCTGTTTTGACGCGTGACGCAGGGACGGTGTTTTCCAAAGTCTCGAGACGATCAAATTTCCAACGATTCACTCGCGCCGGTTACGCGTTAATTTTTTTCAAGCCTTCCTCGCACGAGCTCTCGCTTTTCTTTTACGAATATTCGTAAACCACCTCAAAACATTAAACTGCAATTTCTCACCTTGCTCTATCGTCCGGTATAATGCGGCCTCGCGCGATAATGCCTCCCGCGTGCCGACGCAATAAAACGTTGACGTCTCTCGACGTCGATTCTCAAACACCACAGACAACGTGAAACAATTTACAACAACGTGCACAACTCGATAAACGACGATCCGGAACGACGATACACCAATCCGACGTACCAACAATATTCATTTCTAATCGGCACACCTCGAGTCATTCTTGATTCCATATCAAATTGACAACCACCTTATATACAGTTTCTCATCCGCACTCTTTTTTTCTCCTTGTCTTCCTTTATGTTACGTATCTCCCTCGGGAACCCCTTTATCTCTCTCTCTTTCTCTCTCTCAATTACTCCCTCTCCCGTTGTCCACCAGTGTTGACGTGCGTGAGTGCGTTCCGTGCATGCGTGTTCCTTCGATCTCCACTTCCTTCGAATTCCTCTTCCTCTTCTTCGTTGTCCACTTCCTCTTTTCTTCCTGTACCTTAATCCTCTTTCCCTCGCTTTTTTCCTCTCTCGACGCCCTTCCCCTCCTTATGTATATGTATATGTATGTATGTATATATATGCATATATATATATACACGTCTTTCTATCTCGTTTTTTTTCCTTCTTCTTCTTCTTCTTCTTCTTCTTCTTCCCAAACCCACCTCTCCTTGAGTCGCGCGATACGGAGAGAGTGCTCTCGACTGCTCCGGCTGGATGCGTTTTGCGAGTTGCGTTGGGTCGCGCTGCGCTCCCGTAACTGCATCCGCGTCCGCCAGCGCGGCTTGCGCGCTAGGAGCGTCGTCGTCCAACCCCACCATCACCACCACCACTAGTCGCGCTACTCTATACACTATACATTACCTATGCAACTAACCACCACACAACGACCAACAGTACTGTTACGATGCCTCTACCATTGCCGGCTCTTACTACCACCAATAACACAACCACCAATGGCGTCGTGTGTCCAACCCAAACACAGTGACGCGCTCGATGCACCAACATTGCAAACTCTCCTCCACCACGCCACCTTCGCTTCTTCTCCAAGAGCACACAGCGCCATCTACTATGTGGCGACACAGTGACATTCGGCGTCTACGTATATAGAACTAATACTGTAATCTATAGGTATACCTCGATACGTAGGTATCCTTCACGACGGCGTCGACGATGCCGACGACGACGACGACGACGACGACGGTCCAATTGCACATTTTCCGAGCTCACCCGTGTGACTACCTTTCGTTGTACAGGGTCGTGCAAAAGTATCGAGCCTTTAGGGTACTTCGTTTATCGGAAGTGTCGAATTTCGAATTTATATTGTACAAGGTGTTTTTACAGGATAAACGTTCTTAGACACTTTAATTAGAGCGTATACCTTTAACGTGACAATTTTTCAATTTCCCGCCAAAGTCATGAATACTCTATACAGTGTTACAAGAAAGACTACGGCTGGAGTGGCTACACTCGCGCTTAGTTTTGGTAGGTGAGAGTCTACCGAGGTTTCTCAGTGCTCCAGGGTGGTACGTAGATACTTTCTGTTTTTGAACTCGTTCAACCTACGGAGTTGGTACGCTAAAGTGAGAGAGCGAGAGAGAGAGAGAGAGGAGGGGAGGGGAGAGAGAACCTTTGATCGGAGGGTCCTTGGCTCGGTGAATGGGGAGTTTAAGCTGAATGAGAAACTTGAGGTGGAAGGTATGAAAGAGTCGGACCTGTTTTTTCTCTTTTCCTCTTCTTCCCTTTTTCTCCCTCTCCTCTTTCTTTCTTCGTATCCGGACTACGAAGGACTTTCCTTCGGTTTTCCCAATCGACGTTACTGTTCTCTCTGTTCTCTGGCACTGTGTCGATCTAACCACTGCACAGACTCTTGGAAGGTTAAGAAGCCGACACGAGGAGGGTAATGACGGTGGGGTGCAGCCTGGACGCAGTATCCGCGATTCTCGATCCTCATCGATCCACTTCCCGGCTATAGGGTGTGCTTGGTGGTACTCGACCTGATACGCGGAGTACTCATGAATGTAGGCGCGATGCTACCTAAGTTCCTCTTCATTCATATCCGACCGGCTACACTGGCTGCAGCAGCGACACGGGCTGCATCAGCTACGCCATTCAATGTCCTCAAGTATCTTTCGTTGATACGTATGTAACCTGTACGATGGAACCAAATTTAAAGATCAGCCATCAGGCCCTTATCTTCGGTTCAAACGCAATCTAGCTACCCTGTATATATATTTGGCTTATACGTAATTTGTACAATTCAATGCACTTATCCATATTAGGTATAGGAATGTATGTACAAGACACCGCGTCCTCAAAATTGCTAGGTTACCTCATATGTAATTTGCACAATTAAAATTACACTTTGCAATTTCTACGGAATGAAAAGAAATATAATTTCATCATTTTCAGGATTTCTTTTATTTGGGCCAGTTTCTAATCTCCCTTACGTATTTTTCAGTTTCATTTCTTCATTCGATTTTAATCTTGTTCTTAGAGTGGGGATGGCAGTACATAACCGCATATATATATATGTATGTATGTATGTATATATACACATAAATATGTATGTGCAGTTTGGTATGGAATTCGCGCGAGTATGCGCGCAATTGTCAAGCGTGTGTCTGTGTACACGCACACTGAAAGCGAGCGTTCGGGAACCGCACGATCCCTGCTCCTTTGTGGCGCTGTGGCCATGACACTTTTAATAGAAGACAATTTAATGCAGTTGCCGCTGCGATTTGAAATTTAAACATTAATCGCAAGCGCGTACGACAATTCGCTACTTTTCGTGCGTATAATCGTGTCAAACGGTCGAACGACCGCGTCTGGATTTTCCGTTCGAAAGATAATTTCTTTGATTGACAGAGGAAAAAAAAAATAAAAATAAATTGCGAATAAAATAATATCCTTACGAAGATTGCGCAATTAATTTTTTGTTTTCGTCAACCACCAATTCACATTCTCATTTTGATGACAAAGAAGACCAAGGAGTCGCACGAGCCTTGAGACAGTCTAAGAAATTCGTAGCTGACGTGGGATACGTTTCAAGATGGCAGAGGTCGGGTTTCAAGATGGCTGTCAAAAGTGCATGGAGATTAGATATACCCAAAGTGCGCGCAACGGTCCATCCAAGCTACCCGACAAGACGTCTGACCGTATATAGGCGGCCATCACGATCGACGCTTACGCAACGTCAAGCGTCGCCATGGCCGTCGAAATTAATGTGTTTTCCAGAAACGTGACGAGGAGTGTGGCGCGCCCCATCGGCTTCGTCGCTAATTCAATCCTATACTTGACATTAAATTCCTCCTGGCCTTCTATGTGCACCGCACTTCGCCATGTTACTGCTCGTTGCCTTTCTCTTCCTAGCTAATGCTTTGCGTCCTATACCGAAAAGTTAAAAGAGACACTTTTCATTTCTGACGAACGCCTACCGAGTCACCTACGTAATACCAATTCGAGTCAAACCTACGTTCCCCAATGGATCTGTCGGATCCCCCTCCTTTAGCCCCCATTGATCAATCAACATTTTTATTACACAGCCCTCTACGCCCTTGTGGCAAAATTCTTATCAGGCTATTATACCAATTGACAAAAATTTGGCAATGTTTATGAAATTTACGAAAAAAAAATGTATTTCATTAATTACGTCAATCTTGTAGTCGCCTAACACGACGTTCTACGAGACTTTCATTTTGCTCGTAGATATACGGAGATTGATGTGAATGACAAAAATTCGTATATGATAACGAACGCGACGTTTGACAGTGTGGAACGCGTAATCTGGTGTTTTTGCTAATAGCAAACATCGCGCAATAGGACTGACTGGCTGTATTAACGTATAGAGCCGTGAACTGGGTAAGCTCCTAGAGTCGGTTGCGAGAGAGAGCGAGAGAGAGAGAGAGGGGGGAGAAGGAGGAGGGTACACCAGTCGAAGAAACACATAGAGTCGGTATAGAAAGAGAGTTATTCTCTCTTCCATTGCATACGTATACATATATGAATGAGCGTATATATATATACACATACATATATACACTAAGTCCAGCGAGTGCGCGTCCTATGCGTGAGTGTTGCGATACGTACCACGTGACGTCTAAATTCAGTCGGCCATTTTGGAGCATGATTCATTTGTTTAGAATGGGTCGGATAGAAGCGAGAGGCGGAGCCTCGCGCACAAAATCTTCCTGTGCATTAGATTTGAGGGGAAGTCGATCCCAGTCCCGTACGCGCGGGGCCTTGGGGGGGGGGGAGGGGCCTTAAAGGCCCTATCGAATTTCTTTACCGCCATATTCTCACCTTTAAGTACGTTTCGATGAAGAAATTAGGGAAGAACCGAAGTCACGACTTTTGGATATTTACTTTGTATTGGGATTATTACGAGACAATTCGAAGGATCCGTTCGTCAATTGTTTCAACGTTATATCGCGAATTTATACGTTAATGTCTATTGTGTTTTTTGCAATTTGCGAAACGCGAATTAATGTTTACTTTATCGCGCAGTGCTAACGATATATATTCTACGACGCAGAATTTGGTCCAGTAAATTCTCCCGATTAAATTTTGGATATTATTGCGAATATGGAGCGATCAATGAAATTGCGTTTTCAGGGACGTCACTGATATATTGGCAAAGTCTCGCGAGTGCGAGCAAGGCTAAGTGTGGCAGTTAAACATTATACTGTCGAGAAGAAAGACGAATGAATTATTTATTTGACACGAAAAAAAAAGAGAAAAAAATGAAAAAGAAAAGGACAGACGAAAAGAAGGGGATAAAAAAATATTGTGGGCACACACGAAGATCTTGTACCTTAGCTAAATGCTCTGTGTTTACGTTAGAATCTACCTAAGTCTGATATATACGTCAGGCAGTTTTGTATATGTATATATACTGTATATATATTTGATACAGAGTACTCTGATTCTACGTGCGATATTAATTAGCGATAAACTCAAATATCACGATTCTGCGAAGTGCACTCTAATATGCAATGCATCCTGCAACGACCGGTTGAGTTTCGTAATTTCCTTGAATTTTGATACCACCGACGAAATTCATGGGAACTTTATCAGCATTGCAAATTAACGATAGTTTTCTATTAGTTGGAGCATAAGTAGTGCTCTGAAGTAGGGAACAAATATATTCGAATATATTTAACAGTCTCGATTGGTATTTGTGGCTGTGTTCAGGGTAACGAAAAAGATTTAAATGTACCTATTTGTAAAGTCAGTGGGTCACTTGAGATACAATGCCAAATTCGAAATGCAAAATAGATGGGACAGCGCATAAGAGGGTTGAGAGAGTGCAGGGAGAGAAAGAGTAAAAGAGAGAGAAAGAGTAAGAGAGAGAGAGAGAGAGAGAGAGAGAGAGATACTCAAGAGGAAAGGGAAACAGGGACCAGAACAGCCTTCGTCTCTGAAAGGCTGTACTCAGCGGTATTCAGCGGTATTCAGCGTGTCAGAAAGGGAACGGACGGCGTTTCTGAAGAGGCCTTGACCGTATCTCCGCTTATCGTATCAGCCGCGCTGCACTGCCAACGTCACGGCAGCATCTCGGCAAATTAGCACTTTCCATTGGCGAAAATCGACACAGATCCAACAATTGAAAACAGTTGATGCAAATTATTTTTAGAAAAAAACCGTCACGTGTAAAATCTCGAAAAAAGGTCACGATGGCCGACACGGAGTAATTATCATTGAAAAAAAAAAAAAAAAAAATTACCACACTTAATTGTTCCAATAAAAATAATGTCTTTGTAAACTTTTTCGAGACAAGATAAAAAGAGCAATTAACGAAAATGAGATACGAAAAATATATACAAGATGTCCCGCGTTCGCAATACATTATACTTACGGCCAATCTCGAACTTGACAATAAAGCACGGTAAGTACAGCGCTGGTAGGTTAAAGCGATTCAGAATGATTTTACAGTCTGTGCGCTGTCTGGACTGGAGTCGCGCACAGACGGGCAGACGAGTCCCTCTTGTTTTGCATTCAAATCGGACGAAGAATCGTGAGACTACGTAGGTAGAAAAAGAACAGACACGGACCTAGACATTGATCCGTTCATATTTCGGGTTTAGCTACTTGTTGCGTGAAGAATCCTGGCTATACGTTATATACGTATACATATACATAGACTGCTAGTTAAATAGACGCAATGTTGAGTCTAGGTACATATATATACGCATTGCTATGTACAAACTCAGTCATGCACAGTTTATACGGAAACTGCTGGTACCCATATACCACGTATAGTATACACCTCCTGCTATATATTTAAAAGTTATACAACCAACGAGCTACACCACTTTATCCCAGTTTGAAAATTTTCGGGTTTTCGCAAATACATAGAGCCGTACGTACACCGATTAGCCACGATTGCCGCCACCGTTACTCCCGTTGGCTCCCGTTGCTGATGCTGCTCATTCGACCTACGTATATATATATATGCTATGCTCACGATTCTATGTACATAGTAGTACCTATATATATGTATATAGCATCAACATATCCCACCGGCTGACACTATAAACGCCGTTACTACTTGTTGCACGAGTCCCCGAAACGAGAGTAGAATATTTGCTTCTGCTGATTTGCGAAATATATTGGACACACGTGTTATCTAATATATAGATTAATTAACCTAGCCCATAAATACCATATTTACAATGATCAATAAGTTTTGGTATTATTAATTTACGTGAATTTATTTTACGACCATATATATATATATACATATATCAATAGAATGGTTGTTTTGATTAGACACAAAGTGTCTCGATATATTTGCGGATTCCCCGTCTAGGGACCCCATACCGATCGATGGGCAAGAATCGAGAGACTCGCGGTCTCTTAATTACGTGAACGTAAATCGTTGAACTTAACACAATCCGGACTGCGCAGTGGGGCGCCGCCGAGTGTACACTGTACGACAGTGGAACACGGGCTGGTAGCGTCGCAGCCCGGCAACGATGCATTCAGTGGCTGTGAGTTTGTTGGGTGCACGAGTGCATGCTGGTGTTGCACATGCATATGCATCTGTGACGGGAGGTAGGTATAGAGGTAGGGGTTGTCTATGTTGGTGCATTCGGAATATACCCAGATACAGATAGAGAGGGGAGCATATAACTACATATGTACATAGGATGTACGGGACGGTATACAGCCAGCTTAGGTATATAAGTGCCACGGGGTGGCACGACTGCATGTAAATGGCCCGGGAACTTGAATGTCCGTGTGATTGCATGTGCAACATCCGTTCACTGTGTGTGTGCGGAGTATGGACAGTGTGTGCTATGTGGAACACACTCGCTCTCGATGGGTCACTCTCACTCTCTCGTTCGAGAGGGAAATTTGGCAGCTGTTTTAAACGCAGCTAACGGGCGAAACTACTGGTTGAGTTAAGCCACCCCTACCTTTACTTCCTAAGGGTATGTTGTGTCTGTTTTATGTTGTTTTCCGCTTGGATTTTTCATGTCTTGTGCTTTCTTGTTGGTTGTTGTTTTTCTTTTTGTACTTGATGAGGAAAGTTTACGTTGCTTGGAACTGGTGTTGTAATTAATTGCGTGGAGCTGCGGTAATTGGTCGGTTGTCGCCGATGTAGATTTTGGAAATACGTATTTTGCTTTAATTGTTGTTGCATTTAATGAGAGACAGGGAGATGCATCGATGATACTTTTTTTAATGCAATTTTCACGTTATCGATTCTTTATCGTTGCTATAGGTAAGTTAAGGATCTTGGGTTTTGATATTCTGAATAATTTTTTATATATGTTTTTTTGATTTTACAAATTTTTGAGTATTTTTAAAAAATTGGAAATTATTATTTGTTTCGTTCGACTTGATTGCCGTTTATTTACTGTACGATGATTTTACGTTATCTTGTGTGTGTGTATATATATATATTTGGCTTTAGACTGATATCAAATTGACGATCTCGCGCGATAGGATAGACTCGTAGGAAAAAGGAAGGTTTTCCATGGCCGGTGAGCCTGACGAAAGAACACGATCGACTCGTCTCAACGTTCGCTTTCGCTTTCCGTCGTCGGATCCTCACGATCTTTTACCGTAATTCTTAGTATTTCAGTTACATACACGTTTCACTATAGCGATACAGTAAATACCAATGGAAAGATAATTACAGAAGGTAATTGCAAAATTCTTTAAAAAAAAATCATAGAATTGAAGATACAAAAATCCTTATCTGAAAAAAAATTTTTAATATAATGCACATAAGATGCAATGTCACAAAATGCATAATTCATAATACCTATAAAAATCTCATTTCCCAATAATAAAATTTCATATTCCCATATTCCGATGTATATACTACACATGTAGGAAATACGCTCCAGACACATGCGATTCTAATCTAAAGTTCATTCCCGATTTTCATTATTTCATAAAGATTGGTGAAACGTCCAAAAAGGCGATGTGTCAGTACCGATATCAATATTGATAATCTATTTACATTAGTCAACAGAAAGATATACGAGCATATAGATTATCAGGTAGTGCAGCCCGTACGATGCTCGTATCGCAGCGAGTCTCTGAACGTGGTGGTTCTGTTGCACTGACCTGGGTTAACTTGGAGTGCAGCACCGAATATAAAACGGTTCGTACCACTGACCCTCACTCTACAGTCCAACCCAGGTCCCTCTCCTTCCTTGCCTCTGCTTCAGCTCTTCATCCTCTACCACCTTCGTTGACTCTCACTACCTCATTCTCCTTCGTATTCACTCGCACTCTCTTTCTGGCAACCTCTTATTCTCTTGGTCTGTCAAACTCGCTCTCTATCTCTCTCTCTCTCTCTCTCTCTTTCTGGTTCAGCCTCCATTCTTGGACTGAGAGGGCAGAATGCACCGAGTGGCACACAAAGTGGCCACGGCTGCAAGAGCGATCGAGAGAGTGAGTGAGTGAGCGAGTGCGCGCGCGAGCGAGAGAGAGCGAGACAGAGATACGTATCCAAAGAGAGGGCAGGGCCACGGTCACCCAAAAATACTGGCGCACCTCACTCGCCTCGGTGAGTTTCAATGGCGCGCACTTCATGTAGGTACCAGGCCAGCAAACCAGCCAGTATACCGGGCACTCGTCACTCTACGATCAACTTATTCTATAGGGTGTGCCAGTAAAAAAAAAATATGCTTACCTATAATTCTGTGGGATTTTATTTAAATTATTTTTGTCACTATCATTTTCACCTGGCTATATTTCAATGATTAGGGTAGGTCGGTGATACAGGTTACCACCAGTAGTACAGGCAGCGGTTGTTTTACTCTATCGCTGCTATTTCTATTACTGTCACTTTTACGACCGCGGGAAACAAGCAAGAATAGCAAATAACAGAAGCGATAAGATTTTTCTGCGAATTCTCAATGTCTGCTGCCGTCAAGGGCCGGAAGGTGTCGTGAATCATCAATACGGTTCGATCGAGACTCGATTTGCGAAACGGCCCAGATGCAATTTCACTGGGATATATAGATATAAAGAAAGAGCGAGGGGGAGGGAAGGAGGAGGCTGAGGAAGAGGGATATCGATAGGGTGGGTTAAAGAGGAATGATGTAAGGGATAAAAGGGGGATGAAGAGGGATAAAAAAAGGGATAGGGATCGAGAAATAAAACTGAGGGAGAGAGGAATGCTTTGCCGGCATGATTACGTGCTCGAAGCACTCCTGACAAACAAAGCGTACTCTGTCCTCCGTAGCCGACCTACCCCAATATGTATACCAAGAACGTAGGAACCCTCTGTATTTGCACTTGAGCAAATCGCGCTGCGATGTGCTGCACTGCGCTATGTATAACGTCAGGTATACCGGCTATGACGGATATGCAAACATCAATACAAAAATTGAGTATCCACTCAGTGTTCGGAGATCAATGATCCTCCGCTGAAGAAAGACATGGACCTTTTTCTAATATTCCTACTTTTACTTCGTTTTTTTCTTTTTCCATTTTTCATTACGTCATTCGCTTTTTTTTTTCATACGGATGCACTATAGTGGTATTGATATGTATACTGATGCCGCTTACCCTTCTTTCTCTTTGATATCCTTACGATCCTTCTTCTTGATTAAAATTAGGAACTGAGATCGAACACGTTGTATCACTATTTTATACTGTGCACTACTCGTCGAATACACTCTTTTTGTTTTTCGTTAAATCATCCGTAACCACTAATGACTATCTCGTTAGTAACGTAACATATGTATATTCATTAAGCCAGCAATTAGTACCCATCGTCTTATGTGCTTTTATTTGAAATTAAAATACACAATTTGCTCGCTTTACTTAAAGTGTCTGTTTCGCTGACTCGGTCAACATGTTGTTCCGTACTGGCCGTCTACGCGCACCGTCCGTTCAGATAACATTCAACGATTCCCTAACCTACCTCACACCAGCGATACAGCATCGACCAAAGCCAATTTGACGGCGGGACCACGCGCCTTGTGAAATCGTCCAATAGCATCGCTCTGCGTACTGCGCCTTTCGGAATACACGCGGTTCGTGATAATTTAAGTGAGAAAATTAATGAAATCTTTTTTATATATAGAATATATTTTTTGCGTGAAATTATTTCTAGGTCTTTAATGGATTATATGCTAATTTTGCTTGGGTATTAAGAGAGATTAAATACAATGAGAGGAAAAAATATATAAATTTTGTATTTGTATTTTGAAATTTTTTTTAAATAACAGTTTCTTATCACCAACTTTATATTCAATTGTCGAATTACTTTATATCCATTATTAATATTTTTCTTTGTGTTTTTTTTTTATATGTATAGTATGAAATACAATATTCAATCAATCGTGTCGTGTTTGTGAGAATGAAAAAAAAAATGAAATCCAAAAATATATATCGATAACTCAAGCGATTGAATTCAATAGATCAATCAAATCTTTATAACGATCATGATAATGCCAAAACTTTCTGAATAATCCTGTATCGTTTCATCATCCACGCATCCGCCAAAACACAGCTGCTATCGTATAAAGCCAAGGTCCCACGTGGTGCTGATAAGAACGTATTTTGGAGCGAATTAATTTCGTATCTACGGTGCGTCCCACATGTCGTCTGCGACGACCAGATTAATTGAATTCCACGTAAGATTGAAAAGCTGCATGGTCAACGTCTACTAAGTACCGCAACAATGATCCCCCCTCCCCCCGTTATATATAGAAATAAATTCGCATGACGTATGTCGCGGAATTACCGTTAATAATAATAATTTGGAAAATCACACGAGGTCATTCCCGTAATCCACAGTTCGCGTGTACAGTCTCACAGTGAGCAATTTTCCATGAATTTTCGACAGTCAAATAGCCACCACTACGACTTCTCGACCTTATGGATTTGCTTGACCTCCCTTAGTATCGATCGTCTATTAAAATGCTATAGAATTCTGGGGACACTCTAAACCACGCGTAGGAAAATTCAAAACCAATAAACTAATTTAAAAGGTTGAATTTGAGTTTAATGTAAATTTTCACTTAAATGCCTATTAGAACTTGTATTTCGTAGTAAAAAAAAAATACTACACCATAGCATAGCACGACATATGGCACGTTTGGTACTGTTTATAATTTATTACAAATTCCATTTATTGTCATAAGTTATTTTACGTATGCTGCGATTTATTTTTACCATCGACTTTCCAATCTTCCCAACGAGCCACATGTAATGGTAAAGCACATACCCGTATTTGACATATGCACAAGTGCGTACCAGCTTGTGGTTTCCGGGCCTAAAATTTGTGTTTATCTAAACCGGCGGGATGTCGTAATCGTCTGGTACGAGAAACTGAGGTGAATAACCATGACAACGTAAATCTCGTCGAACTTAAGTAACATATATAAAATGCCAACAAAATATTTTTCCCCTAAAATCAAATCCCTCACCAGTCGCATATAAGCCACATATAAAATCCGAAGCACGAAATGCAACAGAATCAAATAATAATTCGCACTAATTACATCCCAAAATTAATTCCTCAAATCCCACATTTCTTTTTCATCTCTGGCAACTATCATAACCCAGTCAACGAAAGACTTTGGTCATAGACTATACCAAGGTCTAAGAGGGTGAAACTCGCGCTAGAATCTCACCAATTCTCGACTACACGCTAATCCCAGAAAAGGCATCAGGAGTTCGTAGGAGTCTTATTCGTCGAAGCTATTCATCCAGGTTAACGTGCCACACACGTCCCATTACTCACGCGACTTTTCCCATTGCCATTGAAGATCATATGGAACGGATCGACCGGCTACTATATACACTAAGAGTAAACCATAATAGCATATAGGTACCACGTAGACTTCCGTCAAGGACTAGGCTATTTAACAGTTATCTAATTACTACTTAAACGGCAATATCAATCTGAGGATACAAACTATAACGTATGTAAACCTGCACATACTGTATATAATAAACTCCGAGTGATTTCGTAAAAGATCAAGAGGAAAAAAAAGGGGGAACCATTAGGGAAAATAAAAAATAGTAGAACTAGCATGAAACTCGAAGGAAGGTCCCACTGGATCTGGATCTTTACTGGCTGTTAAAAGGATCTTTCCGTTGACCCGTTAACCGTAGTCCTCAAGGGAGCTATAAAATTTTTCAGCGAGAAGCTGCGACGCTCGTGCCGTTAGACTATAGAATTGCATCGGATGCATCCTGTGCCCTTAGTCAAATAGTAGCTGGAGCGGATGGTCGAGGTGGTCAAGAAGTCATTGAGCCGTTAGAAACGTTACTGTACAAAATTGAGTATAGGCCGGATTGGATATTCAATCGAGAAGCGGAAGAGTCGTCATGAGAGACCACACCGAGGTCTTCATCCGGAATGATTTTGGCTTCGTGTAGACGACGAGGTCTTTTGCCCCGCCAGGATGGCGACGGCTCTGTTCCCGGGGCAAGATAACCGGAATACAGGTTTCTGCGGATAGAGTTGTGCCGTGACGCGGAATGGTAGGGGGTATACCGGTAGAGATGCTAATGCCGGCCTTGTGCTACATACTCGTGCTTCTGTACCCGGTGTGTATATATATATATATGTAGTTACGCGAACATCATAGTACGGAAAATATTGGTATCGGAGTTTGTAACAAAAAATAGCGACGGAGGGACGGCGGGAAGGATAAAAAATATATGGAGGTACCTATTCGAGATCGTGAAAGCATTCGGTTCGAATGCCAATGTACAAATAGCAGCTACTTATTCGTCCCTTTGGACGGACGATATTTTATGGCTAGTAGAAAAAGTAAAATTTGACGGATCTTTTATTCAATTTCAAAATGATTATCGGTCGTGGGAAATGATGCGTCCTGAGGAGACTGTGGGATTTGAATGTCTACGGGCCATGGAATGGACGATTGCGGAATGGACGAATCGAATTGGAATTTTCAATGTAGGCAAGAAACAAGGTTATGTCAGGTTGGGTTAGGTTCGGCGTGTTAAGTATCGCGAAAATGCATGAAAAACTGGCTGTCCTAGAAACGCAGTGGCCAGTCAGTGGCACAAACTGCCCGACATGTAGAGACGGATACGTCACTGACACGGGTGACTTTTACGAAGACGACGTAAGGCGTCGCGACGTCCGTCGATATGGCTTAAGAAAAACTTTCGAAATTCCGTACATTCGCAAACTCGAAATGACATATATTTTTTGTTAAATGGTGTGAAAAAAATTAATTAAAGATCCAGGTAAAAATTAAATCGATACTTCTATTTTATTTATCGTCCGTACCCGGAAAATGTGTCTGGTCGATAAATCGTCAAGATCTGTTATAATATAGGTATAGTGCGTTAGGATTTTAAGGCAACGAGGAAACTGGCGAGATAGCCTCAGGCATTGGCGACCTTCGATCCTCGGTCGATCGGCTTCTACGTTAAATGTTTTTCTTCCCGATTGACATCGAAGAATTAATTTCGTGCCGGATAATTCTTCGGCATAAATCGTCGCCGGCGATTATTATGGATGCCTGAGGATCATGAGACTGGCTAAGTAATAATCTTTGAGCGTTCTAATGCGACTTGGGAACCGGGCGGCCTCCAAGCTGAAATAACTCCCTCGGTCTACGTCGCGTTCCCCTTATGTACCTATATGTACCCTCTAACGCTTATATGCACTGCCGAACCGAGTATTTACGATTAAGTATTTCAAACGTGTGTCTAACGCATCGCGCACTGTGCGATTGTTATTAGTACATGAGAATATAGGTATACTTGGACAATGAGATGGTGAGGTTAATAAAATGTCTGCTGAGAAATTCAAAACTGAATTTATGAATTGTATTAGTGGAACGCGTAGTGGAAATTCACTTTGTCTTTTTCCTCTTTGTTTTCTATTATAACGTTATATATATATATATGTATACATATATATACTATATATATGTATATAGACTGGACTTTAACGAATGACTCCCGACAATGACAATGGCAGAGGCTGAATTGGCCGTGGATGAGGACGTTCTCCTTTACTTTTAATCTTCGCGTGAAATCAAACCGTTCCGCCGATATTTGCAAATATTGATTTTGAAAAGCACCGAACAATGGTCTTATTTTCTGTTTTCAATGCCCATTGTCGCCGGTCGCTCGTCGCTCGTCGCGCGATATCATCGCCATTTTTCGCTCGTACCACCGACCCACTAAGTTCGCACTATGCATTTAAATTTTTTTATATTTTCAACGTTTGATTTATCGTTCTTGAAAATTTAGGATACATCGATCATACGATTGCTGTCTCGTAATTGCGAAAGAATTGAAATTCCAAAAATCTATCGTTTCACATTCGCACAATAATCTTTCATGCATATCCATCCTTAAAATCAATAACTGCATCGCTACTATACGCACACGCATAGAAGAGTCAATATAAAGACAGTATAGTATTTTAGAATGCATTATAGCCAAGTGTATCATTTATAGCATTCGATATATGCGTACGCGACCGTAAATGCAAAATATGCAACGAGCTTCTTAATTACATACACCTATGCAGAAGTGCATACGTATCCCTGTATACAGATGCATTAACGTATGCAATGCATTCAATCCAAATTTCAAAGTCCCCAACGATTCCTTATGCAATTACAAGTGATGAAAAAATTGAATTAAAAAAAATTTTTTTCAGCAAAACCTTTTTTTTAATTTACTCCCAGATTATAGTATCTTCACGTTATCAGTTTCAGCTCGTCCACTTGGTGCACTGATGATCATCGGACAACGAGAAGCAGCACGGAGAGCAACGGAGTTACAATTCGCAAATGTACATTGCAAGTCGAAGTGAAAGTGCAGTTTTGCAGCTCCGTGCAGCTCAGTGTCTTGGCTCACTCGGCTTGGGTGCGCAGGGCCTCTGACCTTGTCCCAAATACTGCGACTCACTAGCTCCTTCGTTATTTCTTTCCTTTGGCCGGTCTTATCCAAGCTCTTGTATACCGATGTGGACATTTGGAAGGGACTGCCGCTACAGGCTTCCCCACCGCAGTCACACTCAGGTAGACGTAACATTCGTGAAGTTGAACATTAACAGAGCTATAGAGGGAATAATAAAATGTATAATTACATAGATTACATAAAACTATCGAGGTTTGACTGATTTAATTGAAGGATATGATAATAAACAATTCCATGATTGATAACAATAAGAGTTCAATGCCAATTCCATATAGTCGCTATTGTCAAAATTTTTTTACCATAATATTAATTTGATCCAAAAATATTTTTAAAAAAATTTTATTACAAAATATACGTACTGCAGTATCAGGTAATTCTTATCGGCATGTGCGATAGGAATGAAGTACAATTCCGAAGCAAGCAAGGTCCTAGGCGCGACCTAACGGCAATTAAGAAGCCGGTAGGTATTCGTATTGATCTTTGTCTCCTAGAATCGATGTAATTAAATCAGATATTTCAGGCGGTACCATTTAGTGCACTCGCAGCGGATTCCGCGATTCCGCGAATCGGCCGACCGGTATAAGATCGTGATAAAAACCAGGCTCCCTAGTACCCGTTTGCAATCTAGCGATATCTTCAGGGATGCTGTATCGATTCGATCCGCGATTCAATACCTCATGCTTAAGTGTAACAAAGGGTTTTCGCGAACGAATCCTACGGGAAGATCATCCAGCACCAGGTTCATCTTCCTCGTCTTCGTCTCGTTTCCGATCATCTATCAAACTAAACTCGAAGTAAGATTCGAAATACTGGTTTCGTAAGCAGCAAGGAAGAGTGCGAAGAGCCAGGAGGCAAAATCGGCATGATGAGTACCTCGTTCGTACCTGGACTAGGTTAGGTTAGCTATCTATTGTAACTTGGGAACAGGCTCGGCCTAAGCTCTTTTCGAGTAAAGTCAGGAACGTCTGGGGCGGAGCCATTCCGCGAAGTCATTAAAGCCGAAACGAGTGCTGCGAAGTACACCGGTCTGTACCGAATACTTGGGTCCGATCCGCTCGGTCAGTCCTCTCGAAAGTAGCACCCCGGAAGAGGCGTGTCGGATATCAAGACACTAGGTCCTAATCCGTCTTGGCTTTCTAATACCGTCTAAAAATCCTTATCTTACGATAAGCTATCGAATTTGTACATATCATATATTGTACTATCAACCGATAAGTGTGTTAGATCCCACTTGAAACGATAGTCGCCGAGTAAAAGTTAACACGACGAATATTTGGTGCACCCTGTATATAGATATTATTAACGTGTATTAACATGTTCGGGCATTAGAATGATTAGGTACCTATGTATAACAGTTCGCTTTGCATGTCCCACAAGACGGTATATCTCACTGTAATGAATAATAGATTAACGGCCACTTATTAGGCTACCCGAGGAGGCCGCGTGACCGTCAAATAGTTAGAATGTTCTAAAATGGCCGCCTCGTCGAAGGCCGAGTTTTTACAACGACCGGTTTAGAAGCTACGCGCTGCCGATTCCAGTCTCGTAGGCCAAGTCGAGTCCAATCCGATCCGAATCCGAGTCCCCGCCATATCCTTCCAGCCAATCGAAGCCTCCGAAAAGGAGTGTTCTCATTATTTTTAAACCAGCAGAACCGAGCGTCGCTGCTGTAACGCTCGTGTCATAGGAACCGGCCTTAGCCAATCACGGTATTTCGTATTGCGTATGCCATCTCAATCTTTGATATCTCAGCCTTGCGCCGACGCACTAAAATAGCCTCCCCCGTTAGTCCCTGCCGGTATGCTTATTCTTTTTACCTACGACGTTCTAGACGACAGACACCTTTAACCTACTCGATTGAAGGTGGAGGTTGCAACGATTTCGATTAAAGGTGGGAGCTCTATGTATTATTCATACTATGTGCGCGAGCGACGATAAATAAATTCATCTTTGCCTTCGTGTTACCGATATCGAGCATCGTAGCCCGGTACTTTGTTACTTCGCGATATCGTCGGCTGCTAAGCATTCTTTGTGAATTACTAAACACTACATAACTTCGGGTCTATGTAATATTTTAGCGCCTTGCGGTTAGACGGAGCAATAGAGTTAACACGGAGTCTTTAAATAGGAAGTGGTGTAGAATGAGGGGAGGAATTTTTTTGACATTTCTTTTTTCAAAATTTAATGATCTTGGATACCGAGACCCAACGGAGTTTTTGTTTCGACTAAAGCCGTACGGCACCGCGTTTAAAGTCTGGAAGCGTTTTCAAGAATCGGAGCGTCGCTTTGGGACGCGTGGCCTCGGTTTCCGAGCGTCGTGACGTCATACCCTTCTAAACAGGAGGGGCCCAAGCGGCTAAACATGGCCGTGGATTTAGGCGGCCAATGAGAACGCGCGTACGGGTCCCCTTTCTAAGCGTTCCATTCCGGGCGTGGAGAATCTGGACGATTAGAATATTCGGCCCGGTGACCGGATGACGAAAAATGGTGGCGTAGATGGTTAAATTCAAAATGGCCACGGATTCATAATCTGCAGAGACGATCCCTCCAGTCAAATTCTGACGTATCAGAACCCCAGACCTTTTTTTTCCCTTGTTTTTATTCCGTCTCCTCTTTTTTCTGCTTGCTCCGCACCTACACGAGCTTCTTTTTGACGCCTAATAAAATGGAAATTTCTGACGTGCTGCCAGCTAAATGGACAAGACGCAGCGACGTAAATGCGCTCTTTTTAGATCCTTTGAATAAAAGGTGAATGCGACGCCGTCAGTGTGGTAATCACCGTTGCGGGACGTTTACGTAATTTTACCATTTTTTTTTTCGCATACTCACACTCAACTCTCGTTACAGCTAACGGGCGATATACCGATGCTCCCACCTCGGATAAATAAGCCAAGCCTGGACACAGTCTTTAATTCCCAATGATTATCTCACGGATAGTAAAGATGGCGTCTGTATACCCATATAACTTGACTACGTCACGCCAATGATAATCTTGACTTCAATCAAAAGGACGTGGATGAGAGATACCGCCAAGAAAAGACGTGTCCCGTACAGCCATGAAGCAATGGCGATTCCTCTCGTGCGTCGCACCGTAACTCGATGCATCCCGTAACATAAGAAGAATAAGAAGAGTCAGAAGCGCAGAGTGGAAAGTGAAGAAAAAGAGATAAACGACAGCCAGTGTCCGGACCTATGACAAGAATAATACAAAAAATTATACCGACCAGGTGCGACAAACCAGTTTAACAGGTTATACCTAAATTTCCCAAAATTAAAAAAAAAATTTACATACCAAAATCATCCCATCTACGTCAACCGGTTTAACGTTTTTCATACCCATTTAACAGCTGACAACTTTTTACCAGTTCCAATCGGGTGGCGCGAGACAACCTATACGGTATACCAAATGGGATCCAATGCTAAGTCCTAAAACTGCAGCAATGCACCAGCAGCGCAACAGTCTCCTCAATGATTTCCAATGCTACTTGGACACGCTCGCGTGCCTTTAGACGCCAACACAAATAGCCCATATACTCCAGGAGGTAGTGAGGTAGGTGAGTATCTATTCCCTGGGTAGTCAGTGCTCCCTCCTACCGCACTAGATTGCCAGAGTGATCCCGGCGGTTCAGGCTGGTGGTTCAGCTTGGCACAAACCAACCAACCCGATCATTCGAACCGACCAAACTGGTTTTACGTCGTTTCTGATGCCGCGCGGAGAATTTGATAGATTTCTAGTTTATTCCGATGTGCGCCGAGATCTCACGATCGGCAGGAGTCAGCCGTGTCTCTGTATGAATTCAAAGGCATCTATATAGCTATACCTCTATGTATAATGCTATGTCAGGTAAGGCTTATCGAGTCTACAGGATCGTTCAGCAAAGTTTAAGTCAGATTCTGAACCAGAGTCTAAAAACTATATAGTGAATCTTTTATGTACAAAGTATATATATACACACACACACACACACACAAGTGCATATCTACATATGTAAAAAGGCTCGTGCTCGCGCGGCGTGCCGCGCAAATTGGAACTGCCTGTACGCAGACCTATAAGGCCGAAGAAAGGTTGTTGCAGTTCATCAGTCATTCCGGGGGTACTGCAGTCATCGCGGACACATTTACAACCCTACAGAGCGCAAAATGACGTCCGTACCGAGAGAAGAGTATATTCACATACGAGTCGTATGTGGGGTAGGTCGTGATTGCTCAGTGATACAAAGGGTGGACAGAACCCCCTGGGCACCCTTCCCTATTACGGGGGCTGAATATTCTCTAGAAAAAAAATATATATATCACAGAAAGAAAATGGTGGGGGGTATTAAAAAAAAAGAGGATAAATTGAACTAGTCGTTCAAGACATTTTGCTCTAGGCTGCTATGCCCCGTCACTCAACGCCAGCATTCTTTTTCCTCTCGCTGTCATGTTACGGAATTCTCTATCTCTTTCCTTTGTTTCTATACCTTTCGTTTCTTCTGGCTTTCCTTTTTTTTTCATGCTTACCTTAACCCCCCTACCCCCTACCCCCCCTTCGTCGATTCCATGCCGAATTTTATTCCCTCATTTGAAAATGGTACCGTGCTACCACGTGCTTCGCTACTCCCATTCAATGATTTCTGTCGTTACTATGGCTATACGTAACGGCAATAAAACCTGGCATGACAAACGTAATGGGCAAGCGTACACACGTGGACATTACTCACTGGCGACTGTATAATGTTCCCGCACATGGTATATGCAGAACTTACAACGGTCGTGTAGGTACTGATAATTTTTTTTTAACATTTCGGAAAAAAAAATTTTCTTCGATTCTTACGACACTGTAATATTTATTCGATAAACGTTTATTTCGAAACTGCGATTGACGTCGGTGCTGTTCTTTTTGTATGATGAAAAAAATTTTATTTATCTCAATCACATGTTTTTCTATTCGTATTTAGTACCTATTTTAAATATAAATAGGAGATAAATACTTTGCTTGATTTGCAGTGTCAAAATGATAAAAGTTACTGTGACGACACTTTACCTCTTCAGCTATTCAGATCTTGCATCGAGCTACGTACAGGCGCTATGAATCTTACATATAGTCGTGTATATCGTATGTGTATATATGTATACATGTATTCGTATAATTTACTCTAGAAGCGAAGATAAAAAAGTGGTAATGAAGCCACGGCCAATGAGAGAGTCTTCTTGACATGTCGAACAAATAAGACATTACGCGTGCGTATATACGAAGATAGGTACTTACGACTTTCATACGGTACATATGTAAGTATATACGTATATATACATATATATAATCATTAAGTTATAGCAGAGTGTCAGGTACTTCTGTCGATAAAATGTCCTATGGCTCAAAGCGGATTCTTTCTCTTACGACGCGAACGACTGAGAGAGTGTTCACTTGGACTTGTTGAGTTTCATTGAAAACTGTGAGGGTTTTTTGGTAGCGAGAAAAAAAAGACGTAGAAATAAAAGTAGGGAGTCATTCCGTTGTGAATAAAATAAAAGTCCCTTTTTAATCGCACCACGGTTAAATTATATGTACACAGCCGGTGAATTAAGGCAGGTGCTAATGCAAGAAGGATCCTTGAGAAATTGGCTGCGGTGCTTTTGAAAGATGCTGTACCCTTTTTTTGGACTTTCCTCTTACAGCGGCTAAGAGATTCCCTCTTTCCACGTTTTAATGATTCACTGTCGTATGAGGTATATATATGTGTATGTATATAGGTATATAAGCTGTACTGTACCGATAAGACATTTTACGTGAATTTAATTAAAATTTTTTTTCTCTTTCTTGTAAAAGTAGATCAGGGGTCTCCGACGCTACCAGGCTACGTCTCTGATAACTTTGGATTTTTCTTCGCTCGTCACCAATGAAAAAGATTAATTTGTTGAAAACAAGTTTTATCGACGACCGAAGACTTGACGGGAGCCTCGACTGATAAGGCTTATCGAAATAATTACTCTATCTAAATATACGCGTTCCCTTCGTGAAAATTCGTATTGGTCAGAGGTATGAGTGTTCAGAAAACAGAAAAAAAAAGTTGTTTACACGTGATAATTCATGATTCACATTGGTTCTGAACAATTATCAAATTTTCACAGCAATCCAGAAAAGTTTGACCTAAACATAAGAAAATATGCAAAAGTCAATTAAACGGGAAATATCGATATCAAGTGCAAAACGTAGAACGATTGGAAGACGTATTAAAAAAGAAATTTATGACTAAATAAAATTTTTTAATCAAAAAATTCGTAGCACTTTAGAACCTTGGCCTTGGTGCACCAACGATGCAATCACGCGCGGCTGACCGTCTTATCGCTATCTATCGTATCATTTTTGCGAATCGTCTAAGTGCCATGCGATTTCGTAGGAAACTAATAAAACGCGCAGTAATAATTGAAGTGTGCAAAAACGTAATATACAGACTTTAAATGAAAAAAAAAAATTCAAAAGACAAATAAAAGCTGGCTTTGTTATATCTGCATTTAAAACGCACTCATGTAAACACACACACGCGCGCACCCACACATATTACCCTACAGAATATAACACCTGTATATAAGCATCATTAGCAGACCCTCTCCTGGAGTAATATTGGCAATATAATAAGCGCCTATATATACTCGAGTGTGTAAGCATGTCATGAGTTCCAAACGAGTCACCGGGTATAGCGCTATTTGAAATAACCTACCGAGGCAATCGATTCAATTGTCCTCGAGCATCGAACGCAATCGAACGATTCTTGGAAGTATTCGCGAAGTCGCCAACATTTTTCCAGTCGACGAGAATCGCTTCCACATTTCCACAGCTGGATTTGCACGACGAAAAGCATCAAGCATTTGAAAGTGGCGCAGGAACCGAATACGAAGAAGCAGAAGAGAGAGAGAGAGAGAGAGAGAGAGAGAGAGAGAGAGAGAGAGAGAGAGAGAAAAGATAAGGGAAGCGAATGTAAAAAGAAAATAAGAGAAGTAATGAAAACTAGTTTGGCCTCCGGTAAAGAACAAGCGGGTGGCCCGAGAGTCAAGTGGCGAAGATCATCCAATTTTTATTTTCCACTTATCTGAATTAATTAAGACGACAACTCGCTATCGGCTTTCGTGCACTCAGACGAAAATCGACGCCCGAGCGTCCTTGTGCATATTATTCGCATAAACGTGTATACGTTCTATATCTATATATACGCAACGACCATGTCTCTCTCTCTCGTGCGAAAGTCATTTTTCCTGACCTCCGTTTGCCCCGAGAAAACGATAGGACCGCGTCGCCAATTTTTACTTCAGAATTTCGATCTAATTTATATTCCCCACCCAAGCGTACAGTAAGACTGCGAGACGTTGAACGTCACGTAAATTTTTCTTCGTCTTTGAGAACGCGGCGTAGGCACCGTACTTCCCCTCCCCCTCTCCCTCATCCTCGCCGATACCCTCAAACCGGGCCTCCTCCTCCTCCTCTCCCCTTTCCCCTGCCATTCGACGGGGTCAAAAGACTCGCGCGATATTGCACTTATTTATAATTCGGGTGTGCCGTTAAACGACGCTGAAATACCGAGAGACGAATCCTGAACTATACTTCTCGTAACAAGGCTTCCCTTGTACTCGCTGTGAGGCACCGCATGCGAAACCGTCTCTGCGATTTCATTCCGCTTGCGATAACCGTACTCCGTCTCCTTCGGGTATCTTCGGGTGTCTTCGTATACACGACTCCGTACAATTATGCTGTTCTGATACCCTTTTGCTTCTTTAGTTTCTTCCTTCCTTTCTCTGCATCTGTTACACCGGACTATATATGTATATATGTGTATATATAGTTATATTTACTTCCTGTTCGAAGATCAGCATGACTGGCTCTCGTGTATGCAGAAGCGAAAGAAAGTTGCGGTGAGAAAATTAATAACAATAAAAATCTATAAAGTTTCAGTACCGATTCCAAATCTCTGGTAAACCGTAGTATGCCAATCGAATCTCTGGTTACGATTGCGTAACGTAAACTCCGTGACGCGGATTGCATAACGAGACGTAATATCGTTGCACCGCTACTAAAAACATGTTTGAAACACGTGTTAGGTTACGGCGCGTTGGCCCGTTCAACAAGGAACGCTAATTTATGCGCGACAGTTTTTTTTGCCGTCGTGAGATTTCACGGGAAAAAAGAAATAAAGAAATGGCAGGAAGCTGCACGGACCCATCTGGATCTTGAATTCCATCGAGTAATTAGACTGGCGCGTTGGACTATTAATGTTTGGAGTTTTATGATATAAAGTATCGGAATTAAAATTTTTTTTTCCTCGTATCAGCCTACGATTAGAGTTATTCAAGAAAAAAAAACATCAATACCCACGCATCGCTTTTTTTTCATTGCGATTTTCCTGTTTTCTGAGAATCTACTGAAATATGTTTTAATTGAAAAAAAAAAGAAAAAAAAACGAGTCTCACGTTATTTCAAAGAGGAAAATGTAGTAACATTTTCTACCCTATTTCCGCTCGCAATATTACCCACTAGTCAGTATCTGTCTGTGTATTGGTGTATTTGTATACGTCGTGAGCTGCACGCATAATATAATGCGTGTACGCAGGAATTATGCGTGTAGAGGTAGAAACGCGAAGAAGCACATGGAACGCCAGATGGCACGCATGCTTCAATGTATTACGCGTAGGGCTTAAGCCGCGTGCATAAGAGGCCGCATGAAGGCGTGTGTGAGCGAAAATTATGCGTAGGTACGTACATACGCCAGAACGCCCGGAAAGATGCGGCTCGGCGCGGAGATGCGTTACGCTCTACGAAAGCACGATCGGACCTCACGCACGGGGTGTCCCGTATATAAAAGAGAAGGAACAGCCGGTTTTTCATATACACACATATATATATATATGTATAAAACATACGCACACCATATATAACGATTATACGTACTGTCTACGATACGCACACAATACGTACCGAGTGGAGTAACGTACTGAGAATAAACGCGAATTCTCGAAGTTGGTTCCGGTCGTTTTCGGCGATCATGGTAATTTCCCGCACGATCGTTAAAGCCGCGTACACAGGACTTTTCTACCGCGACCAGTGAATGGCGGACTTGAGAACGTCCGTTCATGTCGTCATACCTAAAAGCGAAAGGTAAGAGTCGATCGAAGAAAAATTTTATACGAAACAAAAAATTTTTTTTTTTTTTGTAATTAAATAAACATTCCGGTAAAGTCACGAGAACAAAATTGCCTAAATATAGTCAGTCTTACCAACCACATTATATAGTAAGTCCCAACTGATTGTATCGGCAGGAAAGTAAGAGGTGCTATTTGTCGATGGAAGTCTGATGATAAAAAAAGATTACTAAGCAGCATAAAGAAACTGTCACTAGCGACACCGTTCGAGAAGCGACGAAGTGGGGAATGAAAAAAAAGAGCGGCGCCTCGACTTCGCAAAGATATTTCTTCGCTGGGCTCCCACGATCGGTTCATGGTCTTGGCTTAGCATAGATATATTCGGACGCCTTGGTCGCGTAAGGGTACGGGTTAGCTGCGATGCAGTTCAGCGCTAAGCGCCCTTATGATACGCGCCAGTCAAGCTGGCCTTGCCGCGTGAAAGGCACACGGAAACCAGCGCGTCCATCTTGTTACGTAAACCCCCAAGTTTTCATGAGATATCTGTCCAGGCGAAAGAGCCTCTCTCGTGGAGTCGAGTCGAGCCGGGCTGAGGTGGAGGAAGGGAGAATTCGAGAGACAGGATAGTCATGGATTCTCGATGCTTAGGTCTTGTCGTGAATAGCGGCGAACGAGATTAACTAACCTATAAAGTACCAATAGAGGTTGGATTAGGAAGATTAGAGAATTTATTTCTCGGTAAAAATTTATTAAAAAAAAAATAAATAAATAACGAGGTCGAGCTAGTTAAGAGGAAAAAAGATATTGTGGGTAAGTAATGAGGATGATAATAATAACAACAACAAAGATAAGGTATACGATATTTGTATCAAAGAATTGGGGTATTCCGATACCCCGTACCCGGGAAGTTCAAACGACTTCCTTCACTTTTACTCAATGAAATGCCTTAACCGATGCTGATCCAAGTACGTACTTGCGCTCATCTGCCCGCGGACTGCATATCGGTATATTGCACTTATGGCATTGCAGTCCAGGAATACGAACTTCTTATTAGCCGGCAGTGTACTTCTAGGCAAATTGTATTGGCGTTTGCGTGCGATTGTAATTATGCAGCGTGCGTACCGCGAGAGTAAGAAAGTAATACAGAGGACACAGCTGTTCTTGAATTTTCTCTATGCTCTGTCGAGTCTTGGAGTTTCGAGCTTGCATCGGATATACGTGATAAAGTCGTATTAAGATTTTTCGTTGTTTCTTATAAAAAATAAAGGGGAGATAGCCCGATGCTACCAAGACGCTTGAAGTCGTCGATGACTTTGAGATTGCGACATGTTCTTAACGTTTTTCTTGGCTTTTCTTTTTTTTTTTTTTTTTATTTATTTATTTCAATCAAGGTGCAACAGCCTCTTACGAAAATTCATGTGGCCTGAAAAAATAAAGCGTCGATAACGAAACCCTGATAAAATGTTTTATCGTGTTTGCCCGATGCGATAGCTATGCGCAAAAATGAGGTTGAAATTGCAAAACTGCACGAGGCTGGCAGGGAGGAAGGAGGGTGGCCAAGAGGTGAAACAGCTAAATGGATAGGAGGTGAGGAGGAAGCAGAGATACAAGGATGAGAGAGAGGGAATGAGATTGGGAGAAGAAGACAAGGACGATATCCGATGCACCGGGAGTGGGAGTTGCATTTGATGCACGGGAATCGGTGGTGCAGGGGAGGGGAGGGGGACTCGTAATCTAAGGGGCTTGTAGACCTATATCCGGTGACCGATAGATAAACGTGCCTTTATCGTGGATTCGCATGAATCTCTCTCTCTCTCTCTCGCGCGAGCGCAGCAGATTGACAAAGTGAGAGGAGAGAGAGAAAGAAAGAGAGAGTACAAACTTTTTAATGAAAAGTGTAGCTAGGTAGGTAGGTAGGTACTCGTTTTTATGCGATGCACTCGCGCTTACTGCACTTTGCGTCATTCAAGGATTTCATTCTTTACTCTTTTACCGTGCAGTATTCTCTCTCTCTCTTTCGCTCTCTTTTTTTAAATACCTAACGCGCTGCATGCTCACAGATAATTTCTCAATGCACCGAATACCAATCGCTCGGTATCGGCAACGACAATAAAAGTGCATACTGCATTCTCGCATCAATTTTATTCAGAAATATTTTAAGCGAGCAATTTTTCCCAGAAGAAGAGTGGGGAGACGCGAGGGGGGAAGTTGAGAAAATAAAAAAAAGTACTCGTTGCGTTTATGAACTATTCCTATATGCACGTTAACGACGTTACGTAGGTCAGAAAAGACGGTATGATAAATATTAATATTAAGGAGGAAGGAAAGAAGATGAGAAATAGTGACAAGGACTGAGTGGCAAAAGATGCCGCTTGCTCCTTGCCAGGGCGCCTAGTCTTGTATTAATTGATCGAAATTAGAGTGACTTAGCGCGCTGCAGTCGGGATACGTCGACGTTAGCTGCAACCGAGCGCAAGTGCAATGACCGCACGACGTTGATTCGACCATCCGATGACGCACAGCCCAATGAAATAACAAAAATGTATTTTGTAAACAGTCACCCGGTATCTGGTTTGTTCAGACGAAAATTAACGCACATGTGTCGGCGATAATACGCATCTACAAAACAAGGCTCGATTTTCGTAACGGAAAAAAACAAAAAAAACAAAAGCCAAAGGCGGCTCTTTTGCCGGGAGTAAAGGAAAACTTTTGAATAAAGAAGACAAAAAATAATGTATGCGTTTCGTCTATCATATATGCATACATATGCACTCTGTACGATAGGCAATACTTACTGAATGGACTATACATATAATCTCGACACGTGTATCAAAGTACTGTTCACTTTATTTATGAAGACTATTCCGCGTGCGCATTACTTATTAGATTTTTATTATCAAAATTATCAGCAGAATTATTCGATGCACTGGATGCACCAGGCCGATTATGAAGAATTCAGTAATGAAAAAAAAAAAAAATTATTTTCTAACAGCCGTCTAATCGATTAAGACGTTACAGACAAAATAAGCCTCTTCCGTATCCACTTTCTCTACTTACTTTTTTTATCCTTCTTCTTTTTTCCTCTCAGTCCATATAAGCATTACAGAGGAACCAGTTAGATGCAGTTTGCACTTTTTCACTTTTTTCACATCGTGATCATCCTCGACCAAGGGAATTGCACCGTTGTGCATGGTAGCCTTAAACTCTTCAAGGTCCTCTCTTCACGCCTAAATTGCCGGACGTAAGGTTGCTGGTAGATATTTTTACTCTCAATTCCCTCTCTTTCACTTTCCCTCTCTCTCTCTCTCTCTCTCTCGTTCCCTCCTTCTGCTCGCTCCGTTGCACCAGACCTCTGGATGCAATTTTCGGAACTCGTCTGCAGCAGATTCTACCATTCCCATACTGTCTACGTACTTTTGCACGTACGTATGTTCCATACGATAGCTGTTTATGTGCATACGCGTGCATGCATATACGGACAACTGACCTCGAAGAGGTTACTCTCCTCCAACGGCCCAAATGTTAGCTGGAGTGTAATATTGAAAAAATGGAATCGAGGTCGTCCTTTGAAGTTTACTTGAGGAAGGTCGGAGGCGGGCCTAACCTTAGCCAGCATTCGGCAGGTAGACAAGGCCCAACCTTGAAAGGCGGGCTTGGATCGGGGTCCTTCGCGATTCTTTTTAACTGGGTGAGCTCCTCCGTGGTACAGGTCCGGCCAAAAGGGCTCTCGTTGCTCCGTAACAAAGTTTTCATACAATTTTATAGAATCTTTTTGGATGCTGCGTAACCTCGCACTGTATCACATGGGATACGAATTTTACAATGGAATTACATTACGGAGGTTTACGCGATCTGTTATTCCGACTGTGTGTACCATACGAGAGAATTTCAGAATGCACTTACTTGGGGCTCTAATACTATTTTCGATGATATTGTACAAATAATAAATTCATACCCAACGCAAAATGCATTGTTACTAGCAGTTTCTGTTTCTGCGATAGTGCGCATGCATTAAAGTGATGCGCACACTGATGCCCATAGGTGTAAACGTAAACTTGGCTAGTCGTGGATTAATGCTCACATATGTTAAGCGAATAGGCGACGCCCAAGACAATGCGAGAGCCCTTTACCGTCCTTTTCTCACCCTGTGCCAGCTTCGCCACCCCCCTATTAACAAATACTATACCTACCCTGAAACGCGATCTTGGCGGAAGATAACAGCGTAGGGTGATACCGCGTATACATATATATGTATATCATGTAAAAGCGCATACACTTGTAAATTAACCATAACAATGCAAACCCTCACAATGTAATATCATATAGGAAATTAGAATTTTTTCCAATTAAGTATACGCATAAAAGAGATGGGAAGTAAGTTTTTGTAGAATCATTCCAAAAAATGTTCAAAAACCTCAAAGTCAAAAAGTATCAAGTATTATCGGAAAGGAATTTCGACAACAAAAATTTGAAAAATATTATGCCCACAGTGACTATGAGTCACCAGGTATAATTTATCATATTCTGTATTAAATGATTTTGATGAACGATATCGGCACATTCAGTGCTGCAGGAAATACAGGAGTCTCAGCTTCCTACGGCAAACAATACTCAAGCAAATAAAGAAATGTAAAGTCTGCCTAGCCTGTCTGTACTCCGGGTACGACATACGCGATACGCTCACGTACCCGGTGGCCAAATTGCAAAGAGTGTTGCGAAAAAAGGAAACGTAACAGCTGGCCTGGTGCACACCGTCTTTTATTCCTACTCATTATATAATCAAGCCTCTATCTCACTCGCTGCACAACCCCTCACATCTATATTTCGCATCCACCTCGTGGGATTCCTCGAAATGGAAAGCACAAACGCCAAGGCATACGCAGCGTCCCCGGGAACTTAATCCGTGCGTCCCGACGCTACAGGGTGACCAGGACAAAGTTAATTTATGGTCACTCGTGTTACTTTACCGTGGCAAACGAGCGCATAAACCGAGTTACCCAGGTCGACTTCGTTAACTCCGCATGGTTTTCTGTGACTGTAAGATGATGATTTTCCGAGTACTCAGTCTTGCCAATATGACGAAACTGAGGAGAGAATTAAAAAAAAAGGGAGAAAACAGGTAAAAGCAGTACTCACGAGTACAGGTAATTGGTATAAAGAAAACGTAATGGCACTAGACCCCCGTCGATACATAGCAACGTACTAATAACGGTGCAGCACACCTGTGTACTAGGCTGAACTATCGCTTAGATGACTTTAGCGTTAGTTTCCATGATTACGACAGTTCTAAACCCTATTGTGCTCTTATGTACCGCAAACCTAATCCATCCGAACTCGAATGCGGGCGCCAATACTGAAAGGGCAAAAGCCACGAAAGAAAGATAAAACCTCGTTCACAATCATCGCCACGTACCGCAGAACGTATACCAATGAGACTCGAGACTGACTAAACGTGAAACAATTTAAAAGCCCAGCGTAGCCCGTGTGTCTCTATAACTACCTATTTATCTATCAATCTATAACCTATGTATATATATACCCAACCAACCTACGTACGCCTGCACATGTGGCGATGCGAAAATGCACGACGGCCATCGAATCGCTGGTATACGACCTACTAAAAGCGCCTTACATAACCCAGCATACCTACGCCTTTACCGATCCTTAGCATGCTTTTATGTAAGTGCATAGATTCGCACGGGTACCCACAAGAGATCCTTGTACTACCCCACGCCTATGCAAACTTTCTGCAAATATATTCGGCATCGTGAAAATTCACGTAACAAGCATTAATAATATCACCAATAATAAACCAAATAAATCACCAGTGGTAAAATGCACAAAATCAACTTGGAATAATTCAATATAAAAAATGTATATATCCACGCTCAGATGGATCCCGATGCACCTGCTCGATTGAGAAATCGTTATCGCGAGCGGACTGTAGTGTCGCGAATTCTTCGTCAACTTTTGGCAGACAGTGTACGGGGTAGGAGGGAAGCGGGGAGATTGGTAGGAAGGATAAGGAGGGACGGCAGGGGCGAAGAGGGAAGAGGAGTACTGGCAGTTGGGTGAGGTCAGTGTCGACTGTTCGCGGGTTGGACCGGGCCTGAGCGTTGGGCCTGTGTCGTGTGTATGGGCTGTTGACGGTCCAACACACTATGGGTTTTATGTCCGTGCGTTGCGGTACCGTGCACTGTGCACTGTACTCGTATATATAAAGAATGCACTGTACCTACCACTAGGAAGGGATCCCGGTGTGTGCGTCCGCTTGCGACGGTCCCGGGTCTCGCAGTGTTCGCCAGAGGTGCATCGCCCTCCGTCGCTGCGTCAAGGCCAGCGAAAATACTTGCTCGCTCACTCGCTCACTCGCTCGCTATATAGCTATGAGGACGGTCACTCTAGTAACCGCCGAAAGGCCCCGTCCTACGCCAAAGTCCCTCTTATCCCAATGTGGTGGGTACAGCCTTGCGAGAGAGCGCCGGGCTCTCAAGATGGAGAATGCGCCATGTTACTTCGAGAGAACCTAACCTCGAGACGGGATCCGCCGCCGATGGGTTTGTAGGCCGGGATATAACTTGGGGAATTGGGACCTAGGGCGTTTTCAGTAATAAAGCGGCTATACGTGTATATAGACGAAGGAACTGGGCCGGGCCCGTAACAGGTTTTTCTACTTGGCTAGATGGCGGATTAGTCCGAGCTATCTCGCAGCTCGGCAACTGTCATGGCGGACGGCCACGTGCTTCGCTCGGAGATTTATTAGCGATCCGACTCGATTTGATTATTAGGTTTGGGTATCGGTATAATGGGTATTGAGATGTGCGTGAATGGGAGAGTGTAATAAAGAAGTGGGAGGCCGAGGGGTGGGGGGGGAATGGATAATACGTAATGTCGTTATTTTACGAGGTCTCTTCTTTACCGGGAGCAATTGCTGGATGCTGCTATCTGATTTATCCGTTAGGCGTTACGACTCGATTACTTGCTAGTAAGGATCGCGCCTTGTGCTGGGCCTTGCAATTTTGTCGTCAACCGGCAATTACTCGGTAGTCAGCCAACGCATTCGCGCTTATTGGCGCTCGGCGTTATACGCGGTTACGAGCTTTTTTAATACCTTTTTTCAGTTTTTTTTTTTATTATCATCTATACCCACTTCTTTTTTTTTTCTACCGAGTCTTTATTATATGCTGTAAGAAGCGGTTGAGCGGCAGACCCCAGCCCTTCACGCTGGTTTTTCAGCAAATTAGCTTGAAGCTTTCCCGCGGGTGGATGAGCACCTAGGCAGATGCTCTCTAGGGTGATAAAAGGGGGGAAGGGGACCTTACGTCACGAAACAGATAGCACCGCCACAGGTACCTGAGTATGCGTGCATGTATGAATAAATAGGAACATAAACAGGCCGCTTAAAATTAGCTGCTACGAAGCAGGCGAATTGCATTTAAGATGTTATCGGGTTGAAAATGGCAAAGAGGGGGTGTGAGGTGGGGGGAAGAGGAACCCTTCGGACTCTCGTCTTTTTCTCTCTACTTCGCGACTCATTTCTCTCTTTTCCCTTTTACTCGTTCCCAGACATATATTCTCTCTCTCTCTCCCTCTCTTACTGCTCTCTAGAGAACGAGGCAGCTGCGGCGTCATGGTCAGCGACTCTCGCCATTAATTTTGACATAGAAACGCGAGCGTGTCTCTTCCGCCGAATTATCCCCATACCAGCCCATTGCCCTCATGGTTCATCCACTTTCACCCCATTTTTCACATTTTTTTTGTACGTTTCTTATAATTTTACCTTCATTAAATTCCCCTGTTCACGAAACACGACCTATCCAAGAAAGAACGCGAAATATAGGCAGGTAAGGTATTATTTTTGAAAAATCATTATCAGAGACTAATTTCAAAATTTTCGTGTATTCTAATCCGTCCAGTATGCTCTCCATTGATTCTTTTTTTTTTCTTTTAGAGACAATTAATGTTTTTGAAAACTTTTTTTTTATCTCTTCTCTATCTCTCTGCCGTCGGCCTATCCAAATCTCTTTCTCTCTTCAGCCATCAAGAGGGAACGTACACACGCCCCGGCGCTGCCAACTTTTCCAACACTTTCCATAGTAAACAAACCCTCTGCCAACCTGGCGGCACCGGCGAAGCCTCTAGCAGTGCAGTGGAGCTCTTTTGAATACTTGCCGGCTTTTGTGCGGATACTGGATCAGAGGCATCCGAGTGTGCGCGCGGGCGCGTACCTCGCGTCCGGTGAAAGAAAAAGTTGAAAACTGCTCCGCACGTTCAAGCACCTACGATTGTGAGCAGTCATAGCCAATGGTTGTGGGTATCGAGGATTCATAGGGAATATGGGGAATGACAGTAAGTACCTAACTAGGGGAAGAAATGATGAATCCATTCGTCAGCTCATTTCCTCAACAAAAAAAAAATCTCTTCTGTTATTCCGTTAACTCCCTTATATTTTCCACTTCCTTAAAATCTCTGAATTATCGTTTCTTTCTTTCACGTTCTACCGTTCGATGAGATATTGAAACCAATGTTTAAAAAAAAAAAACCACCACCCGGTTGCGCTCTTAATATGCGCATAGCCATGCGTGAATCCCTTTGACTGTAGTCCGCTGTTAGGGGTAGCCCGTTGGAAACGTGTGCATTCAGCTGCCCGACGATCGATGAGAATAATTTGTTGCCTTTTTGATGATTACTATTTCCCGCTTGTTGTCAAGAGGTCCAATTAACATATCTCACGTGGTAGATACGAAGGGTTGCGTACGTATAATAACGCGTAATGGAAGCGCCCGGGCGGCACTGTACGAATTGATTTTTTTTTCATCTTTCCTTCTTTTTTTTTACTCCTCTCTTTATATTTCTCTAGTATCTCTTTCTGTCTTTATCTCCTCCCCTGTTCATTCAATTTATCTATCTGTCCATCAATCTTGCGATATTTCCCAGCCAGTCGAGAATTCCTGGCAGTTCGCGGCGCTTCGCGTCGTCCCTAACAAGCCCGTTCCGTGAGAAGTGGAGGAAGAGTAAGGAGTAAGAATTAGAAAAACAATGCGAATGTGTGTATAAAAGGAGGGGAAAAACTAGATGGAGAAGTAATCGGGTAATAAAAAGTATAGAAATTAAAATTACAGGTATTACAGTGTCTACGCAGTACATATATCAAATGCGTGTAGATATATATGTGATCCGTGTATACGTTTGGTACACGAACAAAAAATACAGTAACTCTAAGAGCCTCGAAAGTTCTTTTTTCTTAACTAGGATTAAAGTAAGCGCCATATCAAAGTACCGCACGCGGTATATATAGACGTAGGTACCTATCAGAAAGCAGGAGAAACTTGAAGAGGACGAGGAATACCAGATAGCATATAGGTGTACCACGATTCCTCTCAGTAAAATGTGGATATGATACGAGCAAACAAGAGAGAGAGAGAGAGGGAGAGAGGGAAATGTAGTCAGGAGAGCAAAAGGGAAGACTTGCTTTTTCAGGGCGTCGCGCACCGACTGAAATGAGACCGAATGCCCGATTCGCGAACCTGCAACGCGGCGAACCGTCCACGGCCACAACGACACAGAAGGACCACGTTGATAAAGATAGATAGACAGATAGATAGATAGATAGATAGATAGATAGATAGATAGATAGATAGATAGATAGATAGATAGATAGATAGATAGATAGAGAGAAAGAGAGAGAGAGAGAGAGAAACTGTCTACATGCCTATACCTATGTATGTACAGTAAAAAAAGATACGCCAAGAGAAATATAGAGAGAAAGAAAGAGAGAGACGGAGACGGGAGGAGAGAATCCGAGACTATGGACACGCGTGCGGACTCACGCAGAGTAGAGAAAGAGAGACGGACAGAGAGATGAGAGAAAAGGATGAAAGTAACTGGCGAGAGAAATAAACGCACCGGACGAAGAGAGTCAGAAGAAGAGACAGATGTGGTGGGCGAGGTGTGGCGGGCGAGGGGAGTACTCGAGGAAGAAGAGGAAGGAGATCGGCCAAGAGAGGAAGATAAAGAGCGACGATTTCGCATACGAAAGAGCAGGAGCAAGAGAAGGCAAGGACCCGTATACAATGCGTGCTCCGTGGAATGAACGAGACTGGCATCGGAGGGGAAGTAGGCCTACCAGAAGGAGAGGTACCGTGGAAGGATGGGGAGGGGGGATGGTCCGGGAGAAAACAAGGGAAAGAGGTTCGAGAGTGGTGGGGAAGTTGAGGGGGGACCTCCAGGAATTTAGGGTAGGTCAGGACATCCCTCTCTTGTACGGTGCTGGCAGCCTACGCCTCCTGATTTGCGCTCGCCCACGCGCCCCTTGACGGCCTAATTCACTCGCCCCTCATTTCACACCTAATGCACGCGCGCACACCAGACCTTCCTAACGAATTGATATTCCGTCAAGGTCATTATCCAATATCGCTCCTAATTCTCACCTGAGAAATCTCCTCGTGAACGTCTCTCGCTATTTCGTTTCATAGCCTCTAATTGTAAATCATACACCCATCCTCGAGATATAGTCTCTCCTCTATAAAGCGTCCCTGACTACTGATATCGCACCGCATACGATCATTATTGAGTAACTATGAAAAATCAATTCCGATCGATTCGTCTCAATGACAATTTTTCTGCATTGCCAAGTAGAAATGTGAATTTTTTCTGCATTCTCAAGTATCAAGATTCCGAAAGAACCCACGTGGGTCCGCTTCTCAAATCCAAGGTCGCGACCAGACGGACACGGAGGAGCACCGAACGTACGGGTCGTGCATCCGAGTGAAAAGTTAACCAAGAGCAAGAAAGAGAAAGAAAAAGGAATAAGAGCGCGTAAGAGACGAAAGACTTCGCTACGCGCAGCGCATCATGGCAGGCGAATATACACAGCAGGAGCACAAGGAAGGAAGAGAATCGGTCCCCACTTTTGGTTCCATCCAACCGACCAATGATGGTCCCCACTACGAATGCCCGGTGCACCAACTCAATTTCTCCTCTTTTGGTACCCAACTTCAACTTCGTATCCCTACCTCGGCAACAGGCAGAAGGCACAGCAAAGCCAGCAGCAGCAGCGAACCCTCCCTCCTCTTCTCAGGCCCCGCTGTTCCTCACTGGGTCCTACGGCCATTGATCCCGACCTTCACGCGCCGAACAAACGCGATTGCCAACGCCGACTTGCCGAACCCGAACCCGAACCTGCCTCAACTCGGTTTAGCTTCTCCGTGGTTTCCCCCCCTCCCCCCTCCCGGCCACCATACTCTCCTCTCTTTTACTCTTCTTATACTCCCTACCCTTCCTGCCCCTACTACTCCTCACCTCCTGGCAACCTTCCTACCTCTCAGCTACTCCACTACTCTCCCTATGGTCCCCTACGCCACAGGACGCTCTCTTTCTTCTCTTGCTAACCCGTACCTACTCTTTACTACTCCTTTTCTCTCTTCTTTCTATCACGTGTGGCCCATTCGAAAGAGCGGGACTCCAAGAGCGTACACACTGCACACTAGAAGGGAGACGTCTCGTAGGTAAGACTCGCTCAAAAATAACCTTCTGAGAATGCGCACGCTGGAAGAATCGAGTGCCTTGAAAAAGGTAGAATTTTCTATTACACTCTCTCTCTCTCTCTCTCTCTCTCTCTCTCTCTCTCTCTCTCTCTCTCTCTCTCTCTCTCTCTCTCTCTCTCT
>JASANN010000252.1:673290-724708 GCA_031762395.1 Calameuta pygmaea
TCTCTCTCTCTCTCTCTCTCTCTCTCTCTCTCTCTCTCTCTCTCTCTCTCTCTCTCTCTCTCTCTCTCTCTCTGTCTTTCTCGATTCTATATATACACACCAGTCTGTATGTCTCCTTGCCATACCGTGAGAGAATTTCGAGAGTGGCTACCTTACGCTTTGAAGTACCTATATAGCCATCTTATCTCCAAGGTAATGGATCGGAGTGAGACAGGTTAATAATAAAAAGAGGAATCGTCAGAGTGGCAAAGAGACGAAAGGAATGGCAGAAGGTAACCGTGTACCTACCCAACTTCAGACTGGTTAGTTTCACGCTTCAGTGACGCGTAATCGGTGATTCCTCATTTTCTTCAGTTTTGCCGCACGATTCGAGAGCGGATACGGAAGGGATAATGTTATGTCTTTTTAAGAGGATATATATTTATTCCTACAAAATATAGAATAACGATCGATAGACTTGTAATCGAGGATCGACAATCTGCTATTCACGTGATAACAGTTTTGATTGATCTTTAGGCCGACGGTGGCGACACTTGGGGCACATTTTCGCAACTAAGACGGAATATCGTAATTCGTCAACAGTTAACAAGCAATCAAAGGTGTATCGTAAAATGCGGAACTACCGGTCTCTATGGATTCATGTAAACGTGCTTTAATGGATATACGTGCACACGGTATGGTCTTTATTATACGTATACATATATGATTACTCTACACGTGTACTCTTGTACGAAGCAATCATTATCGGCTACCGTAACTGGCAGTGAAATTATACTTCGGCCTGACAACTGCCAGTGTATTTCTCAAGATCGCATTACCCATCCCGCAACACACTCGCTACGTAGACTTTGGCTCACTATAGCTACGTTACGTGAATAAGATGATTCGAAACAAGGTTATTGGCTCTGGTCGTGCAGCTGCCGCCTGCTGCAAGTCTCTGGACTTTTTCGAAGTTTCCACCGCCACCACTATGGCTACCGTCACTAGTCGACTATACGGTATATATCTGCGACTCCCTTCTGCTGGATACTTATAATCTGACGTATACTAAATCCTCTTTACTCTTAGACGTCCGTCATGAGAATCATTAAGATTGAAATATATTCAACTGGATGCTGATTGATTGTATACAAAGGAGCATACAATATACTTGCTAAGAAAATTGATTATTACTATCAGAGGCTGACGGGCTATTATTTCGAAAATATTTCCAACCATTTTTTTTACAATAAATTACATGAACATTTATAAGAGTTATTATGAACCAAATTATTTTAACAACGACACAGTCTGTTTGTCTTTTTTTTAATAGAAAAAATTGACGTTACGGGTCTTTGTATAAATACGAAAAAAAAATTGTTACTCGGACCAGTATGGAGTCTCTTCGAGCAGATATAAATATGCGCTATGGACCTAATCAACTGTTTGATCTTTAAGATGTGACACGGGGGTAGGTAGCAGTAGGTCAGAAACTTATGAATATTCATCGAGCAGAATTGGAAAGACATGATTGGGACATTCATAGACTTGGTCAATTGGAATGAATTAAAGAAAAAAAAAAAGGAACAAAGGTATAAAAAATTCGTCGAATCGGAAGCGGTACTCTAAATGAGTATAAAGATCAGAAGCGAACACGTTGCACAAAGGGACCAAAAGGTATAGAAGTCGATTCGCTGAATTCAATGTTCCCCAAGTCCTCTTCCTTATCCTATAAGAGTATGACGTGACACTATATCCCATCGAAAGCTCTCTCTGGATGGATAACTCCGGTTAGGGATGAAATATGCGAAATATGAGAACGAATAGACTGAAGGCGTCTGAACGAAAATCCAATGCCGATTCCAGTGCAAGTCAAAAAGGATCCAAGCCCTTTCTTTCTCTCTTACCCAGATAGCAACCCTTCCTTCGTTTTTTTTTTTTTTTTCAAGGACTCGTAATAGCACCCGACACAAAGAGGATTTCACTCAGCGCGGAGCACGTTGGCTAGGTGGTCGGTATACCCACAGAGCAAAACAAGAGACACGTGTGTATAGATAAAGGAATAAAAGAGATATCTACGTATCCCTTATCCGCGAGCAAAACATCCCTTACAGGTATACCCTATACAACGATATACGTATAAACCGCATACGGGAGTTTCGTCATAGTAAAAAAATCATTCTGGCTGACATCAACCCCAAGAAGGTAACTAACTTTGTAATATCGATCGATATTGAGGAAAAAGGAAATTACGTGAACGCGGGTCCTTTTTTAATTACATATAATTGTCGTCGCATGTTCATCAGGGAATTACCCTGGGAACAATTCCAATGACGATTGCACTCGCACCGATTTCAATTCTATTCGTATACCATACACATATGCCCTATGAGACAGGTCACAGGTAGACACCGGCCGACGAAAGTTTGCAGGATGGCAATTTTGATTTACATCTGAAAGTCAGGTGGGTATATCCTAGAAAAAAAGGACAAAGAAGGACCCCTAACGGTAGTGGCAATGGTAGAGGTAGATTTGTCGTAGAGGGTATGGAACCGTTAGCACCAGGGGTTGAGGGTACGTATGTACAACTAGACTAGAGGATAGCGGATAGCGGTGTAGCCAGGGGTGACTGGTTGGGTGAATGGTGACTGACGAGGGGGTCTCAGGAAGCCGAAGCAAGGGGTGTGTTTGTCGGTTTAGGGTCAGGGGTCAGAAGAGTGAGAGGATATCCCCAAAGAGAGGAGGGGGCGATGGAAAAGGGGGGAGGGGGTGTCGAGAGGAATAGTGGATGTCGACGCGGGGCCAGGCTAAAGGAAAAACCTGGGGGTTGCTTTTTTTCCAGAGGATGAGCGATGTGGGGTGGAGCCACCCACGCCCACACAGGCCAAGCATAGGCCTACCCCAACGTAACGTAACTGCCGGCGTACCCTTTAGACTTCAACCCAACCCCAATCCGACCACGCGGGGGCGTGTACGTATCCCGGTGCACATGTTTTTATAGAGCACCTTTTGCAGACTGCTATAGCAACGTGAACCCGTCGCCAATGCAGCCCGTGGAAAACTAGCTGGAACGACGGCGATGACGATGCCGATGACGATGACGAAAATTCAATTCTCTCTTTCTCTCCCCTACCTCGAACCCACCCTTCGACACTCTCGTATATGCACAGAACAGGGCGCATACTTTTCTCCCACTCCTTATCCTAGTGTTTCCGCGTACACGAGTTTCCAACGTTTTTCTATTTTTCCTCGTCCACTTTTTTTTGTCCTTGTCTCTCTTCTCCGTTTTTTTCTTCCCTCGTCTTCTTGCATCCTCCTCGTCCTCGATACCATCCCCCCCCCCCCCCCCCCCTTTAACGTCCACTATCATAACGGACATACGATCGAGAGGTCGATGCGTCTTTATTTTATTATTATTTTTTTTTTTTCCGGAACATTGATTTTCGAAGGCAGCGCGCTGCCGTACCCGGAGCGGAAGAAAAATCGAAGGGGAGCGCAATGCGCGTCGGAGTTTTGACGAAGCCTCGAGAGAGCGCCTCGCACGTTGTTATACTCTGACTGGACGTGAGTTACGCGCACGAATGCTATTGGCTTATATATGTATACTGATATAAGGTGTCCTAAGGATATACTTAGGTGAAACGTGTGTATATACATATAGGGTTATATATGCACGTATAAGCCCGACGTGTTACTCACTAGGCATCCAAGACTTATGAAGGTGAATACGCGCTGAATATAACTTCTCTTTGGTTTTGGACATCAGCCTCAGTTATGTACCGCAAGTTAAAGTTCTGCCTGACTTTTTGTTACGTGTATTCTGCCGTGACTTTGACGCCCAAGAATTTCTTGCACTTCTACCGGTGATACGTCTCGTTCCATACAACGTGTCTCAGAATGTCATTCAGAATCTTATTTAACCGATAACGTGATACCTATTACAAATGAGTCTCTTAATATTTTATGTACAATTATGATGATAAAGTAAGAGGGGGAGTAGATTTCTTTTTAAAGATAAAAAAATTTTGAAATTTTAACCCTTAGTCAACTCCCGGGTGAAGTGTGGATAGTAGCCCCGCGTAATAATGGTGAAGTGCGTGTAATCTCTGGTAAGAAATTTTTGTACAGCGTATCTAGGACTTTGACGTGAAACGCGTGGTACGTGCGCACCTCTTTGTATCGATACACGTGTCTCTCCACAGTCTCTGATCATCTTTTTCCCTCTAGGCGTTCCCTATCGATTTTCCGAATTTTCGTTTTTCCAAAAATTCACATTCTCGAATAACTAAATTCACGCGTATACGAAAAGTCGTACATATTAGGGGAAGTTGACTTTTCGGAAAAATAAAGTTGCGAAAAGTTAGCCATTGGGAAATATGAATTTTCGAAAAAAAAAGACTATTCGGAAGTGCAATCATTTGGTAAAATGATAGAGACCCGTTGTCGGGCTCTGTTTGCCTCTTTCTGTCCCGTTGTCGCTTTCCTGCATCATGCAGGAGGACGAGAGAGGGTCTTACGCTTCGCTATGTGGATCAAAGAGGGACGAGACTAGCCCCACCGTTAGAGAAGAAGGCACGCATGGCGATTACATTGGCATGAAGAGGGACGGCGATAGCTGTTATTTTTATAGCGTTACGCTAGGTTAGACTCGCGTCCGACCAACCAACGTTCCAGGCCTAACCTATACCGACGTTGGGCTTGCAAGACTGTGCATTTATAATGCACGCAAAATTTCATGCAGAGGCGCTTCGGCTGCTTTCCAATCCTTTGATAACGCTAGTTCTATATTTAAAAATGGCCGGCTTCCACTGGCTCGTTATAAGCGACGCCTTCTCGATACTTCCGGGTACTTCCGGATACTTCCGGAAGAGCGGATGATAGTAACCCCATCATTTCTGGGTTGCACTGCGCCCGAGGGGTGACCAGACAAAGTAACGTGTCCGAAGAAAAACAACGATGTATCACGTCTAATTAACCTGCTTGTTCGAATCTTATATGGCACACTTTCTTTCTTTTTACTCAAGATGATCTACAGCGTCAGCGCAATGTATGTAAGATAAGACCGATAAGGGGTGCAATATATTTTCGTTATTTATCAAGGTGACGAGTGACGAATCTCCCTGGACGTAATTACAAGGCGGATGCAATGAGAGAGTCGTAGGTGGGGAGATTCGGGAAGGGGATGAAGGGTTGTAGAAACACGAGAATAAAAAATAAACGGAAGCAATAGAAAAGAATAAAGATAAGAAACATAAATGTCATTATTATAAATATATATATATATAAACTTGAGTAAGGCATACTTTGGGGACACGAAAAAATTAAGGATCGCTCACAATAGCAAGCTAATGCTTTTTTAAAAAAAAAAGCTAATCTAACGCAACGAAACATTTCTAAGCTCATCAAAAATACTGGATGCCGCCGTTGGAAAAAAAATGTAAATAAATTTGGTGTGAAATTCTGCTTTATGGTCCTCGAAACAGCGATTACGCTGGAAATTCTTTGGGGACTGTCCCTTAAACAACCACTTGTCCTCAAAATAGTCAGTTCGTAAATGAAATTGTCCCAAAGTATCCTTTAGTAAAAAAAATATATTACATATATATATATGTACAAATACGAATATTATAAATACTGATTCTAGTCCATTAGTATGTACCACACTACACGCATGAAATCCGTGGGTGTTGAATCAAGCGCGACGCTTGGCTATTTCTCTCTCGGATGCTGAACTGACACCACGTTTATTTAGAGTCAGGCGGGCACCTACCCCACACCCTAATAGAATGAATATCGGAAACGGCTAATTGATCGAACGTTGTTGCCCGTTAACCACGTCACTACTGCTACCATTCGCACAGAACTGGAAGTGCCTTGGGTCATTGGTGAACAACTCATATTCCAATAACGCTAAGGACGCCAGTGGATTCTTTTGTCCCACATGGGGGCCGCCATCTTGGACGTGCCTGTTGCCTCGGAACTGCATTTCGTAAAATCGAAGGAAAACATGTGACGCGACGCGTCGCGACGGCTGAGGGATAGCAGGCGAGTTCATCCTTCCGGCAGAAATCGCAAGTGACTAATCGATGAAAGGAAGATAGATGCTTTGATTGGGGAGGGGGGTTGCGAAGGGGGTTTGGGGGGAAAGAGCGGGGAGAAAAAGAGAAAGTTCGAAAGAAAAAACGGAAGCCAAGTTAATTAGGCGTGTCCGGTCTTTAATGTAATAATGAGAAAAGACCCTTAATTATTTCGATTCCGGTGGAATATTTGGATTCCTGGTTTTTCTTTTCACGTTGCGTCGGTAAGGCAGGGAACAGTAGGTATTTTCTTTTGGATTCATTCCTGATCCTAAATCGATAACGTTTCTATATTATTCAATGGTGTTTCGACGTCTGGGCGACACTGCGGAGACATGAGGAGCTTCGGACTGGCTCTATTATGCATTGGCTTAACCGAGTTAATGCAACTGTAACGGCATTTAATTCAGTTTAATGTATTCCGCGGCTGAAGTCTATTAAATGGGAGACAATAACCTGACAGTTCTGATCAGCACGTTGCCGCTCCGCCGGCGACTTCAGGAGCCTTCCGCTTCGCTTCCCACTGCGAATTAAAGCTTGGCTCTAACGATTCGGCTTTGGCACTTGTGCCCGTCGAGTTTGACGGCTCAAATAACGTGATTCCCTTCGTGACAGTATAACAGGCATGACGCAGGTAGTTTGTTGGATCTAAGAATAGGAATAGTCGACTATGGATTAATGAGTATAAGGATATTGATAACAAAAATTTGTAGAATAGGGGTGCATGGGGTAAGACGGTCTACCTTAAATTGGTTGAAATTTACAGATAATTGTTATATACTTTTAGAACTGTACTGACGACATTATTTCCTTAATGGATGCCAGTCCTACCCTACCTACCCCTACATATATTCTGGTAACTCATTATCATGAGATGGTTGAATATTTCAAGGTTGCGTTACACGAAGCGTGATAACATTAATTAGCCTGAATAATTTGACATACCCGGGGTACATGTGATCTCAGGAAAGTCCGTGCTGTAAGTAGACAGCCTTGAGAAGATGCCTACTTGTTACACACCCTGTGGCTCCGAAAAGAGATTCAAGGTAAAGGAAAGAGGAGCACGCTCGATTTCCCACGATTTGTGTCGGTCAATGGGGTAAAGGACGGGGAAGTCATGAGAACAGGTGGCGCAGGGCCGGAGAGTGTAGAGCACGGAGTCCCCGCTGCACGGAGTGTGGATTGAGAAGTGCGCGCGTACAATCTGGGTCATGGTAGGTGAACCAAGACGAAGGACTCGAGAAAAGCTGTCTCTCTGGTCCCCAGTCATCCATCTTGGTATTGAGTCCTGCGATGGGGGATGCTTTCCTCTTGACGAAATAATTTCCCGGAAAATTAACATCTCGGGTAGGAAGAAGCTTGCGGGCACGTGCATATGACCACGCATAGGATAGGACAAGAGAGTGCGAGAGAGAGAGAGAGAGAGAGAGAGAGAGAGAACGAGAGGGTTGCGGTAGGTAGTTAAAGCGAGAGAGTGAGAAAGATTGTAAGAGAGAAAGGAGAGTTAGTAGGAGGAAGTGAGTGAGTGAGAGAGAGAGAGAAAAGAAGAGAGAGAGAGAGAGAGAGAGAGAGAGAGAGAGAGAGAGAGAGAGAGAGAGAGAGGAGGGGGGAGTCATGGAAGAGGGAGACAACGGGGGCCACATAGCGTTATAAGATCGATAGCTGATGTGATACCAACCCAACCCAACCCAACTGAACCCAGTCCGACCCTCAGTTCGTTCACCCCCGCGGCACATTCGCGCCATTATCTGTTCCAAATGTCGTCAGCGGCGTCGTTTCGTTTACGGTGACGCCCCGCGTCCCGACGCCAGCCCATGCCCTCCCTTACCTCGTGTCGCCTCGGCGCTCGCTGTTCGCCTCCCTTGTTTTTAAGGTTATGTGTTTGCCGCGCATTACGACCCATTCCGAGGTACCCAGGGCTCGACTCTGGCGTTTTACGAATCCCTGATTCCACCCTTCTGCCCTGCATCCTTCCGTTATTCCTCGAAACGTTCAACCCTTTTCTACATACCATCCCTGCAACAGCGTCGACTTTAACCCGTTTTATCTATCCCACCGCCCTTTATCCACGTATTATCTGATAACATGAGAAAACTGTCAAGGCTTTATGGCGCGACATACGAGGACCGAGTAACTTCATTTTTTTACCGAATAAAAATAAAAAATTCAACACATCCGTCGTATTGGAATATTCATCTTAAAAAAAAATCATATCTCTTCCCATCCCTCTAACTAAAACCTCCCTCGTAAAGTACCAAAGTCATCATGGTAACACAGAATAGTACCACGTATCTCAATTAACCTAAAAAAATACTACAAAACGATCAATTAAATTCCAAAAATCCAAGGATTGAAGAAGTATCACATTTCTCGTGCTCTCATGCCCAGACGCAATATCTAATACGTAATAATAGTGATAAGATTCGTGCCATGCGAAAATTGGCACACGATGCTCGATAAGGGTAGCTGTCAGCATCACCCCGGTTTAACTCTCCTGCTTACGGCGGTCTCGTAGTTCTAGTCATAGCCGCCGGACACCGCACCGCCACTACCACTGGCGGTGCAGCAGCCGCGCTTCTGTCTCGTGCGGCCTGCGGCACCGGCGGCCTCACTTCTGTACTCTGTATACGCACAGCGCGGGTACACATATGACGCACAATACGCGAAGCGGAATGCGTTTACGATATAGTCGTGCAAAACTTACGTCCACCCATTGGTCAACGATATAAACATAGAAAAAGACACTTACAGACCACCTCGTCTGTGCTCACAAAGATTATCCGCGATAAGCGCCGAAAAAGCACGTTGCAATAGCCGCACCGTGTGATATGGATATATCGATATCGAGTCAAGGTATAATCGATCGATCCTATATACCAATTTTCATTCATGCCCAATCTAATACATTTTACGTAACTATCAGTTACGTATAGTGAAGGGGGACGAGGATAGATGGAATCCAGAAGGAGATTGAGAAAGTGAGGTTAAGGGATGGACGACAATTTGAGATATGATAAAGAGTATACGTGTGACTACCAGAGAGCGTTAGAAAGGCGCATAGGAATTCTGGGGGGGGGGGGGGGAGTGACGGTTCGTTTAGAAAGACCGAGTGAGAACAGTGGTTAGGGTGAAAGGTGAGTGGGTGGAAGAGGGCTGGGTGGTTAGAGAAGAGGGTGCTATACCCCGTGCATGACACTAACGATTTTCCGAGCGCACTTTTATCCACTCGCTTATAGCCTGTCCTCTTTCTCCTTTTCTTTCTCTCTTGGGAATATGGCTCGTGCCTACTCGATTGACATATATACACAGATGTACGTACAAGGCATCGTAAATACGTACTTCCGCTGTCTCTTATACATGTAGATATATACATGTATGTAGACATATATATATATATACAATCGTATACATAGAACGCACGTGTGCTTCCACATGGTAAGTCCCGTCTAGCGAATGAGACTGTAGCTAGTGTGAGCGTGCCAAAAAAATGTAATAAAAATATCATTGGGATAGTTTTGCGTAAACCCAAAATGTACACTGACCACGTAGGCTATTTAATAACCTAGGTGGATGATTTTGTTATCTACTGTACGGGGTTTGAATGAGATCCAATTTTCATCCGATAAGAATAGGGGTTGATAGGGGTCTAAACGAGGACAGAGGGTGCTGTACCCCTTCATTCACAAATTGGGTAGAAGGGAAAGTTGTTGATTTGGATCATCCAAATATGAGGGTTACAAATTCAGCCGGGTCTCATTCCTGTGGTTGGAAGGGTGGTTGATTAACAATAGTAGTGGGCAAGTAGACAGTTAGATCTGCTTCAGACTAGGCGGTTGAAAAAAAAGAACATACAGCTTCATACCCACGGGATACATAAATAGTATAGAGTACATAGGTGGTACGGTTAAAGGTAAGTTATAATACACGATAAACATAGGTATATATGTATATATAGAGGGTTGAAATGAGGTAGAGACAGTTCGAATGGGTAGTATACAGTTAGAGGGTTACATTCTGCCTCGGCTTACCGTGGCGCATTCGGCCTCGGCGATGAGTCCTGCAGGTTGTAACGCGAACTGACGTACTCTACCGAGATTACGCGATACTCCGTATGTTCGTGCGACGTCGTACGACGCACACCGTCGTCGACGTCCCGCGGGCGGCGAACGCCTGATTTTTCAGGATCCACCAAGAGCAGAGCCAAGCGGTGCAGTTGCCACCGGCGCCGTTAGCTTCCCTCGTGATCACCAGCTCAGGGCCGTAAGAGCTAGGTGCACGTGCCCTTTGTCATGCACCACGTACGCGCGCAGTCCGTATTCAGCCGCGTACCGGAAACGTTCCGCGGGCTCGTTTACCCCGAGGTCTTCCGGTAGGAGCGCCTAAATTTAGGCCTCCGCCGTGTCTCCTGTATACTATGTAGTGGTTAGGCCAATCTTTCTCGGCCTACCGTCACGCATTCACCCTCTCCGATTCTAGACCTGCCTCAACTCTTTTTCCCTTAGTCCCTACCTAACGTCTACCCTTCCCTCCGTTGCGTTATCCGGCCGCCCCCTCCGTCCCTGCCAGCCAGTCGGCCTCCCTGCGTGGCTGCCTTGCTGCCAGGCTGTTAGCCACCACCACCTCTCTCTATCTTTCTCTCATTCGGTCTCCCTCTCTCTCTCTCTCTCTCTCTCTCTCTCTCTCTCTCTCTCTCTCTCTCTCTTGATTCTCCGGCTTCCCGCCCTTCACGGCGCCTCCTCTTCATGCTCCGGCCGTGCCGCCTCCCCTCTCCACGTTTCCACTATCCCCTTACTTGGCCACCTCATCCTCCTTCACCGCCGCCACCTCCTCGTCCACCTCCACCGCTACCTCCTCTTCCTACGGATTTCACCCCGCGCCCTTCCATCCCCCCCCTCCCCCATTCTCACTACCATGTCGCTCGCTCACTCAGTAGGCAAGCGGTACGTGCCGTCTGGCCCCACGTTCTCCCTCCTACGGCCCTGGCGAGGGGTGAACGAACCTACTAAATGACGGCCATGAAAACAGCCGAAGCTCGGGCACGAAGGATGAAGGCACGGTCGAAGACGCAGGGGGATCTCTCCCTCTGGCATCCCCCTTCCCCAAGCCCTCCTCCTCACATCCAGCCGACGTCGCGCTCCTCCAGAACTCACGGTGCCCCTCGGCCCCGCCAAACTCACTCAGAGTACCTCTCTCTACCTCTGCCTCACGTCCCTTGGCTCTTCCTCCTCTTCTTCATCATCTTCTTCCTTAACACTCGCGCTCCTTCTAGATCTTGCCGATTCTCTATCCTGTCCTCCTCCTCCGCGACATCCTCGGGTCCTACTCCGTTTCACTTCTCAGGAACACGTCCTACGCCGCGCGACCACCGTCTCGGCGAAAATGAACGCGATTTGTTTGTGAAATTGCCACGATTTTTAAAGGCTCTCCCGCAGCGTCGCTTCCCTCACCATCGTGTCATCTACTCGTACTCCTGGGTCTCTTCTTCGTAACCCTCCTACTCTTCATCATCCGTACCCCTGCACACCAGTCAAATCTCTACCCCCCACCCTCCCACCCCCGGTTTTTACCTCTCTTCTATACCTTTTTATATTTTTCACTCACTTCTACCTGGCATTTTGCCTCTTTCCCTCAATTCGAACCACCAGGAGTCACCGATCTTACAGGCATCGCTATACGTCTTTGGGTACTGACCTCTTGAAAGGTTTCCCCGTAGTTACTAGGTGTCTCCGAAACTACCGGACGGAAGTTCGATTCCTAGCATTGATTTCGTATGCCGTCTGTAGCATGCGTGTTAACACGATGCGTATGCGCGCTGACTGCATGCGTGTTCTTCGCACCCGTTGCCTACCTTAGCTACTCTTAACGCGCGGAGTTCACGCCTGCTGAGGGTACGACAAGTAGGTGGAGGTTTGTTCTCCGTTGATGGATGGATGAGTACATGGATACGAATTTTATAGAAAGTGAAGTAACACGTAAGTTCTTGTGAGGGTATATTGTCAAGTGGATCGGGAATGGAGCACATATCGTCTACCTCTGGCATATCGGAAAGTCTCATAACGAGAAGAGTGTTATACGCACTTGTTTAGACTCGGAACACGCGCGCCATCGCAAAAATCGACATTATAGTGTCGGCAAGCCGCGGGCCGATTGTTGGCATCGGGTTGCCTCGTAAAAGCCATGTGCAATTTTTATCCCCCTCTTTTTCATATTGTTTTCAAATCGTGTAGTCATGGGAACCGATAGGTATAGGTGGTGCCTTAGCTGCATAGTGACGTCGACTCTCTCACGCGCCTAGAAGGTGGTTGGAATCGGCGTATATAGGAAATTCTGTCGATTGCAGAATGACACGAAAAGGTTCAAAGGTCACGGAGAAAGGACGGAACTTAACCTGAACATTAGAGAAATGAGAAGGTGCAAAATTGCCCCCAGGAAGCCAAGCGGCACTTTTAAACTCTTCATGAGTTTCATTCGAGCATAGACCCTCGTGTTTAGAACAGTTTTAGAAAAGATTTGAAGGTAAAACTTGAGTTTTTAGAACTGAAAGATCATTTTCGTTAGATACAAATTTAGAGATTTTTTTTCATACGTAGAAAAAAAATCCCTTCCAATTTTTCATCCACTTATTTTTCAAATCTCTTCGCTTTTTTTTCTCATCCAGAAGTCCCGTCCAATTCCCTTTAGCCGATTTTCTCTTTTCTATCAGTTGATATCAGAAACCAATAGCACGTGCTTTTCAGTAACAATACACGTATGTATACTTATTTGCATACTCACACACTAAGCCACGTGTAAGCAGAAAAGACGCGTACCTGCACGAAACTAAAGAAAAAAAGAGGAAAGGAACAGCAAAGGTAAAGAGGCGATGTCGACAGCATCCCCGAAGCCGGAAAATGAAAATGAGTCCGGGCGAGGCTTTTTGAGGTAGCTCCAGATTTAATTACGAAAGTTACGAGGAAGTGGGCTGAGCGAAACGTGCTATGTGGAGTGAGAAAGACAGAGAAAGGTTGTGTCGGAAGAGGCGGTAGGAAGGGAGGGAGGGAGGGAGGGTGGTTGCTTACCGACGTACAGGGGTGAACAGTAGAATGAGGTAGAGGTTGTCAGTTGCCGACGGGGGGTAGGTAGAGTCGTGCCGTTCTGTATTTCCGAAAGCTTGGCCTGTTTGAATCTCCCGCCCTCGTACAATCCCTTAGCCATCGGCACCACCCACACAGCATCCCTTTCACTCAGCACGCGTTCGTTTAATTCCGTTGCAAATACCGTACCTATATGCTGTATCTACGTATCTCCCCTCGTCCGTTCACTTTCTCTCTCTTTCTCTTTCTCTCTTATACCTACCACCATGTTCCACCATGCTGACCAGGCCCGTTATGGATTATAATCGTAACAAAAATGGATGCTGGAGAAACGAAGTACCTTTTGCTATATATGAGATATGGATAGGTAACATACTGGAGTATATATGTACCCGCATGTAGGGAGAAATTTACCAGAGTAAACGGCTACGAATTGTCGTACGGTTCACATTTGAACTATGACACAAAGCTTGGTAACTCGATTTGCTATACAGAATACGAATAACAGTGGTAAAGTGGTCTCGTGGTCTCTATACCGGACTGAAAGTTACCTGGTCAACATGTCAATGTCTCATTGCAGCAACCCTTCCAGATCCTACATAATATCATACGTGGTAGGTTGTGTTCGTTCTCTAGCACTCGTCTCCTCTCGTGGTGGTTCACCTTAGCAGCAGGTGCGATAACAAGCAGCTAGATATAGAGTCACATGGAGTGTAGGACCTCTCGAGACGGGAAGCACTTTTGGCAGGAACATTTTCAGACACTCGGATGCCGGAGTGCGCACGCGCCGCACATGGTTAAGCATTATAAGTCAATCAGAGTGAGCCGACGATGATTTTTACCTTAAAATTGTTTCGTCAAGTGCCCACAGTACCACAGCAAGGCCAATTACGAAGATTTTCGTTGCCGGCGGAAGTCGAGTGGCCTGACAATGGTGCTAGGCACGAGACGGAAATTGCGATTACCGCCAATTCGAAGCGAGCAATGCTAATCGGTATTAATAAACTTCAGTTCGGATCATTAAAAATGGCTAAATTTACGTGAAGGCGTGGCGATAAGTCCATGAAAGTCGAAAAATATAGATTATTGCACACAGTGAGGGTAGGTTGGATTTCGCAATTTAGCAGCCACCCTTACCTTTTTATTGTCCTAATCTATTTTTTTTCAACCCTTTCACTTAAGCCCTTCCATAGTACGTATCTCTCTCTCTCTCTCCCCCTTCTCCCCTTCTCTCTCGTTCCCTCTCTTGATGCAGTATCGCATCCAAGAGAGCAGCTCCAAGTGCAGTAATCACTCCCTAACGTACACATAACCTTCCAACTAATCTATTACCGGTTGAAGGCGTTAACTTACCCTTGGCTGCATTTACACTCTCACTGTAATGCCACGACCTTTGCACTGACTGAAGCTCTCTTTCACTTCCTAATAAGAAGAAAACAAGAGTGAGACACACATAGCGATTCTGTAGAGTAGTACAATATTTCAGTATAAAAATCATCATTCTACCAGTACCTGTATATCGCAACAGGACAAGGGCTGGTTATCATTAAATCCTTATCGAGTATCCACGATTAGAATTGCATCTGAATTTCATCTCCGACACCCTCCAATGACTTTGTTCAACTGTTTTACAGGAAAATACAAATTTATACATACTACCTGGTACTTGCATCGTGTAGGAAGATGTAAAGCGTAAGATCATGAGAAAGGGTCGTGACTCTGGTAGCCTACATCCGAACGTGGCTATCTCTGCCTATCCACGCTTGTAGTCCTACTCACTCACGGCACTTACTCACTTACCAGTATTTACAGCTTGCCTTAACTTACCACCAACCTTGTAATATATATAGGGTGATCGTATTCGGAATAGTACATTATATATATATATACATATATCTATATATACAATGAACAGGTATGAGTATCCCGCTGAGTAGGGTAGCTAGCAAGCAGGAAGGCGAGAAACTTTAATCAAACGATTGTAGGTGGCGTCGTCACTCAACCTAGGCGGGTGGTAGGTAGGACTTGTTGACTTTGACTCTTCGAACAGGAAACCGGAAGGGAGACTCGTGGACTGTGATTAGCGAAGCATGCGTCGAATCGAAATCGAATTTTGCACGCCGTCTGCAAGAGGGCTCCTAGCAATTTCATTTTGGCTCAATGGATACCTATACGACTGTGACATTTATAATCGGATGTATTTTTAGAAAAAAAACTGATCTATGCAAATATTGATAATTTTTTAAGGTTATTGAAGTAGTACGTACGTAAAGGTTGTAGCGGTCATCGCTTAATTCAAGATGAGTTCCATAAGATCGGCCAGTCGTGCGATTCGGTGAGTGCATCCCGTCAACCAGTTTAAGCGAGACACGATGGTAGGTACTTTGAGGTGGGCATATGCACAGATGCATACCGGTGAGTATGTGCATGCACTGTCTGAGGGAGAGAGAGAGAGAGGCTGCTAAAAGAGAAGAGAGGAGATAGGGCAGCCAGTGGCATCCTTGCAGGAACCCCAGACGCGCATGCATCCGTTCAGCGAGGCGCGTCGAACCACCAGGTCTCGACTGTTTTACACTGGAGACTGCGTATCTTATAGAAAAATCAGATGGTATATTGCTTACCCAATCACGAGGTAAGCAACAGCTTGATTAAATTCGCAGAAGCGAATTCTTGCCTCTAGCGTATCGACTGTCACAGGTAAACGTCCTTCCTTCCTTTCCTTATGGCTGACTCCTCAAATGAGGAGATGTGCCACCAGAACACAGGTATACGTCTAGCCCGTCTAGCTGACACTGATCATAGAATTTGACGGTTAAGAAGGGCTACGGGTGTGTCGCGCTCCTGAATAAGAGCGGCGAGAATTTGAACTATTTTGAAATCAGACAGAATTAGTCAAGTATATTGTATTGTGTGAACGTAGTTACATACGAATCACGCCAGGGTTCGCAAGTTACGTTCCACGTTGGGCTTTGGCCTACGTCCTATGACGTATCGTATGCCCTGCCGTACGTAGGTACGTGACGTGCGTGCCCGCGTGTTGGTGTAGGTCCAGGGCCCGGCTCGGCCAATGGCGTTACGGGAATTCGTGGCAGAGAGCGAGGCCGGCCAATCGCGGGGCCCAGCGCGTCGGGTTACTGACCTGGCCAACGCGTTAAATATCCCATCCTGAAAAATATCGCAGCTCAGCTCGGGGAGAGATGCAGGCATACCCCTTTGTTTGCTCGGCCACATTCGCCAGCGAGCTGCTATACGTCGAGACCGTTTGCGCTGGCTTCGTATTTCATTGATTAGTATTGCCCATTAAAAGGGCACCTTTAATTTACTCGGACTATAGCTGCCCGATAGTGGATTGGGACCGATCCCTGACTAACCATACCAAAGTACATCGTACTGGAGGCTTTACAATTATTACAGTAGGTTTTTGGCAGATTTTTCATAAGCCGTTCTATCTGTACGAGGGTTTTTCAAAAATTGAAACATTCAAACGGTTTTTCTTTCACTACGTAAAATTTCATAAGTTAAATCCTACTATTCATTGACGTTACTGTACTAATATTCTCATACTAATATCATTTGTTATTTTTTATTTTTTTATTTAGCGACTTTTAAAATTTAATACTTGGTAAAGTCACTATTTTTTAAAGTTTATCCCATTGGCAATGATTCTTCCACGTCGACGGCATCGAGCTCTCCACTTCGCTCCACCAGGTAAGTAAAGGATTTTGAATAATTCCAAAAAATCAAGGATGTTCCGTGATTATTATTTTATTTGTAAAAAAATGCACCCAGTTGTAAAACCAGCAGGTTCACAATGCATAACACAGGGTGGCCCAACCCTTGTAGACTTTTCTATCGATTACTCATCAGTTTCAGGTCCCACCTTGTTGGCCGTAATTTGTATGTAAATATTTTGACATTAATTAGAGCAACTGCGCGATTCGCAATTGCACAATACTTAGCTACTGGACATCCGGTAGAATGCACTGAGAATTCATTAGTCGACTTTATCCTGTATGATTAATTAAAGATTTTTCGATTGGAACGAGTGATAGTTACCGCCTACTACTCCATTAGTATTTCCCTTTTATACGATAGAAATAGGTTCATCCCTTAAAAGACATTTTGAAATTTAAATATCTTTCATATTTTATTACAGCGATCTCAGACCCTCGTCCCCAAGTCTTTATTACGTTTCACCAAAAAACTATAATCGCAAGATTTCCTAATGGCCAATATGCAGCATACTCGAGAAAGTGCATCCAGTTATACGAGCCGATCTCGTGGAGTAGAGGAAATGCACTTTTTGAAACGACCATGAACGTAACTACAGTAACGTATAAGGTTTGACGATTTCGTTGCGATTCGAGGCGTAAATTCTCCACGTCCTGCGTATAAGGTACCTTACGTACCATAGAGCTCAACGCGTAAACGCAGATAGTACCTATACGTACACCGGTGTATGCTTTATGTATGGAATTCCGTGGGGCGGATATGACGTAGATAAGTTAGAGTCGGTAGGTAATGCGTATAGCGGATTACGACACCCCACGGGCCAACCAATTCCACTTATCTGGGACAGTGAAAGAATATTACCCCATGGTCCGTATTCGTTACAACCTTTCGTTGAAACGGCAGAAATTCCAGGAGCTGTCGAAACAGAGAAACAATTGATTTTTGTTAGATAAATATTTACGAATAATAAATATACCGGTGACAAAAATATTTTAATTACAATATACGTAATTTAGATTACAACAAAGCAAAAGGATATGAAAAAGTTTTGAATTTTTTGTCACTCGATTTTCATAAACGTTGCAGTCGATACCATTCGAATGGTATTTAACCACGTGAAGGATATATCTCTTTATCGTTTATTAATGTACTTCGTATTACGGACTGTGCCTAATGACAGCCAGCAGCAGCAGCACGTAGACGCATTCGCTGCAAGTGGGCTGCAGGCCGCCTCGGTAAGCCGATTATCCACCTAAATACGAAGCCAAAGCGATGCATGTGGCTTAAATTGATGTTGTTTTTTATAACAGTAAGGAGGAAGGTAATATCGTGATGCAGTTGCAAGTTACCGTTAGCGGAGGTCGTGGTTTTATAAAATACAAGAATCGCAAGATTTCTATCGCGAAATGTGTATATTGCTGATAAAACAGAAATCTTCTATTACGAAATTTATAAGAATTTCACTGCTACCGTAAGATGGAAATATTTTCTCGAATTTTAGTAATCGATATAGAGAATCATGGTCGAATAATCTCACGAAGGTCATGTATAAGCCCCGAGCCAAAAATTCGTCCCGGCGTGAATCGAGGATTTACGGCCTCGGCCTCGAGGCCATCCGAGGCACGGGCGGTGGCCATTTTTCCGTGGGCGGGATTTTGAAACCTGTTTGAGCGCTTTGAAATCTAGAGAAATAGAAGAGTCGAGGGTAAAGGCGGGCGACGGAGGAAGATGGGAAAGGAGAGGAGCGAGGATGAAGAAAAAGTAAAAGGCGAATCGAGAACGAAGAATGAGGTATAGAGGACTAACCGACAGGCCAAGCGAAGATAAAGAGCCAATCGACAAAAAGTAGTTCGCCCATCGTAAGTACCGGACGGGACATCATTTAAGTCGCGTCACCTTAACGCGTGATTATATCCCGCCATTATTCCTAAGGATATAATACATAAGAAAGAAAGTAATAAAAACCTTTAAATTCATTCCCGACATCCCTGGAGCTCTCGATATCTCAGAGCCACGTTCAAATTTGTAACTACGCATAAAATACATTTTTTACAGTCAAAATAGACCCACCAGGTATATGCAATATGGCTACTATCTCGAGGTGCATCATGGTCTTGTCGACAAGCAAAGCCAGGGTGACGCTGCCACCTGACACGAAGAGCACTTACACACGTGTGTGTCAAGAGTAAGATAATATATCTATATATACAGTATATACCCAGAAGCCACGTGTACGCATCCAGCACATCGTGCGAGTCGAGTGACCGCGGTAATTATGCCATTACCGGTATTTTTAGCAATGCGCCAACTAGTTTTCGTGGTGCATTTATAGTTCAGGAAGCGTCCTGCGTGGCGCGTCGGTAGCACAGCGATACGTATTGAAGATGCACAGCCACCTGAAGTAGGTCATTTACGTTACCGGGGACCGTACCAGTATTACAAGATAAGATACCCACCATAGTCATCGGGATTCTATGTCCACTAGTGTTTCTATAGCTCCCTAGCTATCGTCCGGAGAGTCTTAACTTTTTTCTATGATCTTGAACATCTACGATCTTACCGGTCTTCGGAGAGCTTCCCGTTACGGATGGAGTACGGGATACACGGTGTACGCGGGATAGAACGACGACGTCCATGTACCAGATAGCAAGAAGGATAAACAGTGAGGATAGTCGAAAATCAATTGGACATTATTATGTGTCCCACGTCTTGGAGGATCATCAAGGTAGAAGACGAGGCTAGGTACGAGGCACGAAGTACCTCGTGAGGGATGTACGCCGAAGTCAAGTAATGCATTCTGTGGAAGTGAAATGAGTGTTATTACGTGGAAACGAGTCGGTTGGCTTGCGGCGACTTCGGAAGTGGTAGGTACATCTTTTCCCATAGAAATACCTATACACCAGGGTAATGCTAGTGTCCTATGTTGGTTCTGTTTCAAATGGTATTTCGAACGCAATCCCATTGAGTTTCGTGGGCATTTCGTGTAGATGTAATATTGCCAGGTATACCACTCCCATCTGTACCTAGGCTTCTCGCGGTTGTTTCTGCCGGATCAGGCTGTCGACCATGTTGCTTTAGGTCAGTGCCGCTTCTTTCTCTCTATCTCAGGACGTTCTACTCCCTCCGGTGGTCCCGGCTGAGTGCCAGAGATAGGATACGCAGGAGAAGAACGAAGAAGGGAGTTGGCGAGGAGGAAGAAGGAGGATAGAAAAGGAGTAACTGGGAGGGATGGGAGCTGGTACTCAAAGGAGGAGGCGGAACGGGAGGGAAACCGCGGTACTTGGTCTCTTGGTCGGTCGGACCTGGGTTCGATTCTTATTTGACTTTTTAGTTCCATCTTGCCCTCCTCGTACTCCTTTACCTTCGGTTTTCTTTGCCAGCGTTCGCCACCTCGCCTGCCAAGACCAAACCGTCTTGCGGATCATCCACCTGGCGCCCTCGGTTCTGCCAACCTTATGAACGCCGTGGCATTTCCGTTGTAACCAGCGAGCTACAAATTCATGAGATCCTATTGGACGCTACGGGATAAGCCAGGCAGGTATATCGTGGTACCAAATATAATTTTTTTAAATAACTATGAAAATTTATTTATCGTCAGGTCTATCCCAATTCGATAAGGTCATCATGTTGGATGATAAGTTAGAAGCTGAGGTATTAATATCAATTTGAACTGTGAGCTCTTTTTTTTCTATCCTCTAGAAGCCACTTTTTATATCACTGAAAAATTCAACTCTCTCATTCTGAGCCGCAGCTACTCTTATAGCATCGACCAAGGCTCCCTCAAACGATTTGCGATTTGAACTATCATTTCTTTTTTTTTCTAATTAAAGGTTCCCCAGGTCTGGCATCCTATGATTATATCTACCTGGGGCGAGGGTCCGATGTCGTTCGTTTTCAAGTGCAATTTGCGAGGAGCAGTCTAGTTTTGTGGTTTACCTCTGAGCTCGTCTACTTACACCCTCCCTCTCTCTCTCTCTCTCTCTCTCTCGCGCGCGGTTTTTCCATCGCTCTGCTTCAGTCTCTCTACTCTTATCAAACAGACGAAATTACATCCTACTGCTCATCATAAGGGATACCGACTGTTTATAAGTTCAATGGCGACAATGCTGATTTATCAGAGTAAAATATAACATGACAAGATGGAAAGGACGAAGGAACATGTCGATAGTATCATTGGCTATCAAGTACTTAGGTAAGTATATGGACAGTGGTAACAGCTGTCGTTACCCAAGCGCAAGCTCAGCCGTGACTAACCCCTGTCTACTTGCCAATTCTCCATAACGTGTCCGAAACTACCCTGAGGTACAATTAGCGGGTTACCCTAGGTTGTCATCTGGCACAGAAACTGAATCAATAACGCATGCACGCGTGGTCGACCCATTAACAGTCTACTTTTGCCTCAAGGACGCGTGAGCTACGAAGTGACGTTTAAAATGAATTTTAAGAAAGTAGCAAGAGCGCCCATAATGACGACAGAGAAAAAGCTCGGGCAGCCAAGTGCTCCGACTTCGTTAATTAATGTCACTCCTGTCCTTTCAATTTGCTCATTCGCTAATGAGAAAAACACAGGAAGGAAATCTGTTGAATGTCAAAGAGATTCTTCCTCCAATATGCTTTTCTTTCCTTATCCCAGCTTCTTTGCTCTATTTCGTTCTGGTCATCCTTTTTTTTTCTTTTTTTCATAAACCTAACCTTACAACCTTCTGCTTCCTACCGTAGACCTCCACCTTCTTATCCTCATTCTCCTCTTTACTTTCTTCCACCTTCTGCTCCTCCTCCCACTATTCCCCTACGTTCTCTTTAATTAACACTCCGTACCGAGTTGTCATACGACACAAAAACTGGATCGATAATGTATACACGCGCCGAGTAAAGGCTTACCAGAAAGTTTCACCTGCGTGAAGAAACTTTTGGTTGTTTCCTAAATATTTCATCTTTTATTAGCATTTTTTTAGAATAACATTTTTTTAATGCTCTTCGCAGAGTATTCTTTTTTTTTTAACTGAACGAGTGAATAACGAATTATCACATTTCTGGATTTCAAACCGTCATGCACCGCGAACTCTCATGCGCTTCACTCTGCAGCGTTATACAGCCACCTGCTTAAACGTTTTAGTGGGCTTTACGAGCAGTCGTATGGCAGCTAATTCAGCCTCTCATTGTTCCTTTTGATCCTACCTCTTTACCGCATACCTTAATCTTCATTTAGATTTCGTGCATGAATGGCCACCGTGCCTGTGCCATTCACTGAAAACGTCAAGCACATTCGTACCAGCTGTCTCCATTGCTGTGAGTAAACTTTACGTATGAAAAGAATATATTTCATATTGATTTTACTCTTCGTAGAACAGTGGTCTCTGCTCCATTTTTTGAATCCTAGAATAAGCACCGAAAAATTCCAAGCCATTGAGCTGACAACGAAGCGTCAAATTATACAGCGAGAGTGTATACGCTGTTTCCCCTACTTCCTTTCTCTCTCTCTCGCCCTTTCCCCTCTCTGTCCCTCTCTTTTTCTCTCTATCTACGTTCTTTCTCTTTCTAGTTTTCATATCCGCTCTATTTTTTTTTCATATGTATATATATATATATATATATACGCACACACATACATATGGCAGTTGAGTTAAACGATAAACGCTAACTAAATAATCCGGTGTGAAATAACACAGTCGCGCCAAATACTGCGGCTCGTCCATCGCTCTTTATGACTATTTCGCCATTGTGATTTTCAAACGCACTCTCACTCGTTCCCTCATTCAATAGGAGAGTCCCTCCCTCTCTCTCTCTCTCTCTCTCTCTTGCATACGAAGAGGATACGAGGTGGCGCGTGCCGTTCCTGACAAAACTTTTCACGGTGACTCCTCTCGTAACCGGCCCCAGTTTTGTCCGTGTTTCCTGGACCTACCCCAAATTCCCCGTTAGGCCTTTCGGCCAAGCGTAAATTCACCGGGGGACAAAATATACTCCGCCCTCGTCTGGCCCTAACCTTCCCCAACGCCCGGGGCGTGCTTCGATCGTCGGATAAGTATTGTCACTCACGGTACAGCCTACCCAATAAATATTTCGGAGACTACCCGCCGTACGTATATCGTTACCATGTGGCTAATGGCAACGAGTAAAAAAAAAATCTTTCGATAATATTAAATTTCACGTGTAATACTGAAAACATAATATCATCTACAATCCGATTCGCATTACATTAGAATAATTATCGATCACGATCTGTAACAATAACGGGTGAAGAAATTCAAATTGATTGCTGAAGTCGCTCATAAATCATAGTAACTGCCACCACGTAATATTTTCATATAATTAATTACACTATCGTTACACGTCTAATCGGACAAGAAATGATCATATCCCGTATATAACTATACGGGAAAATAAAAGAAATGCTATAAAATTAACACGCGACCATCCAGCCACTTTTACCAAAATTCCACGTTGACGTAAACAAAACTTCGCTACATTTAGTTCATTCGTATATACAACACGGTCATTGACGCGGTACACTTTTATCGTTAAATATAGTTAGAGGAACACACGACGGGCTGGTTGGTAGGTAGAGTTCGCTAGGTAGTAAGGTAAGGTAGGTATATGAAGGTAGGTAGGACGGTAGGTATATAGTCAAACATTTTTTCTTTTTTTTTTTTCGGCTTTTGAGATTCCCTTGGCGCCACGACACACGCAGCAAAAGCACTCTGTACACGGTTGGAAGTACTTGACGTGTTCTCTGTGCGATATACAGGAGTAATTTTTTTAATACTTGATTTTTACCCTCTCTTATCTATACGTCAAGTGAACCTTACGCAATCCCACAGGTTACCGGAATCAGATGAATCTTTAGCCAGACGGAAGCTGCGCCGCTTTCAGAATCTGAAGAATGTTTGACGTCAGTGGTGGATATCGAGGGAATTCGTGGATGCGTCTCGGCGTTGAGTTTTCGCGATCGCGTGCACATACTGGCACATAACCACTGACGAATGGGAGGACAGCGCCAAGGGAAAGCGTCCGGCCAATCCAAGCGACGCAGTCGAGGAGGGCTCTCCCGTGGTTCACTCATATTCGGTGAGTGACCTGCACCTCGTCTCAACGACTACCAGCCAAACATTTATATGAGTACTGCCCGGCCTGAAAATATCGCCTTCCCCCTGAGCCCTGACCCTCCTCAACGTCCCACGCTAAATATAAAATCAATCATCGAACGGATCCACCTCATGAAATATTCGACCGTCTCTATTCGTTTCATCGATACGCAACAAGACGACGTGAACTTTGATCCATCAGGGCTATTAAAATGAAATTTCATGTAAACCCGTCTTATTGGTCTTTGCCACGTGTTATATGTATACGTATGCCATAGTAACCGTATACAGTCACTGCATCAAGTTTTCGCAGGTCTCAAGGAAATTATTTAAAATTTAAAAGAGTCTTGCTTACCTGATCGGTCCAGTAGCCACGTGTATCCGCCTTTTTATCTCTTGCGATTTTACGTCCGAGGCCTTGCACACCAGAGATGACCTTAATTTCATTTCCGCCCACATTCGTCGGGCAATTTTATCGCAAGGGTCGTACAGCTTTCTGTCGCGTTTCTTTCTGCAAAAGTAAGTGGGGACTATGTGACCTCGATGCTTTGCGTATCCATTGCGATTCTTGTGATTTGGCAAGAAGGACTATTATAATGGAGCGCCTATGGGAGGAGGGTAACGTCGCGACGAGGTACCACGAGTCTACTTTAAATTATGCAGCGTGCATATTTTACGGTCTGTTTGGTGGGTCTCAAAGCCTAACCGGTAGGCCGGCTCGACGTAATACCGGGTGACTCGGAAGGAAGGAAAGACGAAAACGAATTAATGCACTCATTTCACGGGATCCGCCGTTACGCATTTCCTACTTGCGCGTACTCTCGGTCACGTATGAGGACGCGCGTATACGTATACGCATAAGAGTACGCATAATACGTGTTGGAGAATAACCCCCCCTCCCCTTTTTCATCCCCCTACCCAATCCCACCCCATCAACATTTTTTAATTTTTTTCTACCGTGCTTTTTTTATTACCGTTCTCTCATCTCGCTCCCTCTGTTTTTTACTCTCTCTCGCTCCCCTTTTTTTTAACCTTTTTTTGCAACCCTCGCGCCGGTCATCCGTTGCGGAACGTAATTCGAGAGTCTCAAGCGCCTCTGAAACGAGGCTCCCAACTAATTCGTCCGAGCGACCGAGGAAAAGAGGTGGCTTGTATTTTCACACGTTGCTGATTTAACTAACCGCATTTTTTTTCCTCTCTCCGTTTCTCTCCTCGTTGATATTCTTTATATCTTTATCCTTCTCTTTCTCTAGGAGTGCGCGATACTTGCGTGCATTGCTCAAGACCGCTTATAGCGATTCGCGAAAAATTGGTCAAAGTTCAATTTAAATGCCGCTAACGTGTACTTGTCAATTTTTTTTTTTCCTAGAGTGTTAACGCTTTTCTATACCATCTTGTATATGTCTTAAGTATGCGTTTTTTTTTCTTTTTAGAAAATCAGGTTACGCTAAATTGTCGAGTTACCGCAGCCTGCCTCGGTCTGATTCGGCGACTAGTTGCGTGTGTGACATGCTAGCGTAGCGGAGCCTCGTATGTGCTATATGCACTTACATATTGCCGGTGGGCACTATAATAAGCAGTGTTCCATTAGCTATCACGAATAGACGCTATTCGAATGGTTCAAAGTCCCGCGATACATTATGCTGTTAAAAATTGTTTAGAATAAAGTATACGTATATGGAAATACTTTTATAATATAAGGGATGATTAAAAATTATAAAAAAAAGGATTAAGAGTACTATAGGATAAAGCTGTAGGTTTAGGAATGATAATCATGACACGTGTGAGGAATGAATTTTTTATCATCCAAATTACACCCTTACCTACGACAACTGTCCAGTTTGGAAACAGTCGCCAGGAAGACCCACGATAAAATCCATTTCGTTAACCCGTTCAATGAGGCTTCGGAGCGTCCCTGTCCGTCCCTGTCCTGGACAATTTCAATAACCGACAGTTCAGTTAGAATTTTCAAACTTCCCACCCTGCGTTTTCGCGTCACCCGCGAAGCACACTCCCTCGTGGTAATTAGTATACTTAACAGTGTCCGGGGTGGAGAACGTCGGAAATCCTGCAACTGTCGTATCAGGGGGTTGCCGCTTCGCCCTCCCTTTTCCTCCCTCTCTTTTTATTCTTATTTACAGGAAAATTAATTACCCGTAATTATTGCTTGCGAGAAGGTTCACAGACCCTTTGGTCCTATTGGAAATTTCGAAATGACACTCGGCATAGAATCGTTTAGATGTCATTTTGTGATGATCCCATGATTCATTAGAGAGATGCACCCCTATAGCGGGTGAGACTAAAAAAAGTGCGTACAAAAAACCCAACTAATATTTTCAATTTTTTAACAAAATATTGTCATCCCTTATTCTTCACCAATTTTTTGGCAAGTCATTCCTATACTTTCCACATATCTCCCTCTCCATCTCTAGGTACCAGATTAAATTAGCAGCATCAGAGTAGTCCCACCTCCCATCCACCACGGTCCCGACTCTCGAACGCAGGGGTGCGTAACTCTTGAGTAGTTTCTAATTAATGACTGATTGGCAGCCGCATGCTGCTACGCTCCCACCTTCTCCCCCTCCTCCTCACCTCACCCCTACTCCCACGCTTCTTTTACAACCCTCCTCACCTCCTCTACGAACCTCTCGAACCTCCTCCTCCTCCTCCTCCACCTCTTTCCTCCTACTCCTCATGCTCTACCGATCCCTCTTTACTCTTCACTCTACCCGCGAACCTCCCATCTGGCATCGATTAATTCATTTCGTTTCTACTAGCATGGGGCACGCGCACCCAGTTCCTTCTTTGGGCCGCACGCACGGAAAATCAGGTGAGTGAGTGAATAGAGCGAACACGGCGAATAGAGCGAACGAATGAGCGACCGAGTTTAATTCACTCGATCAGCCCTGAGTAGCCTCCTATGCTTAATTACTCAAAGACGTTTTATTGAAAAATAAATCAGCCTTGATGATATACCAGAAACACCTGACTGTTATTGTCAATGGGATACGGCTTATGCTCCATTTCATTGCATTACGTATCTTGCGTTAGCTCAAGGCAGTATCCCACGAAGCTATACAAATTTATAAGACTCTATACTGTCATTGAAACTTTATCGGAATATATGTACCATAATTGTAATACGTGGCTATATTAAACATCGATGATTACCCTACTTGACTACCTTGCAACTCATCTCTTTGTACCATATATAGTATTCACGTGGTTATGGATTTTTTTTTTCGTATACGAGGCTCTCAATTTCCAGACGAAATATCGTTGGCGATATTAGGGTGCAGCTTTCCGTCGCTTCCTACGAACAATATATACGACATTCGAGCGGTGAATTTTCCTCGTTGAAATTGCCCATGAAAGGAAACCTACCCACTCTATGTATTATGTAATGCATTTATACGTATGTAATACGTGTTGCAAGGGCTCGTCCGAATACTCGATGAAAGATCCATCCTTTATTTCGTTTAAGTATATACATATATGCATTATTGTACATAGTACGGTACATGTACATTTTATATACATACGTTATATATAGGTATAGAAAATATACATGTAGTTTCAGGGGAACACGGCAGATGCGCAGTTTCGCGAAAGCGACTCTATGATTCCAGGGGTTTTATCACCCAATCTTATCTTTACGTCCGGCCATTTTTCTTCCGGCTCTATACCGCATTATACGGCTTATAGGTATAACATTAGCCGTTTATTAATCGAGCTTTGCACTAATATCAGTCAGGCGCTGCAGTTACCAGGATCGATCCTACGTGGCAGCACCAGAAACTTGTGGCAACATTGATAATTCGTAGTTAACCTTACTGTTGTTCCTTATCATTCATTTTATTTTTCTTCTTGCCCCTACGACCATATTTCTTTCATCGCCGTGATAACATATTCGCAACCTTATTGAAACTCATTACCGTAACGCTCACGACCTATACTAATTCACAGGCTCGGGACTGACTCGCAGTGTAAGGGATAACGATACCAGTTAAAAGAAATAGTGACAGAGGATAATAAAATGCCAGGTAAGAAAGATAAAAAAAAGTTTCAAATAAATGACGCACGGGGTAAGGATCTTTCTGATTCACGTATAAAAATGAACGTCGCTACCTGCATCCCTCGATTCGAATGGTTATAAAAATACGAAATATCTTTGATGTAAATCAAACGGAGTTTTCTAATAAATTATGTGTATGGTCGTTGGCATCGAAGGGGTACTTCTGGTGAATACGCCCCTTTTCGCTGCACTCGCTCGGCCCATCACTTATATACGGTGTATTCAACGGATCATACACACATAGCCGTCCCAGTGTACATGGGTGGATGCGTGGGTGGATGGGATGCGTGCGTGGATGCGTGCATAGTGCTCCGCGTATAGCCGCGTGCGTAACGCACTCTACAGTAGGTAGGTAGCTAGGTATACCTTACACCCCTATATCCACGGCTGGTAGAGAACGTAGCGAACGATCAAATAAAAGCCCGTGTTTTCCCCGATATTGAACCCTAAGCTAAGCCTAACCTGCCCCAACCTCCAGCCACAACCAGTGGGGCTGATGGGGAGAGAGAGAGAGAGAAAGAGAGAAAGAGAGAAAGAGAGAGAGAGAGAGAGAGAGCGAGAGAGAGAGAGAGAGAGAGAGAGAGAGAGAGAGAGAGAGAGAGAGAGAGAGAGAATGTAGGAGGAAGCCACCCCAACTGCGGTCGTTGACCTCACGCACACCCCGTCCAGCCTGAGCCCACCCCTCAGGGCCGACGACACTGGTGCCGTCTCACAGAAAAGTATTGCACTCGCATCAACCCTTTTCAACGCTCTTTATATCTTCTTGGGGTCTTGGGGTGCCCCACAGTTTCTCAAGCCACCCCCCGACGTCTCGATTCATTCAGCTTCGTACCCTAGTCCCCACGTGAATAAGTATTGCGTGTGACTGAACTGTTTCTTTTTTTTTTATTTTACGCCTTCGTCCTGTTCTATTTTTTCTCTTTTCTTCTACTCTCTTTGTCTTTTCGTTTCCGGTTTGTTTTTTCTTCACCTCGTGGCGCTCCTCCGGCTTCCGGGTATGTCCCGGTGCCCTGGGGTTCTGGGTATATACCGTTTTCAAATCCTTCTGCTTCGGCGACACTGTCCGTCACCCTTCGGAGGATCGATTTGAGACGCGTAGAAAAATTATGGCATTCTCCTTTCTCCTTTTCTCTTTAGCTATCTAGTTACTTCTGTGTCTTTCTCTCTTCGTCTACCGCACCTATACCTGCACACATCCTTACCCATCTACTTGCACGTTCACTGCTTTGCCTCTTGTCTCTTATGACAAACCTAGATGCTACTGGTAGGGCATCCATACGTTATAAGTAACAACCCCTATTTCTACTTCGGGTTTTAGTAGTTTAGGGTTTTTTCCCCTAGATCTATTTTAATTATACAGTCCACCCTTGACTAACCTGACTGTATTAACTTTCGAGCATGGCAGGTCCTGGATCGCATGTACATACACAGGGTATATACCGAAGGGGTAGTCGCTGATATTTATAGCGTCAGAAGCCGGACGACCCACCCTAAATTTGCGTGTCTTAGACGAGCACTGCGAGTTCACCGACTTCAAATTTTCAAACCCAACGCGTGCCTATGTGTCTACGCTACGTCCTAACTGACCTACCCCTACTTTTTGATTTATATAGTAACATGTATCGCCTCTGTATACATCGGACTACGTAAGGCAGGGATTCTTCATTTTGATTTTATCTTCGTAAAAAGAAAAATGCATACAATACTACAATCTTATCTGCCTGAAAAGTTAAGGGTAGTTTCACTCGGTTGGTCATCAACGAAAATTAAGCCGAGTACGAATATCAGTCCCTGACTGTATATATACCTATACCACTGTAACCCCGGTCATGCGTGGGGATGTCTGCCTCAAGAAGTCTACGCGCTCTAAGAAGGGTGCAGCCAAGTGGAGGATGAATCGTGTTGGGTATAATGCGAGAAATAAAAAAGTAAACGCGCGAGTAGAAGCCCACGCTCATGCGCATTACATACGGGATACTCGTAGACGCACGAAATTTACGAAAATCCATTTCGTTAGCACGTAACAATTTTCAAGCGTATTCATATTTAAAATTGCCCGGCCTCGTTAAGGTTTCGTGAATGAAAACCTTAACGAATCTCGACGACAACTCTCGAGGAAACGCGTTGCTCACAGTGACTGCAATTAAACCATAAGTCACAAGGCTATACGAGTACGCGTTAAATACGCGCGCATAGGCACGTGTGGATAATTGACATCGGGCGAAGAAAAAAATCTAAGAAATATTCACATATGGGATAACATAAGTTTTTCTTCGTGAATATAAATTTTTTAGCGCATATTTATTACCTTAATTTTTATTTAAACAAAATTTTTTTTAACCTTAACACTTTTTTTCTTCGAAACGCAGTTGGGGAAATTCTTTGAACTACCTATAAGGTCATAAGCGTTGTGCTGCCTGATAGCGAAAGTTAACCCTTGATAGCAATGAGCACCCCTCCCGACGACTTGAAGGTACTGGTTAGTACCTACCTAGTACTGTTAACCCTCGACCCTTAATCCGGGGATGCGTGCACCGCTACTCTGGTAACTCTTAATACATTGGACTAAATTACTGCCAGTCTGAAAATTGCTTTTGGAAATGGAAGGATGTAAAAAGTGTGTAAATAGAGTAAGGAGGAAAAAATAAAGGGTAACAAGTAACTTGTTCGGCCAACTCTATATACATAATACATATGACTCGGCACTAAGACGCAACGAGTGAGCACTGGCTCTATATCGTTTTTACTGACGCCACCTTGAAAATTGCTTCCCCAAGCGGATCGCTTCACGGAAGTGAGTATCGTATCCCTTTCTAAGGAACGACGAGTCAACCAGTTCAAAGGGGTAGCATAAGAGAGTTGGTTAGGTTAGACTCGATAAAAGGAAGACAAGCATATATCGGATAGTTTGTTTACTTGGAGCGGGTAAGGGGGTGGATGAAATCCAATCCGATTTTCTGACCGAATGGATAACATATACGTATGAAGAATATTGATATCGCGATTTTCGTGTATAACATCGGTCATGGGAAACTTGTGAATTTTAAGAAAGCTTGAAAAGAAAGATTATTAAGAAAGTCCCTGTCTCACTTATTGTGGACTGAAGATAAATATTATGTGAAAATTGAATTTATACTACGTATTGCGGAAATGTATGAATTATGGATTCCGATTGGGATTCATATAAGTATGAGTGATGTAGTGTGAGAATTTTGAATTGGAGCTCAATACGGGAGTACCAAAGCCGAGTTTCTGCTTCGCGAGGAATTCATCCCTTAAGAAAATACAGGCAATAACCTCTGGATCTCATTGAGGGTAGGAGGCTGTAGGGGTTGGAGTGGAGTCTCCTTCCTTCAGGTCGCCTCGCTCTCTCGGGTTCGACCCTGCCCCCGTGCATCCCCTTTGACCCCGTCGCTGGCGCTTCGTTCAGGGCTGCAAAGACGCTGCGTAGGAGGCGTTGGAGGGGTAAAAGAAGACGGGGAAAGCTGTAGGGTGGGACCCCGGCAAAGGGGTGGCTAGGTGGATGGGTGGTCGGGTGGGTTAAAGGTAGCGGGCCAGAGCCTCACTTTATTTTTATGCAGTTATTGATCTCCGTAGAGCCACCCCAAGCCCCTGTGCCCCGTAGCAGCCCCCAGCCCAGGGGTGGTGGGTAACTAGCTTATCAAAAAATGGGCGTTGCCGCCTCTCTACGGCGTCTTCCATTGTGGCCCGCACACCTGCCCTGCACCTCGTGGTGATCCTCATTGGCGCACGGGGGTGACAGGCCAATGGAATGGGGTAGCGGAGGGTGAGTGCACCGAGAAGCGATCTGAGTGACGGTGAGCCAAGACACGAAATAAGATATTGGTAAGGGAGGGTGGTCTAGGGTCTCCTGGTACTCCACCCATTCGGCTGAGAAACCCCTGCCATTTTCTTCTAGGGTGTGTCCCATGCTTTTTCGATTTAGGGTAGGTTCGGGCCATCTACCCCATCGGCATCGGTACCCCTCTACCCATCTGTGGGGTGTTCGCGCCACCCCAAACTCCCAGCTTCATCCATCCACCAGCCTCCCCCTGCATCAGCCGCTACTTCTTTGTATGGATGATGGGGATGCATCGCTTGCATCTACTCGGGGATGAATATAACTCTACATATTTACCTATACTCTACATAGAATATCCGATCGATATTCCTAGAACCCTTAATTACACAGAGGCTACTACTTTTTATAGTTTGTCACCTTCCGTAGTTGCCGTTTTTAACGTCGCACCCCTATGCGACGATGCACCGTCGATACGAACCTCGCCCCACGATCTTCCCTATGGTTTTCACCTTCGACCTTTGATATTAAATAAAGCACCCTACACCAAGAATACAACAAAGGACCTCACGAAAAGGCCGCTAAATCTTCGTCCGTGTATGGAAGAAATGAAGAAAAAAAAAATCAGGTGACTTCCCGGAGTCAGGAAGCATCATTGCTAAGGGTCGCAGTGAACGTTAGGGGTGGCAAGTACATTTCATCCTTTACCTTTCTCCTCTTGCTTCCTCCGAATGCATTCCTTTTCTTCCTTCGCAACTCCAAGACTCCACGCGGGATATCACCACTGAGGCCCAGATACTTACCAACCCTCTGCAAAGGGTAGGGGAAGATGTTCACAGGGGATGGAATTGTTTTCCGAAGTAGTTGCCCCGAAGTGAAGGACAGTGGATCGCACAAAGTTCGAGAAAGTCGAAAATGCAGTTCACCGTGGTTCTATCCGCGTAGCAACAGGCATCTGTTGCAATAGAAGATGCGATAGATACGTGCGCGCTATCTGGTTATATCTACAAGTATATCTATATATACATTTATCTGGCACTGTGCACGATTCTACGTACGTGCACTGTACGAGACTACGAATGTGCATAGAGACGAGCCGCAATGTATGCAGCAGGACAGCAAACCCGAACCTTCTAAGTACAGAGATGTTCTTACGTGGTTTCACTATGTTTTCCATAGCTCTACGTTATACATATATAAATCTATAGAAAGTACAGTATACTTATATATATATATATATATATATATATATATATCTCCGGATGTCCGTACGACATGGGAGCCTATTGGAAAACTATCGTTGACTGAATACCGACCGGAAAGCAGCGGGCGTGGATCGCACGAAAATTACCGGGCGAAGAAGCGCGCAGAATAAATTGTCGCTCGGCATGCATCCCGCGATACCGTAGACTTCGATGCAGTTAATAAATATATGAATTTATAATGTGACAAGGGACTGCGTCATTGCAACGAAAACAGGTTTTCACCCTGTCTGAGTGGCTGTTGGTCGTGGCGTAGTCATCTTTTCGGTCTGTCTACATAGACACGATCCCAAGTATACTTAGGTATGAGAGATCTGAGCATGGTACAGGCTATAAAGACAAGACTTTCAGGTTGGCACACCTGCAAAATTGTCAAGTCCAACGTCTCCGTGTCGATCCTCATCCAAGGAGTACCAATCCCTCTTCTTTTGCGGCAACGAAAATACGATAGAAGCGGGCTGGGACGAAGGGTTGGACGGCGGTGGGTAAGAAGGGTTGGTTGTACCTAGAATCCGAAGAACAGTATGGGATAGTATGGGGTGGCATGGAATGGTATGCTGGTGCGATATAAGGTAGTAGGGGTGCGCTCGCGCATTGCTTTACCCCCTTGGAGTCCCTTCTGGCGGTGGCAGTATTGCTGCTGCTATTGCTGCTACTACTACTGGTCTCTCCCTCCTAGGCCACATCACAACCCCTGGCACTTTGTCCAAAACTGCTGGCTCCACCACCCCTTCGAAACTTCCCATCCATCCCCCCGCGACCATACCCCAGTGCACCCTTGCCTTCGAACCACTGCACCCCCATTACACCATAGCAAAGCCATCCCCTGGCAGCAGCACCATGGCGCTAGATGGCTGCTTGCCTACCTACCTTCAGGTGGGGTACTTTGCCCCTATGCAACATCTTCCCCTGTTGCGCCACGAAACGCGTAAGCATCGACTCCGAAGAATTCGTCACTTACCGTCGGTAAATTACCGACCCTTTTTATTGAGACGCACACGAGAAACAAGTACAGCATAGCCAAGATACTATGTGCTAGGTGTATGTGTGTGTATATATATATATATGCTATTATATTCATTTATAATTATAATGAGTATACTATTAGAATTCTATGTTGACGAAGCCCAAACCATATCATCCTGTACGACTCAGACTCAGACTTTAACCTCACTCAGACGTCTACGGCATCGTCCGGCTTCGACGAGTTACATTCTCCAGCTTTTAATTAGCACCTTTGGCGCAGCATTATCGGACCGTGTCATTACAGAGTCCTTTAACTGGACCACACGTTAGTTTTATATGTCTCAACACAATATGGTTATTCCTTGCTTTTCATATTTCTGCAACATGACTATGCGGGACTGACACACTTCCTGGCTCGGAAGGGCTTTAAAACGGCACGCACCCTATCCTTTATCTTATGTCGTATCTGGAGTAAAGAGCTACTTGAAACTTTTGGCAGTCTTATACGGGCCGAGCGGCGCGCGCGCGATTCCACGCAGTGATAAAATTCGATCCGGTCATATTGCACATGCATGTATGTACATACATATACGCCTAACCTCCAAGTGGAATTCTGCGAAACCGAGTATAGCGTATTATCATATGTATAGTACCGACAGACCGCGTTATCATAACCCAGTGACGCCAAATATTGATTCTGACACGTACACGTGACAAGAGACTGAAACGTATATGTATATAGATATCCATGTATATATACGTATATAATATTACTAAGGGAAGAACGATGCACCTTGAATTTGTGCACGTTTAATACGTCGATCGTTACTGCCGCCGAAAATTTACATTAATGATATATACCGGGTGTCGATTATCATTAAGTTTCTACAAAGTTTATCTTGGTATCTCTTTGTTGTCGGTTCGTATCATTTTCTTGTACTATTGAATTTGTCGGGATGTATAAGGATTTTGCTCTTGGGATAACTCTGGGGGATGAAGTGTGAAGTGTGAACGAATTAGACTGTTTAGAAGTGAGAAAATGAGGTTACCTTTATGATGGGGTTGAGAGCGCTCCGAGGATGATCTGCCGAGCGATTAGCGTTAACCCAAGGACGGTACTCGGTGTGAGGACACCTTCAAGTGGAATCCGTTTCCTGCGAATAAATTACATCGTTTTTCGGGTCGATGTTTTCACAATCGGTTAGTACGGTTGCATGTGCGCCATGTAAAAGGAGGTCATGGTGCAACCAAATAGCAATAATAATACCAGAACTATAAGTTCATGTCCTACCGCCCGAACTGTTCTAAACATGAAATCTGAAAACTGTGTGATTGTCGTCCAGCGTACTCTCAACGTGATTCCTTTAAGTTCTTATTCGGTGACAGGATGGTCGGTAGATTCTGCAATATCTTACTGGTGTTTTCGCTGCTGTTTTACCGACTGAGTTCAATATTACAGTGTTTTAAATAACTGACAGCAGGTAATTGGGATATGCATTGGTAAGTTGGTAAACCGTTGCACGAGATTTTCTATCTCTTATTTTCCCTTTCATTGATATTTTGTTAAGTAGTCAGCACCGTCTCTCGGTACGTTTATAATATTGAAATGTCAGTCGGTAACTCTAACTACGGGTATCCCGACTGTTACGCTTACATGACGTCAAATTCGGTAAAATGCCTTGTTTGTTTATCTTCAGTTAACGCCAATGTCTAATCAATTTATCTTTGGTCAATGATAATGTTTCCTGAGTTCGAAATACCTACAATAGTCATTATCACTTAATTGCAATGAAGAGGAAGCGAAAACACCTAATTTTACTTTATTATTCTCACCTCAACAGATAATTGTTCAATTGTTTCATCTAAGAAAATGTGAAAAAGTTAAAAGTTACCAATTATTATGCTTCTATCAGAAAGCTTTTTTCGGTATGTTACTTTTAATTGGTTTCAAATTGAAAAAATGGAAGTACCATAAAAACTGACAGATTAATCGTGATTGACATTAACGGTATTCTAATAATTATAAGACAATAACGTTAAATTAAAAAAGTAATAAAAACGTATTTTGTGATGTTATATAGTCGTAACACTATTCGTGGCTTTCATTACACAACAGACTTCGGAACGTTCCCGCTGCTTTTCATTAGACACAACAGCTCTATCTGACGGCAAACGTAAGCAACACTATATACGATTAGACCTGCAGTTCTCGGTGGCGCCACGAGTAGACCAACGCTTCGAAAATATCAATAATACTGAGACAAATCAGCAACCATATTTCGTGACTTCTAGATAACAAAGAAAATACCAGCTTGTTATTATAATAATGCACTAAAAACTCTGAACAATTCAAGTGATGAATTACGAATACTGCTTTATCCAAGTTTTACTCATCGTCAGTGTATAGCAACGTTCTACGTTAATACGCCGGATATGACACTAAATTGAGAGAGAAAACAATATTTTCCGAGAAAATGCGTAATATTATTGATTTCGCTTAGAGAAATTAAAACGCAAGTACCTAGTGGTTCTCAAAATTGCACATAGTAGTATCGTAGTGGTTCATATAATATTTAGTATGTCATTAGACTAACCATTGCTTTAGTCACGAGGCAGGAATGCATCGGTGTGCGCGAAAAATACGGGCGCCATATTGAAGCGTTCAAACAGCCGTGGCGGCATTATGTATTCGATATGTCATGAGTAAATACGAAAACCTGATGAAAATAAAAGAATGTAAACCTGCCAATCGATTGAGAAAAATATATAACATATTTTCGCGTCATTTGCAAAATAAATTTATATGAGATTTTGCAGAGAAATCAGCCTCGAAGTGAACCTGCCAAGTGCAGGACAGTCATACACAAAAGTTCTGCCTGCTACGTAACAGGACGATCATCCTGGAGACGTTAGATCATCGAATCGTGAGTGGGGCGTCATGAGAAACTTTTAGAGCATAAAAAACTGGCACGATTTTGTGTATACAGTATTAATTTTTAACGCAAGCCTTCAAAGATATGCAGCCTCAAACTTATTCTTTATCGAAAGTTCGTACATTATCTTCTAACGTTACTGTACCTATGATACTACGAAGAAACCAACTGGTCGCTTCGGACAGTCGCAGCCAAATAATATGACACCGCGACCCGATAAAATCACATGTTGTCATTGTAAATCATATTATCGAGCGCAAGACATTTTGAGAAAATTTTTCAGCACAGAAAGTTTTTATGGTTTAATAAATACAAGAATTTTTATTGACGTGTAATAATCATAATATGCATATAGGAAATTGCTATTTTCCTAGAGTCTGTGCAAGCTAATTGTAACTGAGTGTACCGAGTACGCTATGTAGGAGCCAATCACTACATTGCGAAATTGTCACGGCAAAGATAATGTAGCGCAGCATCCTGAAAATTCAAAATAGTAAAGCTAAATGGAAAATTTGTCATGGAAACGTAATACGTAACTTTTAGATAATAAAATATAGCTACGATTTCTAATTTGTCTCATTAATATTGTTCAAGTAATTTGAAAGACATGGATTTTCGAAAATAAGTTTCTTCGAAGGTGGAATAGTCATCACGTGACGCGACTGTACCCCTGACGATACGTAAAGCTGAAGTGGCCGTTGTGTACAGTCGCGTCGAATAAAGCTGACGCGCTATCTGGGAAAAATCTAAAATCGTGATCGGAAATCGCAATATTGTGCACGGGGCGTCATGAGAAACTTGTAGAGAAAAAAAAGTTAGTCCGATTTGGCATATATAGTATCCTCTTTTAAAGTAAGGTAAAGAAGTTATGCATTTTCTGAGATGAATATTTTGGAGTGCACGACGAGTATAATATCACTTGAGTGTACCCCAGACGCCACAGTAGGCACGAGCGTTCGCTAGAGGTACACTAACATTCAAAAATCCATTTTTCTCTAGTCAAGAATATTCTACAGAGATCCTTCGGATCGTAAAATTACGAGTGGGGCGTCATAAGAAACTTGTAGTGCGTAAAAAACTGATACGATTCGGTGTATATCATATTCCTTTTTATCCTTTCCTTAACGAGTTATTTGTTCTTGAATAAGCGTCGAGAAAGCACTGGCTACCTTCGTGCTCAACTTGACTGTACTCACTGACGCTACGGGAGTCCGCGGCCGGCATCGGCTCAGTTGGCAGCAGAACGCACAGCGACAAGCATCAGTATGTCCAATATATCCAAGGACGAGCTCCGTAAGGAGATCACCGGTAAGTCTTAATATCCTTCGATATACTGTATTCTGCTTAAGGAAATTAGTATATCTGAAATAGATTATGGATCCTGTGTGTATTTGGTTTGGACACGTGAGCATGAATACGTGGAAAATCAGCGTCTTTACTCTTGCGATATCGAGGACTTTAGCGCGCACGTATGTGGCATAGTGGCGTGCCCCACGCCGGCCATTATACGGAACTCTGGATTTATTTTCTACCAGTGTAGCAGCGAATTGAGATACCGTGGAAAATATCGTTTCCGTGTAACTGGAGGGTGATTTTTTAAAGAAATTTTTGCCCCTAATGACCACATTACCATTTCCCGCTGGTTTTCACGTAAAGTTCACTTTTTTGGGGCGTCCTTGCTGTGTTTCGTGTGACGCGTCTAGCGGTGGTGCTGACGGCGCGTCAGACTCTCATACGCCTTGAATATCTCCGGTGTTTCTCCTTTTCTTGTTTTTTTTTTCCCTTTATTCCAAATGACGTTTCTCTCGTGAAGCTTATGTATCCAAGATCGAGCATCTTGTTCTGCGTTTGCCCGTAAACGGCCATTACGGGATTCGAGTGTGTTACGCCTGTGGCTTCCCGCGAAAATTTGTTCCTACGCTTCTGATTATCCATGACCGTTGGTAACCGTCCTGACGCAAGATATTTACTATTTTTCGAACTTTTCCCGCTGTATTAGGTTATTAATACTTTCATAGACGTCTATCGTATATGTATATTTTGGTTATCGACCGAACGAGCTACGCGAATTTTCTACAAATATGTATATTCATACGAAAAAGCATTGCGCACTTCGCGTATCAGCAACCTCTCACCAGTCACCAATATGCCACTAATTATGTTCTACGTTGTTCTTGCTTTTGAAAATGCATTCAACAATTTTTAAATTTATTAAATGACCTTTCCTTAGCGTAAGAACGCATACCTCTTAGATTAATATGGCTTACTATCAGACATTTCTTCATGGAAAACCTCCGGTCGATCGCTCATCACTCCTACAAAGTGCAGCCATCTGCGCTCGATATTTACTATATTCCGTCCGCGGGAAACTAGATTTTCAATGGCCTCACATAAATGCGTTCATCATTCTAACCCATTATAGTGTTGATCGTTTTATATAATTTAAATCGCCTATATTTTATAAAATAAATTGTATAAAATATATTTAGAAATATGATGAACGCTTGAGCAAAATATTCTAATGACATCAATTGCTTCTTTATACGAAGTAAATATAGCGAGAAAGAATTAATATCTAATTTGTCATTTTGTTAAAGATGGTTTCACTGAATATTACTTGCCGTTGAATGATCTTATGATGTATTTATGATTTAGGGATATGTTTATATTAATATTTAGCAGAATAAATTTTGATAGATATTTGTACAATCTTTTATTTAATAAGTAGCATACTCATTTTATTATTCTTCATTTCAGCTATCCTCAAGGATGCTGATCTCACAACCATGTCTGCGAAGAAAGTCAGACAGCAGATCGAAGACAAGATGGGCATCGATCTTACAGACAGGTATACCATTTAGTCATATGGCGAATGCAATAGGTAAAAAGCATTTGTTTCAATCATCATTATATATTCGTCACATTTGGCTCATTAACAAAGTCTTATAACATCATAAACCAAATTATTCTTGATTTACTATGTTTTTTCATAAATGGATAATCTATCTTTCAGATAGTACATAAATAACATGTCACGTAATTGTTGGTATCCAAACTGACTATTACTGCATCCCACTTATTATCGTTGAAATTACCATTTTTGTTTTGTACTGTAAGATTGTATCCTGTTGTAATTATCAATGACGTATATAATTTTCAACATTTAATCTGAACTGCTTAACTACCATGTCACCAATTCCTCTAATAAAATGTTTTATCCGTGATGAGATGTCCTTCTACATTCATACATTACGTATCAATGAAAAAGAAAAAATATTAAAATCATATGATAACTTTCATTACCACAGTAATCTTACAAATTGCATAAAAATATAAATATGTGGAATATATCTTGACAGGATAAGAGATTTGACATAATCTCATTGCTTTGATAATTACACATTGTAATATATTCTCTGTTGTGTTAAGTGTTACTCTTAAAAGAACAAACCCATGACTATGTGTGAGTTTTATTGAATCTATATCTTCTGTATAATCACTCATAATGTACCCTCGGCATCTGAATGGATGCAGTAGAAATACTCGTTTTGACAAGCTTGTGCAATCGAATGGTGCAGGAGCTCAGAAGAACTGCATCCAAGATCAAAATGAGGGACTCTGCGTGGGGCTAAATACACCTAAGCCGCCACCTCGTTCCCCCTCTTACACACATAAACAAGATAATCTATATAGGTATAAGGAGGAGCACCAGTTTACAAATGTAGACTATTACGTTAAGTAGTCCACCGACATTGTCCTTACATAGCTGCGTAACGTAGACCACTGTGATACAATCATAAATAAACCGTATAGTATATGAAATTTATACCGAAGAGAAAAAAGATTTACAAATAGCAAGAACTCGCACGAAGTAGTATGTCGAATGTGTTATAGGAAGAAGGAGGTGGACGATTTGGTAATGGAATGCCTACAAGAGAAGCCCGAGGGCGGTAAGAAGAAGAAGAAGGCAGCTAGCGAGGAGTCCGAAGATGGCGAGGAGGAGGAGGAAGAGGCATCCGAGGAAGAAGAGGAAGAAGAAGAAAAGAAGCCCGCCAAACGAGGACCAATCAAAAAGAACAAGAGCAAACGTAGTAAGAAGGGATCGTCCGATGATGAGGAAAGTGCTAGCGACGACGATGCCAGCGATGAGGAGTACAGTCCCAAGAAGGCTAAGTCCACGCCTAAGAAGAGTACGGAGCTTTTAAAATCTATTTTTTTTCCTTATATTTTTGAATTTTGTTTTGTTTTTAATTTTAAACGCACGAAATGATTGAACAATTTTTTTCTTAGCCAAGCCCGGTAAAAAGGGTAAGAAGAAGGGAAGTGACAGCGATAGCGATGAGGATTGGACTAAGAACAAGAAGAGTACCGGATCACCAAAGAAAGGTGCTCCTAAAGGAAAAGGTGGCGGATATACACGCGCAATCACGCTATCCCCAGACCTAGCAGCTGTCGTAGGAGCTGAGCAAATGGCTCGACACGAAGTCGTAAAGAAGATCTGGAGTATCATCAAAGAGAGAGATCTTTATGTAAGTAGTCCTCAGGGACGCTCGAAAGTATCTACTATATTTTAATAATTGTATACAAATATGTCTCATTACCAATACCCGACAAACACTTTATCCAAAGATCCCGTATCGATCAGTAATTATATTCCCTTACAATTAACCTCGCTGCATTTTCATACTCATCGAATTCTCGAACAATATTTCTTAATCGTAAAACTTAATCCCGTCCAAGGCTTCCAATTAATTTATCGCTATCTTCTTTTTCTTATGTTCCAGGATCCGAAAAACAAGCAATTCGCAATCTGCGATGACGAACTGATGAAGGTAATTGGCGTGAAACGCTTCAGGACCTTCGGTATGATGAAGTACCTCAAACACCACTTTGTAGACTAAGTCGTCGCGAATCATGAGATGAGGTTATATACACAATATAACATATTCCACAAAGTAACACGCATCTCTCTTAATCTTCTCACATGATACATACATGCATATACATACACATTTACACACGATGGACACATCTTTTTTCACGAGTTAAGACTTCTGGAACTCCCTCCCTTCCGCCCCTCCCTCCCCAACTACCGCTCATTCTCCCCATCAACATCGTTTCAAGTCATTCCGATTTACTTTCGACGACTGCGGTAACTGCTCCAACTCGTTTACCCATCGCACGGTGGTAGGTGCCTCTGTAGCACATGCAAACGAGACAAAAATTGTTACACCTTTATGGGCATTATTAACGTTTCACCATCCCCTATTTTTCATCAAACGATTAGTTCATTCGATAACTTCGTTGTCGCTAACAATGATTTTGATAACGGCGATTTTTCATGCAAGTTGGCAAACACGTTCTAGTAGTATCTTGCCAAGAGAAAGAAAAAATGAGAGATCCAAATGATAAATTTCATTGCTTCTTTTGGGGAGGGGGATAGCTCAGCATAGTCGGCGGTTATCACGGGCGTTTTTGATGAATTTGAAACATAGAAGACAAAGATTAATGTTGGCTGCTAAGTTAGTACGTCATTTTTATGTCAGTTTATATCGAATGTTTTTTCATCTATTAAAAAAAAAAGTTTCTTTTTATAACAATATGTGGTCTCCACGAAGCGATAATACATACGTTGTACCGTGAACGCGATACGTAAACGCTATTATCAGTGCGACAATTTCTTTATTAACGGGTATTCACGCGTAAATCACGGTACTGCTGAATTCCCTCCAGGATTTACGACATATACAGTAAATGGCGTTTAGCACTCGGTTGTCGTCCTTATTCGAAAGTGACAATCTTCTGAAAATAACGTTTCCAGCTGATTCTTTTTTTTTTGTATCTGTCGGTCGTGCGGTCGTCAATCCTGTGAGTAATGGCCATCGTGGATGATGGACAGGGCCACACGTTTGAATTTATATTATATGATATATAATTATATAAATATATAAAGGATAACGAGCCAACAGAAGTTAGATTCTCAATATGTAGCTAAACACAGAGCTTTTGCGATCGTTCATTAAGGTAGGAGTGAAATGTCCCAGTTTTAATTTCCAATCCCGATCCTAAACCTTAATCCTTCTAATCGTAATCCCAACCTTGATACAAACAGTTATCGATCTCCCAAATGCATGTGATGACACATTACTTTCATTTGCATTCTATTCGAATTACTGATGTCAATGTAATCGATGATAAACTCGAGCCATATCCTTTATGGATATATCTGTAAGAATATTTTTTCTGAATTCTTTCCTTTTTTTTTAAAAAAACGTTGATGACTTATCGACAACAGATGTAATTAACCGGCAAGAGATGTTGAAGCGAAGGAAAGGATTTAAGAATAAAATTAAAAAAAAAATGTATGAAAAAATCGACGCAGAACATTTAATTCCCGAGAACAATGAACTTGTATGGAGAGATGAGGAAAACAAAAAAAATGTACGAAGAGTAAAAACTGAAATCAACATTCTGTACCTCTTCTGTATAATAGTTACATTATACACTGAAATGAATTAATAAGCGAAGTTTAATTGTATTAACGTGTAATTACTAATTGTCGTCGTAATGTAGGTTTTTTGGTGTAAAAATTGACCTAACTTTTAAGATTTAATGCTAAAGTGATGTATTCATTAAAAAAAAAGGTACGATATAATACACGTTTTAAGTCACAGTAATGTGCACAGTATTGTGAACTCTGCGCATTGGTGAGGAGTAGAAAATAAGACAGGGCTGCGAAACGAGGTGCCCTAATCAGAACAGGAAACGGTTCAGTTCATTCCTCGTCGCGCGGGAAAACCTATGTATTTCGAATATTTAATTAATTGAAGCTCTGGCCTAAGCGCTCGACGAGAGCCAAAACGAAAAAAAAAAGAAATCAACGAGCCTTTGACAATGGCCGACAGCATTATTCGGGACGAAAAGGAAGAAAGAAAACAATGAACCTATTATAACGATTATGGATGGATAAGAGTAATATTGATTTATGTTTTCTAAAAAAAAAAAATCGTACAAGTCTTAATGTTCCATGAGTGTACTTGAAAACATGTCTGATTAAAAATATTGCTTTCATTTTTTTTTTAAGTGTGGCCTTGTGTGCATTACTTCGTCCAGTATACAAAAACCTCAGCAATACAACAATTTCTTCAAAACTAAAAACCAGGATGGCATTAGTGTACGTATATATATATATTTTTTCTTTTCTCAAACCAACAATCTGCTTATCCAAAGTGTATTAAGCTCACAGATTTTATCCATTGTTCTTCAGCAAGGTGAGAACATGTTGCGTGTCGTTTCGTCTACCGCGTAATCCAAAAATAAAGGTATCCTCAATTATTGTATTAGTGCAATTGTCTTTCCTTGTTTGAACTTCTTTGTCACGTGGTACAGCAGCCTGCACGTAAACGCCACTTCTAAAATGTGACTTGTACGTCTGTGTACTCTTGGTTCTGCACTGGGATATATTGGCCTGTGGATCAACAATGTTCAACAAATAATATAATTCGATTGGTCAATATTTTCTGATCGATAATCGATGTTACCAATTGAATGGCTCGTCGTCTGTACTCCCAGATGCTAAATGTATAATTTTTATCAATTAGAAATGGCACCACGTGCAATTCCGTCTGAATGCCTTGATCCTTTTGAACCTTTGGTTGGGGTCCATCCAATAAGATTCTACAAGAAATATTTCTATGTCAACCAGTCTAAGGAGAAGTGGAGTATTGAGGATGAGCAAACTTACTCCTCATGATTTCTTATCGACAAGATGTCCTCGTACAGCTGGAGCAAGTGTATGTATTCAGAATGACTCCTGACGAAATCCAGTGCCTCGTTAAGGTACCTGTTATGGTAACGATTTATAGTACAGTTGCTCTTTGGTTTGCCTATGGTATTTTCAGAAGTGAATTCATGCCATTCGAACCTGTTTGGGTCCTGACCGAATTTGCGTGCTGCATTTACCGAACTGAAAGCATAATACTTTCCTCTCCATTGGACGACGCCTATATTTGGATTGCCAGGTATCAAGGCGCCTTTACCAACTGTGAAGGTCCACGCGCAGAACCCAAGAAACTTGGAAGGATTACCATAGTATGATTAGATGCTTCAGATCTGGAGTCAAGATAAATCTTACCTCTAGATTGATCTTATCGAAATCCTTTGTCACGCTTGGATAAAATATTAGACATTCGCCGCAGTCATCTTGAAAATCATTTTTACGGTTTCGTTATTATGTATCGGTCAGTATTATTATTCCAGCATCAACAAAAGGGAGGATCGGTATCTATTAAACTATTCCTGAACCGTTTGGATCAATACAATAGATTAATAATTCTTTGCTTCGTTGCGATGCTGGAAAAATTTTATTTGATTTGAGGTAAAAAATTACTTATAGTTTGTCCCATAGATTGTTCAAGTCTCTCAGCGTCGGTTAATACGTCATGACCACCTATCATATCGTTAAGTTTCAATATTTCCTGATTTATCGTATTCTGAAAGAGAAATACGACGATAGGAGGCTCAAATACAAAAGAGGACATTAATTATCGAAAATCCTTGTATATTGCCGGCAGTGAATTAATTACGCACTTTGTTAGTTAAATTCTCTAGCTGCCATAGGAAGCCATTGATCTGACTCAAGACAATCACCTCGTTCTGCAATCTTATCCATATATCAGCCAAATCAATAAACTGAGGCTGAAACAGAAAATAGATCATATTCCATCACGTTTGCGTGAATATCGACACCGTCAAATTCTCCTGAATTCAACATTTATAGCCTCGTAAAACGCACATAAACTTGAGCAGTCGGAATAGCCGTTCTGTATCGGACTGTGTCATGAAGTTTGAAGAGTCGTCCCTGAAGACGTTGTACGAGACACTTTATTTCATTCTCACAGTGCTCCACGTCGCCGAGTAATTTCCTGAAGTACAAATCGAGTGACGGGAAAGTCGATTATAATGACTTAAAATTTTTATATAGAATAGGTTATGCGTACTTCATTGAGTGACATTAATGGCGTCCCAGGGAGAAATATAGGAGAAGAGTGACGTAGCGAAAGTGGGGGCGACCAGCAACCGGGAGGCAAGTCTGGCCCGAGCCGTAATGGGGTAGGTAGCCTTTTGCCCTGTTCCCCTGGCTTTGTGACACCATTTCCGTCACGAGTAGGAGGAGTCCTGTATAAGTGCGTCTCTCTTACTCCTAGCAACGGTCCCCTATAAGACCCTCTCACTCGTTAACAGTGGTGGCGCAGCAAGTCCCTGCAGCACGTATAAGAGCGTCTCGCTTCCACCAATACCTCAGCCATCGGCAAGGACGTTACGCCGACAAGTAAAGGCTATGAGTCGAATCGAGAGGCTCCTAACTTTGTTCTAGGACGCCATTTCTGCCGTTCAGAGTATTTCAATCTTATAAGTAACCTGATGTAGATCTCATGCTGTCTTACAGCAGCGAGCATTTCAATAGCGAATTGGACATCTTCCTCAGTGACGTCACCTGGCAATTCCTTATTTATAACGGAACTGACGTCATCATCATCCGGCCGGACGATCAACGTATTGTCAACTGCTGCTGTTAACTTGTAAACCATCTTCATCAACGTCTCCAGTACATGCAAGATGGATGCCTGGGTCTTGGTTACCGCTCTCTGTAATATACTTGGCACTGATTGTACGTGTTATTATTTTTGTCCACCTTCTATTTGTTATTAATTATTGTATTAAATTTTTAAGGGACTCCGGGAAACTCTTACAGTCGTCTATTCCTTCTCCTCCACGTTGACAATCTCTGTTGAAGAGACGAATTCCAGCGACTATGCACATTAGCTCCATTAGCTGCTCTTCCTTCTCTGACTTGGACAAAGTGACAAAGTACCTCAATTCTGATGGCTGATAGACACTCTGCAAGGCCACCGCGACCTCCCTTAAAAGAATCGCATTTACGTTTAAGCTAAAGAGCGAAGCAAAGTGCTCTTTCAGGAAACTTCCTCGAATTACCAGAAGGAAACTTTTGCAATGGAGGAGCAACTTCGAAAGTGTTTGCGATTCCGCGAGAAGTGCATACGTCGTCCTGAAAATTGAATTGTCCTAGTAAAGGTAAACGTTACCTGAGAACTGAGGCTGTCGTGGGATTTCCAAGGCCGCTCAGCAGTGTAATGACAACTAGAATCTTTTGATAGAGTTTCTCGATGTCTTGATCATTTATCAGGTGATTCTTTTCGCAAATTTCAGTTACCAGCGGGCTTGTTTTTTGGCGCAGGGATAATCTGTGCTTTTTGATGACGTCGTCTGTTGAAAAATATTAATAATATAATTTTTGCTAAATATACTGGCGAAACTATGATCTGTGTGTTTTACCTCTGTGACTATAGTGTCTGGAGAAGTATAATTGCATCTTGATAGTCATTAGACTTGGTCTGCTTTGATCGTGTAATTTTTTCGTGATGAACTTGATGATTTTATTCTTTTTTATTTCGAGCACCTTTGGATCTTCATCCTTCAATGGCCGGTACTCCGGATTTAAGAGTGTCAAGCTCAACTGCAATCATTTTTCTCTTTCGAGATTTCATTTCGAACTTTCGTATTAGCGGAATGGGAAGCAAGAGATATTTATCATTGTACCAGAAAAGAAATTATATCCGTGGAAACATTAATCTCCTTTTGCTGATGCTCCTTGACTATATCCTCAATCAAACTTCTTCGTATCTTATCCATAGTTGAAGAGAAACTGAACCGCCTAGTTTTCTGTATACAATGCACTTTGTATAAAAAGTTTGTTCAATATCTCCATAGCTACCATGTTGATCACTCGTTCGTCATAACTAAAAACTTCCATACAGTATAGGTGCACTTCGCACAGTTCACAAAGAAAAACAAGCTAAACTATCGTAGAGGTACTATGAGGTAGAAAAGCATATCAATATGTAATATGAAAAATAATACACGAGAGAAAGTCCATGGAATTTTTCTCCAATGATAAATTTACATATTTAATTTTGAAAAATCTACAGTCATACAGGATACAAGGAAATGCAACTGCATTACTGAACAATAAAGTTATATGCAGCTGCACGGACGTCAAGTGGAAAGCTTATTGACCCAGGAGTCCTCGAGATAGGAAATGCAAGGGCGCTTTTCATCGTGAATCGAATTTCCGCGGCGAGGAAGCAAGTCGTAATGTATTCACGCGTTCGGCAGTACTCGTGCATAGTCGGCTGTCCTCGGGATTCTGAATCCGCGTTGTTGGGGTACGAGCCGCGGGTGAGCGGGGTGTAGAGGCGGTATCCACTCTGGGCAACTTCAGAGGTGTCGCAACAGTCTGTGCGCTAGAGGCAGTCGTGCTAGAAGCTCGAGTCGGAGTGGATGTGTATTATATTGAGCCAAAGTGAAAACAGTTGTCATGAAGTTCGCGTGAGACGTTGCGAATAATCGCAAGGGAAATATGGCGTGTGATATCTGGTGCATGAATTCAAAAGAGGCGCAATGCCAGAATAGTGGGATGGTGAAGTGGAAATTGGTGCTCGTGCTGGTGCTACTGGTAATAGTAAGCATTGTCGCTACTCACACGGAAACCGAAGGTAAGTTTTATTTTTATTAACTTCAAACTCGTTCCTCTCTTGTTTTAAAGCTACACGTTGTGAACCGATTGCGATTTCGTGAGACTAATCCAGTTTTCGAGTTTTATTCTGCAATTTGATGGCCATGGAGAAGTTTCAGGATAGTCGGGGATCGCGTCCTTGTCCATTTTCTAGATTCTGATTGTCGTTCGAAAAAAGTTTTTCGGGGTGTCGAAATTGGGGAAAGATCCCGTTTTCCCTCGTGGGACGACTCTTTCAAACTTTAAGATCGCTTCAGTTTCTTTGCCTCATTCAGACTATTACGTCTGGAATACGATCCTGCGAAATTGATATCGTACGATGACTTTTACTGAAATTTATTTTCTCATATGCAGTGCTCCTCTTGTCTTATCTGATACTGTTGAGTATAGTTATCGATATGATTGATCGCTCCGTCTCTCTCTCTCTCTTATGCATAGTACGTTTATAAATAATGCATCTTTGATTTAAATATTTTGTAGAAATAGTATTGAAGTGGATCCCATACTAAAACAGTCGCCGGCAATAAAACGATAAAGTGGCGGCACGTTTTACGCGCCCATTTGGCAAATAAAACGGTTCACGTGGGTGGCCGAAAATGGAGCGCGAAAAAATTCGCGCTCTATTTTAAAGGTAACAAGTTGATTTGCACGTTACGATTAAATCTACGTGTACTACGCCTTGCGTTCTGATCGATATGTTTATTCAGCGAGAGGTAAGAAGAAAAGAAATGGCGCGACATTCTTCGTGGCGTTAACAAACAAGATCGATGCATGGCATATGAGTAACGCGAGATATACCAATCGAGCTGCCATTCTATCCGATCGTTTAGTACGAAAATAAATAAGTTAACGGTAAAGAATAAAATTTATATGCACATGAATGGCTCGTGGCGTACAAAAGCGCGTCGTAGAATTTACATCCCTTGTTAGAGATGACGGCTGCTCGATGAGGGTCCTACTCTCTAACCACCCCTGTGTATGAAAAGAGGCACAATGAGAATTTATGAGCAAATATTATAAATATGAAAGCCGTACCACGTTTATCCAATTAATCCAAGGTAAATCGCCCCATTGAGTTTTGTAATACTTTTTAATATGTCATCTTGAACTGAGTACGTTCCAATAACGTTTACGCAACTGATCCAAATACCTAACCGCTTTGAAAAATTCTGTATACATATACTAATCAAAGTAAATGCCTTTTTTTTATGCACGCAGACGTCTTGTTTGTCATTTCTTCGAATAAAGATGCCTTGTTAAATATTTCGTAGTTCACGTTTCAATCACGCGTCTATTCAGTGGCAGCACGGGGCCAAATAAAAAATTCGCTAAATCGCAGTTTAATTAATCCTCCCTCGACAGGCTTATTTACTCCGGCGAAATATCTCGTTCCGGTACCTCGATCCGAACTCGGACTTCCATTTATCTCATCCTGGCTGAGAAAGGCGTAAAAAAAAGCACCCCGGTACATTACTCCCGTGGAAAAAAAGATCTGGAAGTATTTCAGAAGCCAGCACCCTGTATCGGTTCCGGTTAGCTTGACTCCTTTATACGAGGACAGAGAAGCTTCTAGTAAATTCGATTGAAGAAAATCCCTAGGGGATATCCAAATGAAATTAAACTCCTGGATATTAATCGACCATTACACTGCAACGGGTTATTTGACAATGAATAATATCTGAATTTTAGTCACCCGACGTCTTCTCTCCGTGGCTATGATTTTTACTCTAACCAAATTTCATGGAACATCGACTTCCGCTTTAGCCGATGACACGTAACACATTGACTACCAGCCTCTGGTCTGTGACTGATTAAACGCTAATCTAACGAGAAGCCCATCCGACTGTGAATCAACGATAGCCACGGAATTCTATTGAACGGCCATGCATGTACGTTACTCCCGGAAGCGGAAGTTCAAATCGCAATAATAATTTGGCGCACGTATTTACTTATACCGATCATCAGTTATTTAATTATCCTAAGGCTGTGCCTGCATAATATATTTTATTACGAGAAGATCGGAATTCGTAGAGGAGCTCCCAGTCACGTTGCGGTTAACGTTCACTTTACCAGGAACCTCCGAGTCTGGAAATTGAGTCATCGGTCGCCCAGGCAGTCATTCGTTATTCATTCTGTCCATTCGTGTGGAAGATGCGATACTCTTCTTCTCTCCTCTACTTTTCCTTCACACTACGCCCCGGCGCTGTGTATTCGTGGGAGACACTCTTTCACCTCACGTCAGGATTGCACCGGTGGCTCACGGGAAGGATATTTCAAAAAAGGATTCGAGCGTCGGTGCAGCTCTCTGTAGGGAAATATAGGTTAGCGTCCACTGAAGCGATCCGATTTTCCACTTAACGAGTTACTTCAGTGTCACTCGCGGGAATCGCAGAATCGCATTACCTCGCGATGACTCGAGGTTATCGGTATGAAACTTTTACGAACACTCGACGTCTCTCGACGGTACATAACGTCTCTAGAAAAATCGGGCAGCGTTAAGGTGGATCCCCGAGAGACGTAGAATTACCCTATAAATTATTGCACGTCGATGCCTCCCACTGTAGGAAGCGCGATGTATCATCGCAGCATCTGTCGTTTTAAAGTTTGTTTTTTCGCCCTCCCCCCCCTTTTTTCACATAATTTAGGTCACTACGGTAATCCATCGCTGTCAGCGGTAAGAAGGCACAATTATCTTCGATTACGGTCAAGCAATCTGACATGGCGGTCAGTACGAATAGGCTGGACGGGCTGGACTGACTAACTGTAAATTCTCACTGGTTGTTACGACCGTTAGGTACCGATGCTTATGGCAACTCGGATGCTCGAATGTTTATATATATA
>JASANN010000252.1:724808-777563 GCA_031762395.1 Calameuta pygmaea
ATATATATATATATATATAAAACGAGTATAGTGAGAGGAAAGAATAAATGCTTTGTCTCGTCGGGTTAATAATCGCTCGAGTCGTAGACGCTACAATATGAGCGCAGATCGTTGCGCATTCTGGCGGATTGCGAAATATTTCACAAGCGCGTTAGAAAACATCATTACTATCATGAAACTCTGGATGAATAACTGAAGAGCCTTCCGAACCGCCTAGTAGTCGCGTATCCTTGACGTAGAGCGAATCGATGGAAATTCTTGGTTCTGTCTGGAAAACCAGTTCCCCTATTCACGTTCCCTCATTGCCCATATAGTTATACCATAGCCGCGACGTTATAGCACGGAGAATCGATTATCGACAATGGATATAGGGGGAACGGGATGGAACGGTAAAAAATGGGAGGAAAAAAAACAAGAAGCGTAAAGATACCTGCACGCTCTTCTCGACTCGTCGAGGAAAAGCCAGTTTCTCGTATAGCGAACGGAATAGATAGTATTGCCTCAAAAGAAATTGAAAAAGTTTACATTTCAGGCGATACCTTCGTCAAACCTGCATTGGCTACGTGCGTGTATGTACACACGCTGTGCGTACACAAGCACAATATCGCGGTACGTATTGCTTGTGCACGTGCGTAATATCAGCTCTACCAATTTTCCCGGACCTCGTCCTTTGCTGGACTATTTGTTTACGCATACCGATATACACACTTAGATACGCGATTTGTGCGAATACGTACGTAGCGAGTAGTCTTTACGGGGAGATTTATTTGATCTGGCTTCCTTATACACTGAACATTCATTTTCCGTGACTCGTCGAGCACGAGGTGGGAGTCGAAACAAAAGAAAAGTTTGCACAAGACTCACGACGATGCGTTTCTTTATGTACTTCGGAGTAGTCGAGGCACTTTGTTTTTTTTTTTAAATATTACCATCGTTTTATCTACCAGTCGCTGGCAAATCGTTAATGCGATTCTCGATGCACTCGGCAGCAGCAATTGAATATACGTACTGCTATCGCTGATAATCTGCGGCCGATTCAATTAATTACGCTAATTGCGACAGCCTCCTGTCCAATGACGATATTTCGACAGGTTGCAAGCAGAACATTCGTATCGATTCGACTTCGTCAAAATACGATCGCCGTGAACGCGATGACGCTGAACGCCCACATCACTGACGTATCGAATTTCTCACTGGGTCATCGCGAACGCTGCGTTCTTTGATACTGACATTTCACGGACCTATTACTCTTGGAGTATATATAATAATAGAAGTATGTGTCTGCCATATGCAAAACCGTAGGGTACCTCGTCGATTCTTTGTGTATACCAAAACTCGATCATTGGCTTATAAGGCGCGTTCGAAATTGCGTAACTTTTCACACGTGACCTCGAGCCGGTTAGCATCGCGCTGAAAAATATTTCGCACTCGAAATACTTGCTCGGGTCGGGCAAAAAGATTATGTGAAAATTTATACGGGATCTTCCGGACGAGCTTCGAGGTCTTGTATCGTTGGTACAGGCATACGAGGTGTTTCTTGGTACGTTTTGATCTCTTGGGAAGAGTACCTGCGACTTATTGGGGGGTCGAGTGATTGTCGGGAAGATTAAAGGAAAATTTTCGATGGGGTGGGAGGGACGGTTGGGAAAGAGTCTCAAAATATCATAGAAAGGACTTTGACGCGTGTCATTGCACTTTAAAGTTCGCGCCATTCCGAGTTAGAGTATCCGTGACGTAGTTTGCAGAGTTTTCATAGTCGGTGTTGGATATACGAGTAATACAAACTGCGTTCCATTGTTAGGGCAATAGTTTAATCGTCTCATAATTCAGAAGAGTCCAGGGAGTCGACAAAGAATTTCTCGGGTCTTCGTGAGTGAATAATTATGTGACATAAGTCGTCGCGACGTCCAGTCAGAAGAAAGAGAGACTTGGGGTCGCCCGTGCATACATAGCCCTATGTAACTCGGTATATGGGATACGCGTACACCGTATACACGTGTCTCGTTCGGTTCGTGACTACGCGGTTGCATGATAAGAAGCCCTATACCGTTGTCAGTGCATATAGCACAATCTGAGCGCATTCGTATCTGCCGGAGCGTGAATGGGAGACGCGCGTGCTCGTTGGATATTTGTAGCAATCAATTTTTGTCTTGTTAAAAAAAAAGCTATTTTTCTCTCTCCCTCTTTCTCCTCCTCTCGTTAATCGTCGAAGTGTAGGTCGATTCGATTGCGCGTTCTCCCGTCTCTCTAAATATGCCGAGGAATCAGTGCCTTTGCCGTGAGCCAAATGGCAGCGAACACAAAGGGGCTAAGCGAGTGTGCGATCGATAGGAGCAAAGATATTTTTTTTCTTCCCCTCTCGGCTGGATCCTGATACAATAAAGGGTTGACAGGTAATGGCAAGGAATCATTTATAATGTTCGGAGTCGTGAAATTCTAACGATCTGCAAACTTTGATGGATTTTGATTTATAGGCACGACGTGTCTCGTTGCCTTATCGGGATCTTGATTACAGGTATCAAGGAAGCGAGGACTCGTATAGTCACGAACGTCTCGAAAATCGACGGGTGTCGGTCCTGTCGCGAGACACTCTCGCATCCGCGTACTGTGACTTCGTTGTTCCTCGTGGAACTGTGACTCGCTTTATCGTTATCGTCAAGGGTTTATCGTTCTCCGCTGACACAAAAGGTTATTACTATGCCTACACTATGTGCCTATTGGGCTTTGAGCGCAGGGCTGAATAAACAGAGGAGAAAGAGGAAGTGAGGACCGCCGTCCCCTCTTACCCACACGTTTCCTATATGCTTTCCTATGCTCTGTCTCTTTCTCTCCGATGCTCGTATTCTCACAGTCGTAGCCCACACAATATTGCGATAATACCGCGGAGACGTAAAACCCCAGGGTTTCCGGTTCGGCGGACCGCAGGAAGTACAAAGCCCAGACACGCTTCATGTCAATTCTGACTCCTCGAGTCTCTCGAGTCTGTATTTGCGTCTCGTCCGTGGATTATGATTATTATTAAATCGATTGATCACGCACTTTTCCGTGAACCCATCCTGCGGGTTCGTATTGTATGCCTGTATTGTAAGGTACACACGTGGCACGGTATTGCCAGCTGAACGTCCAATTTTCGCGTAACGTTGCGTGCGCATTAGCGCGTCCGGTAGGGTTTGCTGTTATTTCACGAGCTAGAGGAGCGAGATGGCTGACGCGCGTTATTACGGTACACGAAGTAATTGAAGGAAATCTCAATTGCGGACGATTCGGCGCTTAGCATAGAAACAGCATTACTTATGGTTTAGATACGCGACAGGCAAGAATCGTTAAGTCAACGTGACTCTGGGATAAGCTCGTGCCAAGTGTGGGCAGCGACACCGGCGGCGTGGGCGGCGAACCTTCGGCGTAGGTTCGTTTCTTTATCGTCAAGGCTGCCGAAGCCTTGATTCGCTGAGTATCTTTCTCTTTGCTTTGAGGATCTTGCAGATCGCGGCTGCTCGAGCTTTGCGGGAAAATTGCGCAAAAGTCCGACAGCTCGTGTCCGCGACAGGGCGACGTCTATTGATCATTCGTGCCCGCGGATATAATGCGAGGAGGGAAATGTCTTGTCTTTACGAGGAAAGTCAAAATGGCTGCTTTTGCACGTTGCATGCTCGAACCTCGATCAACATCTGTAAATTACAATAGGAAACTGCCATTTACGGGATCTCGCCCACTTTTCGCCATTTTTGTAGTCTGCTTTTCTCTCTCTCTCTCTCTCTCTCTCGTATCATCTTTAACCCTCTCGCGCCGTCTAAGGTGCATCGTCCTTGTCTCTCCTTTCCTTGATACTTTCGAAATGTCAGCAGCGAGAGGCGATCGAAGTCTTCGCTCCGCGTACACTTATCGTGATAAGTGGAAGCTCGTTTAAATTAAGTGGGTGTCAATGACACCAGAGCGCCGCGACATTCGAATGGGCCGAGACCTTAACGAATCACTGCTACAGTCTCGTCTATAAAATATAGACTATGGAGATATTGCCAATCGAATTTAATCGCAGTTATCGTATCGCGTATACGATATCGCATTATCCTTCCATTGATAATCGCGTTGTCGCTATCGCGCGAGAAGGAAGTGCATAGGAACTTTCCTCGACTCAATGTCACAAAATTTAAAACAGTTAGCATTTATACGGACGGAACGGCGCATCTGGAACACACGGATGCTGCGGGTCTACTCTAAATATTATCAGTCTGCGCGACCCGTTCTCTGTGTAGTTCTCATTCCTCGTTTTATGCCCTTTTCTCTCTCTTTCTCTCTCGGTTGCAGTCTCTCCTACTCTCTCGCTCAGTCACTCTGTCTCTCGTGCTTACACACTGGCATATGGCAGCAGTCCGCAGTTCGTTTCAAAAATACGTGTTCTCTCTCTCCCCCCCTCTCTCTCTCTCGCTCCTCTCTGATGGAACTCCTCGATCCCCCTTGTCCTCATACCGTAAGCCGTACTCTGAAGAAGCCTCGGCTATATCCGTAACGGGTTCAACCGTCTGCACCGAACGAGTGCTTTTTATCCAGAGTCTTTCTTTTGGACTGGTCTTTAGGGCAAAAGGACAGACTTAAGCCATCCTTGGATCGTCCCATGGCGAGCCATAAGAAAAAGTCATGCTCTGATATAGGAACACAAGTTCCCATAAGAATGTATACTCGAGAACCGTTTTACTGAGGTGTCTATATATAAGTAGTCTCTGGACAATTTAGGATATTCGAGGAACCCCTTGTGTGACGGGGCTGGCACGAGAATCGTATTAGCTGTAAGGAATTATATGGGGAAACGTCAACAACACCCTCCGTGCCACACCCATTGTATTTTGACTCTTATTGAAGGAGAGACTTCCGCTGGAAGGTTTTCATGGCTCTGAACCATTGAGGCGTCTGGGGACGCGTGCCTCGTCCGCCATATGCTCCCTTTTTCATGTAACTGCTAGGGATATGCTTTGGCAAACCGGAACTTCCTCTCGTTGCCGTTAACTAGAATAATTATCCAACTATTTTTCATACTGTCGCACAGCTAGTTATCCCCGTTGCACTTGGAATTCTCAAGAGGAATTTTCCTCACTCTAGTAGTACACTACGCGAACTGCTACCCAGTATGAACGGTTTTGTTCCAGGAGATGTTGGTTGTGGTGGTGGTAGTGGTGGTGGTGGTGGTGGTGCCATGTCGGTGGTAGTGATAGCAGCTGCCAGTGGCGCGGTTAGCTTTAACGAGCGGGGACTAGAACTTTGGTGGAAAGTCGCGGTACCGAGAACAATTTCGTCCTCGTGAAAATTTCAAATCTCTCTTTTCTCGTTTCTTCTATTTGGTCCTTTTACACATTTTTCGACAATTTCGTTCGCTCGTTTTGATCCGTTTCTTTTGCCTCCTTTTATTGCCGTTTCAGTCATGATCGTTCGTTTCTTCGTTTACAATTCGATCGGCTCACGTTCAATATGCTTTATTGCCCGTTTCGTTATACATATACCTATGCCGCCCATACCCTGGCCGATAAATTGTGTCTGGTGTGAAACAATTATGAAGCAATTTTTGCATACACGTGTCTCTCTCAGTTACGCGTGACGTGCTGTACGGAATTTGATTTCTTTTTCATTAACGATCGTGGCGCTGTCTGGTGGCCGGTAGTCGAACATGTTGAAATTTGTACAGCCATTTATGAACTCGTCGCGTCGTGGGACCGTCGACTATTGAAAATTCATGACGAACGCAGGGAACATAAAGATAGCAGATGCGAGAGGCCCTTGCCCGGTCGAACTTGCCTTTTTATTCTCGTCCTGCGAGATATTCTTTAAGAATGAGGAAGATCCGTGCCCCGGGGTGAATCGAGAGGATTCCGAAGAGCCCCCGTTATTCCGTTCACGTTCGTTGGCCTTGTGCTTCGCGAGGTTTATCGTCTCCTCGCAGGATCCTGCGGTTTAACGTCATTGTCTTTCCAGCAGTTGCTCATCGTCGTTCCGCCTTCTTATCACCGTCACAGGTTTTCCAATTATCCTTTTCTCTTTATATACAAAGACTTGGCCGTTTGGAGAGAAACGATTCGTCATCGTATTTCAAATTTTTTCGTGCTATGTACCTACATCCATACGACGCATTGGACTGCTCTAAATGTCACACACATATACATATGTATATCTCTGCTGAATAAACTGGCGTCTATGTGATACTTGATGAAACGTAGCAAGGTCGTAGCAATTTTCAGCTCTCTATACCAATCGAGGAATTAACCTTAAATTACGTAAACTCGTAGAACACGCCTCCCGGTGAAATTTCTCGAAGTAAGGTCGTCGACGTTCTCGTCGACAACTTTGACTCTGAAAAGTGTCGGCTGGAAATAAACGTGAAGCACGAGAAACTCGTACTGGACAGGGAGGGAGGGAGGAGGGGGGGGGGGAGGAGAGGGATGCCTCTCAATTCTCGTCGTATTAATTATCGGTCCTGGTGCTCTTCCCAGTCGAGTAATGCGCCCTCGCTCGACCTCTGGCACGTTCCCCGGGTCGGTCATTAACGAGAGTATAAGGTATCTAAGGGAACCCAGTAGAGCTACGGTCGTTTCACTATACACGTACTCTCGCTTCTTCTTGTCGTGGCGAATGAGAACCTCTGGGTTTGCCGTCTCTTGCAACCAGATCCGAATCTATTCCCGGCCGAACAATGGGCCACAGTTTTAACTTGACTCACCGAGACTGTGCCCAACGTTAACTAAACGCCACTCCGGGAGCTCTAGTGCGGCGCTCTCTTATGGCGTGGAAAATTAGCACCTTTAAAGGTAGCTTTGGAGAAGGTGACTCTTGGAGGTACTCGCACCCGTGGATAGAGAATCCCGAGGCCCTCGTGTTGCGAATGGCTTGCGAAATGCCTGAACGCTTTTCATCGTGACTTGTAGTTGCGAGTAAATTGAAAAATTACAAACAGCCAATAGACCCTGGAGTATATTTTAATACGTTTTTTTTTAATACTCTTATTTGAATCACACGCTACGAAATGCTCGGCGGTACGGGACACGATTCTAACCTCTGTTCGAGCTACTTTAACCCAGACGGGGTTAATCGTGAACGTGTGGGAGCAATAAGTGGAACAGCGGGGGTCGATACGTACTCATCCTCTGGTAGGAAATCGTGCAAGCGAGGTACTCTTGCTGTGTGCCGTAAGGGATGACCAGGGGGGTATAGGCAGAAAAGCCATTTCAGGCAGTCTGAAATGGCTTGTCGATAACGGACTCTGGGGCGCCTGTAATTCGCTGTAGTAATTCATCGGTTAGAATGAAATCGTGGACGGGCCACCAGAAGGAGTCAGCTAACCGAGAGAAGTCTTACCCAATGTTCATGGAATATTACCCTACTGAAATCGGATCGTCGGACATGTTCCGAATCGGTTACTCTATCTCTACTCTTAGTCCAATATACGTTTCTTTGAAATTATTAACTTTCTTTATCTTCTTTGGCTTAGATATCAATTTGGCTGAACATCTGCTTCCTTGTTCCTTATGTACTGGGGTACCATTCCTGAAAAGGGCTCTTGTTACCAGGTCGGGCTGGCCCCTAAGCCTTCCATCATGTTCGTACCCTCCTCTTTAAGGAAAAAAAAGGGCGTCTGATATGTGGGTTACACTTTAGAGTGCCAGGATACCCATAAATGGATACTTAGGATGTGTAGCGTAGGGGATGTTTTATATCCAGACGGGTATGGCCCACGCAAGCCTTTCTGACATGGTTGCTCGGTCTGCCGGAGTCATAAGAACACACCCTTCCATCTATGTCAGAGGTTCTCAAATCTACCCTTGGCTGTACAATCATAGCCGCATTACGTATATATCTGTGTGTGTGTGTATGTATACATCAGCAGACTTGATATATTTGCAAATAGATTCTAAGAATATTCGGCCGCGAGGGATGTTTTTATGCTTGTTATAGAAATCGTGACTTCTCACCCTAGACGTTATACCGAGTCAGTGAATCTTACGCACATCGTTGTATCTTACGTGTACATCCCCTCTACCCAGTCTCACCTTAGTTCCTTTCAGGGGTTCTCAGTTCACCTTATAGCTTTCGGTGTAATCTCTTCGAAAAGGAATTTGTCGCTCGAGTATTTTATCTGCTTCGTGAAGCGTAAAGACCTTCAACCCCTGGGACTCTCTTTCGTGATCGATAACGATTTCGAGTCGATGACCTTTCCCCTTTTGACAATGTCTATTCCCTGGTACGCTTCTCATCCTGGTGTAATAAGCACCTTACGGCAAGCGAGAAAATGAGGGAGAACAGTGTTAGTGAAAAAGTTAATATATATGAAAGGGTGAGGAGTTACATTAATCAGTGTTGAAAAAAAATATCCCCTTAGGGTCGGAACAACCCGTAACTCTTGGGGTAGGTATCGACACGGTTGGCGCGTGTCACGCGACTATTTACCAAATTCTTCAGGGTGGCCCGTGTTCCTCATCCCTCCAAAACAGCTGTCGGGGTTCGGAGAGCCTCGGCTCCGTCTACTATATTTATATACCGGGTAACTTTTAACTAGCACCTGGCACGACGTGGTGGGCGTCTAGTTTGCGAAATTAGATGTCGCGAGGGATAAGGGTGCGGTCCTCCGTGTGGATTCTCGGCTTACGTGTTCCAGGGCCACATTTTCTAGAAGCAGCAGGAAAGGGTGTGCCAACTCGCAGCTGGACAAATTGGGAACGTTATATTGATAAATTTTCCATAGACTTACCAGTCTTTCGCCTGGGTTTCTTGTGTTCGTCAACTTGAAAAATGTGTCTCGGTTTATGTTTTTTTTATTTTAATTTTTTTTTTCGTTTCACATATACCACAGAGTTTAACGTTATTTTCCTTGTCGTACAGCACGCGTTACATTTTTGTCACGTTGCAATTACGCGTGAAGGCGTTGCTTACGCACGTGCTTTCCAAGTCCGGCTTATTTCACTCGGGATGAATATATTCCAGTGAATTTTATATTAGTTATCAGCACTGTTAATGGCGTCGATATCCTTGGCATTGTCATCGTTCGAGATTCCGTAGGAATTTCTACCTATTACCGACACACGTCGGTATCCATTATTTATAGATATATATATATCATCTTGATTCATAGATCGTAGAGCGGTCAGTTTATAAGAATTCCACGCACGCAGCAATGATTGCTTTACGTATCTTGTAGGTGGAATTTGCATGAGATTGCTTCAAGCGACTTTACTCCTTCATCATGATAAAAACAGGCAAACTGATACGTGTAACGGCGCCTACCAGCCTGGCAACTTTTAGCGAAATCTTATCGCTCTCTTGCTTCTATGAATTTCCAGTAAGAGCGAGGAAACGAATGGCGAAACTCCGCACGAATTTATTGCCCTTGTCTATTTTTGTTCCGATTCGAATTCTATCTCACGCAACTAACAATTATCGGTCTTTATAATCAGTTACAATGAGATACATGATACATGTACAGAGAAGATACTTTACACATAAGAATATATACTTTGGCACGGTTGCAGAGGTAGAAGCATGCTAATGATGGAATTGCAGTGTTTCCGGAAACACCTGAAATTATCGTTAATTACTATTTCACTGGTGATAATGTGTCACGTGACTGTCGATTTGACTTTGACACTCCGACTGCATATTGTTGTCAATTGCATTCAAGCTTGTTTCATTGTCTACAAGGAAAAGCGTGTTGATCTTATTACTCATCTACGTCTTACTATTCTTCCTTCTTCTCTTTCTGCGGCTCTTCTTCTTCAGCCAAATGTATATATCTTTTTGACTGGCTGGGAGCTTACGTAGTCTCGTATTTTTTTTTCTCCAGTTCATAAGGTACGAGGAAGTTGATTATTTTGCCGTGGATTCCTTTTATTTCATCAAGTTGTTTATTCTTCTTTATTTGTATCTTTTTTTAAAGCACAGGGTGTTCTTTGTTATGTGCAGCTTAGCTCGACAATGCAGAAAGTAAAATGCAGTTTTGAATGTGTCATTGTGGTTTTTTTTTCTTCTTCTTCTTACATTCACTTAATTTTGTGTCTCTCTCTGTCTCTCTTGCTTTTCAATTCTTACAGTCGTGCCTCTATACCATCCAACTCTCGGCTTCCGGCGAAACGTTAACTATTATCAATCAACGTTAGCAAGAGAGGCACGCTCGGGTCTAGTGGCTGGCTTGAAAACACTTAGGGGGAGCTTTAGGGAGCTCGGACCAGTTGGGTCTCTAAGGCGGTTAGGCTCTTCGGGAAAATTGTGTGGAAAAGCACGGGTTTTTCAGTGAAGGAACAGAAAGACAAAAAAAATGGAAAGGGACACCCAGGAGACGAAGTTACTTTCTGGGGATGTAATCGGAGGGATAGGGGAATTCGTGCGGATGAAAGACATTTTAAAGGAAGATTTTTCGGAATGATCCTTATACCATTGAATCTCTTCGATATTGGTATGGAAAATGTTCTTTCTTTACTTTTCTTGGATACCTTTTTTCCTTTGCTTTCTTTATTACTTCTCTTTTTTTCGATATCATTCTTGCATGAAAAATACAAAAATATATGTACAGTATATACAGGATGAGAAAGTGAGAGGGTTAGTCTGTGCTTAAAGGGTCGTTCTTAGTCTCTTAGTGAAAGGGGATGGAAATAATACTCTTTTTTTTTTTAATTTTTGAGCTCCCAGTTGCGAATCACTGGTGGGATATTTCAGATTTTTTTCTTTTTTTTTTTTCGACCGTAACTGCAAGGATGGGCGGACCATCATCGGCAGCTTTCTTATCTTGAATTTCTTTTTCTTTTTCTGGATTTTTTTTCGTTTTTTTTTTCTTACCATCCCTCCCTCATTCCTACGGACCCTGCTGGAATCCTCTTGATCTGCAAAATCGGAAGTCCCATCTATTTCCAAAGAATACTACTCTGCCAGCAGAACAGCCTCGACCTTTTCGTCTCTCGCTAAGAGGATCTCTGCCACAGCTGAAGTAACACAAAGGATAGTAATTTCGTATAGAAAATCCTTTTCACCCATATAAGACTTCATCTCACCAGCATCCACTGGACTCTCCTTTTGTTACTAAAAATTTTAACGTATCGTCCGGTGTATATTGCCATATTGCATTTTTGACTCTTACACACACACACCCGCATACGCACACACAGTATCCTACGTTCATCCAGTATCAAAAGGATATATTAATATTGAAACTGGCGTTACGTCTATATTGATATTGCATCCTGAAATTAAATAGAAACGAGAAAAACAAACCTTTCCATCAATATCATTTGCTCTTTATATGGAGATCAAAAAGCGTTACGTAGCCGTACTTCCATTAGCTATATTACTATCGTGTAACTCGATGAAATTAATTACTCGAGAGTCCCTTAAAATATCAAACGGAATTTATTATACAAGCTTTATATGTATAATCGTTTTCATTCAGCGTCATATATACACACAAGCTATATTAATGTCGTATCATTGACTCATTGGTCAACATCGGTAAGTGTGCATCGTCACTGTTCGAATTTTAACGACAGTTTCGCAATGGCGTAGGCATCAATCGGTAGCGCGTTAACGTTCGCTTAAAGATTAACAGTGTATCTGGCCCGGCGCGGCACTCGTGGCTCGTAAGAGATGTTTATTTTGTCTTGTCAGAGAGGCACTTCTCGAGTGGTTTCCTCTGATAACTTCATGCAGTACCTACAAACGGCGAAATCCTCGACCAATGATGATCCTACCGTGGCAAAACTTCAGCCGACCTCGGAACTCCGCGATAGACTGTTGCCGAAGTTCCCAGCAGTCACCGTGGAATTTTCGATGCGCCCACCTCCCCCGAACGCGCCTCTCGCCCACTGCACCACATGGCACTAACCCAATGTGATCTAACCTAATCCAATCAGCATAGCTCACCTAATTCCACGAGTAATGTTATAGCTGCAACTAGTTAGTACTGAGACGATACGAATTGGCTCCCTGCGTCAATCTCGTCTACCTCAGTCTGCGCCTTGTGTAACCGTTGAAGTTCACGAAGTGCACAATCTCCGGGCAGCCGATACGACTCTGATGAAGGATCGATATAAAAATTTATCGAAAATTCTTTCGACAAATTAAGCATCGTGCTAAATGTATTTCAAATTTCACAAAAATTATTTTCATTGTTCGTTGGTATCTTACGAAAATTTCTTAAACGTTTATTCTTATTTTCAGGCATTTTTTGTCATACGCATTTATCATGTGCAGCTGGTTTGGAGTTCTCTGGTTTTCCTTTATAATTGATTTTTTTGCTTTAGTGCTCTACGGTTTTTTTATATATATACGTTAACTCGGGGAGTTTCGCGATGCTTTGCGATGACAGTCTGCGGTATGGAAGTTGGCGAATGAAACTTTGGCTTTAAGCAGGAACAGTTCGCCGGGGAATATAAATCACCCTTAACTCCCATGAAAGAGGGCATGGGGTGACGTCACGATCGGTAAAATGAAATCGAAACCCCATGGATTTCGCGAGTGCTGCTCTCCGAGTTAAATGAAAATTCTCTACTGAGATCAGAGTCTGGTGCGATAATGGGTCTCGCGTAGATGTCGCTGGTGAGAAAGAAAGAGAGCCAGAGAGAGAAGTTTTTCTATTAATTTCTCATGGCATATCTGATCACTCCGTATGCTTCCCTTTCGCAGGTCCCTCGGGATACTTACGCAAAACCAATGAAATCTTTTTCTCGGACGGTACTTTTACAGTCTTGTCAGTTTGGCCAGCCAGCTGTGCAGGTAAAACACTACAGGTTGGTACTGTGACTCACAATCAGTAGTTCGTTACTGCTACTGCACGTACTATTATATATGTATATCGGTCTTCCGCTATTGGACTGATATGAAAGTAACGTCCGACTTTTATAATATAGTGTCCAATTATACAGTATGTTCCATCCGAACTAGGACACCTGAAGTTGCCGCGTTCGAGGAGCTAGTTTCCTCCCGTTTTCATGCCAAAGTCTAATGATATGGGCGGACGATGAAATATTTTTTCTGCTTTGATGCATCAAGATTCTTTGATACATAGGTTGAATTGGCAATTTTCAGGGGTTAATCACGTGAAATGCACCACCCGAATTCAGCCTCTCCATTCGATTTCTATGGTAGAATCATTTCGGGTGGTCCATTCGTGCCGCCCTTCATATATATTTCCGCTCGGACCTATCCAAAACAATTTTCATTGCTACGCTATCTAATCCTCCCAAGTGGATTACATCATACCGACGGGCATCACCGTCGGGAGACCCGCGAAAAATCGTTCCCGGTGTCTCTGCCGGCTTATAAATAATTTATCACCCGATATGATTCATCCAGAGCTTTTTTTCGTGGCGCCTCGCTCGGACGCCGGTTTCTCTTTTTTTCTCGTTTTTTCTCTTTTTCTACCTATCTCTCGCCTTTTCATATGTCCCTAGTTATATCGTACCGCTCGCCCAGGGTGAATCATAAAGTGTACTCTGCGAGTCATAGTGAACTAAATTTGTATCGTTATATACTTTTATATTCATGTAGGTTGGTACTGTACCTACACTACACGGAGGACGTACATACTAGGCACGTAGTTTATTTCGTAACAGTGAGTTCACAGGAACCGTCACGGTTCAGCAGGCCCTGGTCAGGACGTAAAGGCTGCTAGCAGTACGTGACGCGTAATATACTGCATATATACATACAATGTATATATATGCACACACACACGTGCTATACGAGGAAACTGAACTCGTTTGGTATCGCCGTTTTTCCGCGCAAGCCGTTTCCCTTTCCTGTTAGAAAGGGTCGTTTAACCGCCGGGCCTTGCAGCTCAAGGGTGGTATTGATGAGGTAGGGTTGGAACGAACCTAAAAAAAAATAAAGAAACAGAAAATGAACAATCCGAAAAAAACGACGTAGAGATTAAAAATGGAGATAGACAAAAAAAATGAAACTGATAGACGTAATGTACGAGCACTTCGAAAATTGCAAGTAAAAGTTCCATGTGTCTTTCGCAATTTTTTTTTCCGCAACCAAGATTTTCTTTCTTTCATCGTTCGCACACCACGAAAGGGAATAATTTGTGACTCGCCTCGGCGACGAAGTACGAGATCGATCGCGTGTCTCTCGGCTGTGTCGGGTTCTGTATCTATATAGCTATAGTGATATGTGCTCTGTTTTATGTAACTGTACGTGTAAGATGGGTATGTGTGTACCACCCTTGCGAACCTTGGACATTCGCACGACCCAGAGGACTGCTACTGTCTCGACGTATTTGTTTTGCCGTTCGCCGCAATACCAGCGCTGCTACGACCGAGGGCTGAACTTCGCACGACCGCAATGAAACAACGTTAGCGAGCAGCGGCGCTTGGCTGCTGAAACTCTGGAAGAAATTGGCATGGCGCGCGGGCATACGCGGTCCCGTTCTTACGTCAATTTAGCGAAATAGAGAAAATAAGGTGTAGGTCGCTGGGTTGCTGGGATACTGAATGAGGAGCTCAGAGAATGAGGTTGGCCTTGCCGGGTAATGAGAGACGTAGCGAAAGGGATGAATCTACATGGGGCAGGAATATATATGTATAATGGTACACGTGGAAACGGGATTTAATGAAAGTTCACAAACGTACGAGCGATGTACTCGTCGTCGAGGAGACTTTTCTTGGATCGATTTTCCAGCGCTATTCCGACGGCGTCTTAAGCCTTTATACTTATCCTCAATCCTTATAGTATGCAGATTCTATACCCATTCGCTGGGTGGGTAATCATTCTTTTTATACGTAAGAATCTATACGGGGTGGCAAAATTTTTTATAAGACGGGTTATCCGTAATTCCTGGCACGTCATTCTACGTCCTCTTGAATAAGGCTTTCAATTGGGTCACTCGCAAGTATAATAGCCTGTATTGCGCAAGGGCCGTGTGTAATTGTTTTTGTACGTTATTACTTGATAAAAATATCGTAATCTGTAGAGAAAGGGGGGAAGAAGCCTTTACTGAAGAAATTGTTTGTGTACATATGCAGAGTAACTGTATGCATATTGAAATCACTGCGCTCCCCTGTCACTGCTGCTATAACCTCTTCTGGTGGTTCGATAAATTTAATTAAATCCAACGTAATCGCTTGTGTGCAATGAACCACCGACGCCATTCACGTTATTATACTATAGGTGCACTCGCGAAAAATCGTTCGGCAATTTTTCACGGTTCGCTTAAGTACTTCGCGAAATGGTTAGAGCGCCGAGTGCGGGTCGGACAGAGATGGTACCTATACCCCATTCATAAGTCTTTCGGCGACGTGATTCTCTCGACATTTTTTTCCCCCTTCTCTTTCTCCCTCTTTTTGCTTTTATTATCGTACTCGAGGTTTACCCTATAATGGAATGGCAGTGGAAATAGCCAGTGGCTCGAATTCGAGCGTACGATTTATATGGGGCTCTCAGCACCTCCCTCCTCCTTTACTCTTGGCAAATCAGACGGTATTCAGACCGAATCCAATCGTAGAATTTGACTCTCTCCTTCTCTGTCATTCGCTCGAGGCTTTGAAACTTTCTCTCTCTCTCTGTCTCTCCTTTACTTCATCTTCATCTTTTTCTTCGAAGAAACGAGAGACTTCGTCGATATCGATAGCAATCTATCTCACCGTTACAACCGCAATTCTCATTTCCTGAGTCACATGTATACGTGGACGTACATATGTATATATATACTACCATATAGATATATATATATATTGACACTCGGCACATTGCTTGTCACATATGTTACCAGTTCGATATGTGTCTTCTCTTAATCCTAGAATTCTCCTTGTAGGTAACACTCGTGTTCCTCTCGTAGAAGTCATCCTTCCCGTGACTCTAGGGTACCTGACCAATAAACGCCAATGCTGTCCACCCATTACGAAAATCTATTCTACAACCTCAGGATCGTCTCGCGGAGCATTCTCTCCTCATGCTCCATTGAGAATATCAGTTTTAACGTGACTCATATTCGCCACGTACGACTTTCAGAGTCATGCATCCAGCATATCGGAAATAGTCTGTAGCTGTCCGTAGGAAGTCCAACCGTTCATCCATGGAATTACTGTACACTGTATATATATAATAATCAGTGAATTTTACAGTTCAATTATTCCTTCAGACAAACCATTGTAAAATGCCCTCTTCTGGGTAAGCTGCTCACTCGACGAATTCTTTATGTAAAATTTGTCATTCACAGAGTCAGGACAACTTCGTAGACTCAACTGGACCATGGGTCAGGACTGTTGTCTCCTTCGAGGTTACCGCTCATCCCTTCCCGTATTCCCTTTTGTGTCACGTAATACTCTCTACCATCTATAGCGCATCAAGTACCATAGTATTTACTGGTACACTGCTGCCATTAGCTCTTAGCACAGATACCATGATTATACGTACTATGGGTAGCAGCTTCCTGTAATCATCTGCGCTTCCAGTACCCAGGGTCTTAGCGGGGCCAACGTCTTGGGAATCGATACCAATGGGGAATGCGAGTTGGTGCGGCCAAATTGGATGAGACGTTAACTGTCGGGTGTATTATATATTGACGCACCCGTACATCATTCACCGAGAGAAGAGGCCTGGCTCTACCGGCTCTAGTAGTCCCAGCATCATGGGCAACGTAGAGTCACCCAGACTCTTCGTTGACGACGCTCGCATCTCTTGCGTTACTCGCACGCCTATACGTGTGCGGCCATTGGCTGTACTAATGCGCACGCACGTGAGCTACGCGATTACCACTTGGGATGCGTGCGTTATATTGGGCGTGTGTCATCGCCCGACGCTACTACGCGTTCTGAACACATAAGAGTCCAAAATATCTCGAACGACATTTTTCTGTTTCCTTCGTACGGCTGTTTTTCGGCTGGCGGAAAAGAGGAGCGAGGAGGAGGGGGCTTTGGGCTTTTTTGAGTTGGTGGTGGATGGTATATATCTTTTTTTTTCGTACTCTCTCGATCTCGTGGGGTATGACGAGGATTGGATCGAGACTTCCGGTAATCTGCTTCGGGGACCGAAGAAGCTGAAGATGCACGCGAGATGGTTACGAAATTAAGTTGGAATTTGGAACAGTCGCGTGGAAAGGGGAGGCTTCAACTGGTAACACACGGTAGAAATGCTATTCGTTTCCGTCTGGAATTAATTTCGAGGTCTGCCATTGGTTAAAAAAAACAGTCGCACCCCTGCATGAAAATTCCAGAGGTATGCGAAGTGAACATCGTGGATACGAAACTTTTTAGCAATGTTTGTTTAACTTGGTCTTTCTTTGTCTCTGCTTGATCGTGTTTTTTGTCTCTGATGCTCGATTATGGCTCTAATGGCTTCCTGGGTTTGGTATTTGTATATCTATACGTGGACTATATTCAGGCTGATACCGTTTCGAATGCAATTTCCATGCAGACTCCTGCTGAGTAACTGGCTCTAAATAGATCTTCATTAATATCGGGAGGTTAATTATCGCGTAATGCAACCATTATACGCGTTTAGATAGTTTGCCGGGTTATTAACATGCTTGAGAGGAATTCTAGATTACGGTATCCTGCTATCTTTTTCTTTTTCATTTTAAAAAGGTCCATTCCTCTGTGGGTTCAGGATATTCGTTAATTCCGTTCGAGCTTAACGCGCTCTCTTGTCTACGCTTGTGGCGAACGACGTCAGCAACGATATCAGTCATCGTCACGACGTCGTTAACCACTGCGAGCAGAGTCCTTGCAGTTTTAATCAGTCCTCTAGGATGCAGTCTGGTAGAGCGCTAATCTCTTAGCCTTGGGCGAGATTTGAATTAATTGCACTAAGGGTGGTAGAGAAAAGGAACGGGTGTGCGAGAGAGAGAGAAAGAGGGGGAGAGAGAGAAAGAAAGATGAGTAACGAAGAGCGGAAGTAGGTGATACGAACAAAGAGAGAGAGAGAGAGAGAGAGAGAGAGAGAGAGAGAAAGAGAGAGTGAGTGAGTGAAATGATACGATGGGAACGGAAGAAAACGATCGACGGAAACTGCCGGTAATGAGGGCAATTAAATAATTATCGCGCTTCGTAAACTCTCGCGCTTCCTACAGAAAATCCATTTTCTCTTTACCTCATCTCGAAGATGCTAGCAGCGTATCATCCTAACCGTGCGGAAGTTTTATCCCCGGACAGGTACGATTTCCGGTTAGTCCTTCGGCATGAATTTGTCAGCTCGTTTACATAAAGCTCAGCGAGCTTCGTCGGATATCTTTGCTTTGAAACGTCAACACCGAGGAACCGGAAGTCTTCCCGTCGGCATACAGATGAAGATCGTCCCCATACAAATGGGAAGATAACCATGTATACCTATAGATACCCCTGGAAGATAAAATCCCTTGGACGACACGTGGCCTTCATTGAAATCTGTCGAAATGAACTTTCTTACTACGTGCCACACTGATGTGTAACGTTACTGTTTATCATTATCCTATGTGAATTTACGTGATACCTCAATCGCGGTACGTATGTCAGGAATTTCGCTGTACTGCTATATAGGTGTAGACGGAGTTATTTCGATGCTGGGATATATGAAATTCCAGGTGATGTATATACATGTGTGCATTAAATTTTAACATATACGAGTCTGTTATCACGAGTGCTTATTATTTCATTTCATTCCATTTGGTATCGTTAACGTAGTCAGTTCTTGTTTGGCGAATGAGAGTTGCGAGTAAACGTGAATCGAGCGATAAAGATGAATAGATAAATTAAGAGAGGCGACATAATCGCAGTATACATAGTTCGTCCGGCGTAAGGGAGAGCGAGAGAATGCGAAAGAAAGAGACGGTACACTGTAAATACGCCATGGGAGAGAACGAACGGCAAAATACGATGGAAGTAACTCCCTGATGCAGCTTCTCGCGTTATTTCTAGAATGAAAACACAGTGGCGTAGCCATATAGTTTCCTTCTGTATTTTCGTAAAGTTCTCTCGTTCGGTTCGCCGCGTAATATCTCCAGTGAATTGTAAGTCGTATATCAGACGTTAAGAATTACGGTAACGACTGCAATCTTTATTGGCGAATATATCGATGAAGATTATTGCCAATCGAAACTTTTCCCCAGCATCGCTCTGTATCACGATGCATTGAGGTTTTATTATGAAAATAAAAAAAAAGATTTTGCGTCGTCTCTCTCCCCGCGGTCTTCGCTAATGCCTCCTCGCAGAGTCTCCGAACAATTTCTGATCCGCAGCACGCGGTCCCGTAAGTCGCCATTGAAGAAGCGCACTTCTTTCCCGAAGGACTTGCGTCAATAATTTCGCGATCGAGTGGCTTTCCGACGTCTCCTCGGAAATGCCACTTCTGCCTTCGTTACTCGAGGTATCCGTCGCTGCTTGTAAGTCAGCAGGTATATAGACGTTGTGTAAACTTATGTATATCCTATTCGGATAACTTTTTACATCGACTATAAATAACTAACGTGCTTACACGTGTGATATATCGATCAATAAAAATCCTTCGCGTTTGGTCAAACATTTGTCACCTGGACGTTTTCTTCTAGCGGCATTCTTTCCGACGTTCCTCGAGTTTTCGAATATTCTTGGTAATTTTTAAAATGGTCGTCCGCCTCCTCCTGCTGACCTTCGAATAAATATTTGAACATACGCCGCGACCAAGACCCCGGGGGTCGAAGCTTGGATCATTTTCTCTTGGCTAGATCGGAACACAGCGGTACGGCCAGTGGAGTAGACTGGGTCGACGGGAAAGGATGGGAGACAGTCTGAGGAAACAAAATTGCTTTTCTCTGACTGCGTCTTGGGCGAAATTTGTTTGTTGATGAAGGAAGAAAAAAAATTAACACGGAACGAGCAGAAACGCGGAACGACGCTGCTTGCGCATCTCGAACTTTACCTACTTTCCAGACTCTGATGGAATTTTCCGTATGCTCTTGGGAACCTGCCACTCTGCGTCTCTTCCTTCGCTGGGATGAACGTCTTACTACGTAACGTTAACGCGACGCCGTCTCGCTGACGTAGCAGAGTCGCGAAACCACTTGACGTCTATTAAAGTAATTAATCCCAGCCGGACATCGCACGAACTTGAACTCGGGTAGGTTTTCACAATTTTTTTTTTAATTCGATAAGGGGAACATAATATTCTGCTGGCCTTCGTGCGCGTGTGTAAGATAGGAATTACGTTGGAGGATTTTTTTTTATTTAAAAAAAGATGAGTAGGCGATAGTCACAGCAGGAGGGAGGGAGGGGGAGAGAAAAGTTTTTATTATCGTCTACATTGAGTTTCTTCCGACGAGAAAAAGTTTCCCCCGCATTGCCGCCACGAGATAACGTTGGCTGTTAATAAAAGGAGAGGATTCACCCTCTGTGTTTTACTTGTAGTCTCTCTTACCTTGTTTTACTCTTGTTCCTCGCTGTTACTTCTATTCTACTTTTATCTCGTCTCTCTCTCTCTCCTCTCTCACTCTCGGCTTGCGCCCGCCACTGTGAAATATCGTGTACAGTTCTACCTACGTCCTGCAACGTGTAACTTCTCCTTAGAGCGGTAGCCATTGCCCCTCATTTTTTATCGACACTTACGCCGTCCGGATGTGGAATTCATTTAAAAAAGTAATAACGGCATCACGATCCAGGATATGAGAGAACGGAGAGGATTGCAGATATGGGGCTTCCGTAGATAAATCTAACTTTCTGCTTTCTTTAATCGCGATGCTTGAATGCGAATTAATCGGCTAAGGGGCTTTTATCCGATCGACTCCCTGTGGTCTGTAAAATTGAAAGGAAACCTATCGGCTGCCAATTATCCCCCTGGTGTCGAAGGTTGCTGGGATTCAATTCGTATATAGTCAATTGACGCTAATTTTTTTTTGAGGTTAGTCAGGTCATGATATTCTTTCAATTTAAGTCGCACGGACTTCAGGGATGTCTGATCGTCAATGAAGATTCCACGGTCTTGATCTAAAGTCTATACATCTATATATCCTTATACGTTGCTATTGTTACATAGATGTCACCTTATAGTCTACTTTTTGTCAACTAAACTAACCTAATCTATCCATACTCTCACTTGAATAACACTGATCCTGATAATAGAAAATTCCTGTTCCGTGGCTCTTGTCCTGGGTCGAACTTGACGGCTGCTAAAAGCCTTTCTCGATAAAGGGGTGCCGGCTGATAAGGTTAAGTAAGTGTCAGAGGGTAATCACTGGCCCAATAGATAAAACTCCTCTACCCTTTCCCAATAGATAAAAGCTTCGATCACACGTCGATATTCGAGAATCGCGTATACTTGTCCTATACTTTGAGACACCTGGCTTTAACGTATATATATGTATACCATACCAACCAGCTCGAGCGTACGAATTGGTATTGGCTTCGCTATCAAAATCAAATCCATATACACACACGCGTACGTATCCATGGGTTGGATGACCTGCCTGGAACGTTATCAGATTTTCTATACCCAACAATAATTACTTATCAAACGTGCTGCGTTTATCAGGTTGTTTCGATAGATAAGACTATCATTGCAACTGGTGAATACGACCTGTCGCAATCGCTTGCGAATCAATTTGTAGTTGGGAATACGCAATGATGCATACGCAACGTTGATATATATATATGTGTATATATATATATATATATATTAAATACTATCGTAGTAGGTATTGTTAAGTAAAGACAAACGACTCCGCAACGTCCGGTCGAGTGAGTCATGTGTCAGGCCCCTTGCTATACGCCCGCTGGCAATTACCAGGATTAATTGGCTAATGAGAACAGTCGAGGATACGACAAAGCAATGCAGAAACCTTGATTCACCCATTGAATCGTGCCCGAAGTTTCATTCATTGATCGACCGTTACGCCAGGTTTAAGTATACGGAACGTATATTGGTTAGTTTTTTCAAAATTATTTATCCCATCGATTATCGGTATAATTTTTTTTTAATTGACTAATTTAATGACGCAATACTGCTTATACGTCTTTTTGGCATATTATACCTCTCCGTTACGTAACCAGCAATTGTACCGAATAATATGTCTTCCCTGTATGAAATAGCCGTCTGATACTTTGTGCGCTGAGACAACGATGCTTCTTACTCCCGTTGTCGAAAGACTCGGGGACTTATCCAGCATCTTGGTTCCGCTCGCATGTGTCAATTCAGGATATGCATGGGAATACGTACGAAGATCCGCCTCCACATATGCTACCGGTTGGTTAAGCCTTTCCTCTTCTTGAATCTCCCGTATACAGTCACTTCGAGCCTACGTTCCTACATATGTGTGTTTATATATATGTACACATATATATATATATATAAATATATGGAGTATCTAGACATTAGCATTGAGCTTAATTGTATCCTAACGAATCGACAATATACTCGTATGGTTCAAACGTGCGTTCACGTAAGGAACTTTGAACCGTAGGTTTAGCGTGTAGCAGACTGGCTGAGTTTACGCTGCGAAAGTGGATGATTCACCGGGACGTATTATTGATTCGTCAGAATTCTCCGAGGATACCGGAGCCGCTTAAGCTTGCTGCGTTTACGTCGGGCTGCTGTCTGCACGTCTTACGCTTCTGTGTACCACGTGTACATATGTACATACGTGCATGCATTAACATACGTTGTTGGTTGTATAGTGTGGTATACCTATATAGGTATCAGTGTGCCTAGCAAGGACGTGGGCAAAGTAAGCTTTAAAGAGAAGCCTCTGGATAGGTCTGCACGAGCTCTGCGAAACGTTGACTTTACGTTGCGATGTAATTAAGTCGTAATGTATTTGTTTGATTTTGATTGAAAGTTACTCGGCACTTTTTTGTCTCTTAAAACTTGCGGAGAGACTTTGATATGAATTATATGGGCCATTACGCTTTTTGAGGCTTTCGGGCAATAGGGCCGAGCGGCGAGCGAGGCACGGGGGATTGGTCCGGGAGGCTTATTGTACCCGCGAAAGAATGGATTATGCACTCGAGGGGTTCTGTTTGTTGGACAATGGATAAAATGGATGAAAAAAACAATGTAATATGGAGTATCGCGGTTTTTTACTCGCGCATCGTAATCTGGTTAATTGATGTATTTTTCTTTCGCTGTTTTAAAAAGCGTGACGAAGATCGCTTTGCGTGATTATCTTCTCTCTCTCTCTCTCTCTCTCTCTCTCTCTCTCTCTCTCTCTCTCTCTCCCCCTCCCTTTCTCGAGGTTCTTTATTCTTCTTCAATTTATCACGATGCACCATCCTTTTTTTTCTTCTCAATATCGTCAGCCAGCACTGCCTTTGCTGTTTTCTTCAAATTTCTTTTTCTCCGTCACTACGCTCGCGAGTGACGTCAATAACGCACGCAGCTTGTCGTAGCGAGCACATGTGCTCGCATCTGTACGCATGTGCACTGGAGTTGCCGTCAATCGGATCGAAACGCTTCCATTGTCGGAGAAAGGCACTGTTAGTTAAAAAAAAGGTTCATTGTCGACGCCATTGTTTTACGGCTTTATAACATCACAAAGGCATCAATAAGCTAGACAGTGGCGTAGCACCAGGGCCGTATAATTGGTGCAGGAACTTAAATCCATCCTGGGCTTCCTTGAATATGTCTCGAGAGTTGAGCCATGGTTTGTCTAAGGGATATTGCGTCATCCGAAGGATAGTTGATAGGGAGGTAAATGAAAAATGTACAAAGAAACTAAAAGTCTAGTAACGTAGTTCAAGATTTGCCTTCGGAGATTTTTCTCGAAATATCCGATGAGGTCGAGGTTGTTTGCCCCTCGGTAATTCTCACCGGTGGATAAAACTTGCTGACTTTGCGTCCAGCACTGTTCGCTTGTTTCCCCCAGGGAAACGAATTTCTATTTGGAGAGAAAAGCTTGAGGGCTTCCTCGCGGTATTTCTTTAACCTTTTTCTTTTTTCTCTCTCTTTTCGTTTCGCCTTTTTTTTTTACATTATTCGACTTATTCGCCTTTTCTTTTACTCACCCTCTTTATCCACCCACTTCCCATCTCCGTCCACCTTCTTGTACTAGCGATCTTTTCTGTCTCTCTTTTTTTACTCCTCCATCTCCTCGCTTTCCCGTCGTGGCGCTTCACTCGCGAAACAGCTGGTGGAAAAAGAGAGCAGAAGTAAAAAGGCCGCTTTGCTGGCTGAAGCTGAACAAAAAGAAACCAAGTCCATTTGTTGTACATCCTGAGGTATCTGTGTGAGCTTGTCTATGTGTATTTACAGGGCGGATGCCAACCCGTAGATGCTCTTGTAGCCCAGAAACGCCTCGAGCCAACGAGCACCTTTCTATATACCGATAGTTTTTTTTTTTTTATTGTTCAAGGAAACAGCCCAGGGATCTTGGGTATTAGATGATTACAAGAGAGACGATAGGAATGAGAACGAAACACTTCGTTGATATACATTTATTTCCTTATAAAACTCAGTTATCGGCTACGCCGTTTTATTTACAGTTTGTTCTCGTATATTTGTATGCACTCACCGTTATTTCCATTTAATGACCTGAGGTCACGTGCACGCATATACTCCTGCTCCCAGGATCAGTCACGTGTGAATTTCTGTATCACCTCGCATATAGAAACGGTAAATGTTTGTATGGGAATATAAATTTGGCCTCTGAGGGATTGCGAGTTATACCTGTTGTTGTTATTATTATATTTATACACTCTGCCGTCCATCAGATACCGTATCAGTGTATAAATATAAATAGGCGGATATATACATATCTATATACCCTACATGTGTTTCCTTTTCGATACGTGACGTGTATTGTTCTCTTGTATTTTTGTCTCATCGTTCTTTTTCTCCCTTTTTCTGTTACAGAACCTTCTACAGATTTCAGCAGATACACCGTTATACGGCCCAGGGTCTTTCACGGAAGGTACAAGAGGGAACTCTTCTCCACAAAAGAAAACGTGAGTACCGATGAAAATGGTCTCGGTTTGGTTTTCGTTTTCGCTCTTGCAATTTCTCACGGTAATGTCGTTAACGATGTCGGCCTGCACCAGCAGCCAGGACTTTACTATGCGAGCCATGGCGCACGCTTCGGTGCAACAATTTCAATGCAAATGCTCAAGCGCAAGCTGAATATGGAAAAGGGCTCGAGAGCCTTAAATTGCATAGCCCCGGTTGCCAGGACCCGATCCAGCTCGATCGAGCGAGATGCAGCTGATCTTGCTGGTTCTTATCTATTCTGCTTATGATGAACGAATCGAATGGCTTTCTTGGTTGGGATATATCTTTAGAATTCTGCAAAACGTGTACTGATTTTTGATTGATAAATATTTTTTGATTTTCTTAAATCTTCATTTCTCTGTTTTCTTTTTTTTTCATTTCTTTGTTCATGTGACAAGAATTGGGCCTGGGGGACTGACGTAAATTTTAACGAAAAACAGCAATTAAAATTGACATCGGCATACGCAACCAGTCGAAAAAACAAATTATTTCACGTGAAACACGTGTAATATTGAAAGAAAATGTTTTCGAATTTTCCAATATTTTTACTCCCACTGGGGATAATATGTATATAGAGGTGAAATTCGTAAATAATAACCTTTTCTATGTATTAATCGATTGTCGTCAGTGGTCTTGATTTATTATCGGGATTCATTTATCGTAGCGGTCATAAATGTTATACGGATTTAATCCAGATATTGTTCGGTTGTTAGGTACCGATTTACGTCACCGAAGCAACGATTCTCTTGACGTTAAACTCAAGCACCATAAGTCACCCAAGCGATCTCAGCTAAACCGTAAGCAGATTCATGATCACCCGGAAAATATACGGCAGATATGGCATTGCCAAGAATTTTGGAGGGGCTTTTGGAAGAGTTTCCAGATATAAATCACGACTCTGGATAGCTCATATTTCCACGAACGTATCTTAGAGTCACGTACATCGACGTGGATTCATTCGAACTGTAGTCAAAGCCAGTATATCTATATATGTGTCTAAGAGTAGAACTTGGACCGAAAAAATTTGACGCTTCACAGAAAAAATACAAAATCTCCAGTGAAAGGCGATATACATCATGATTGCTCATTAAAAAGAATACATTAAATTATACAGTCTCCATGTATAAATATCAAATACGGTATGACTCGAATTCACGTATAATTTAATAGATTTGAAAACTTTAAATCCACTATTTCCATAATCCTGTCCTTAATGTAAACCACGTCGAATGCTCTTACCTACAAGTTTCACATGGAGATTCAATTTAAATTCAAAAAGTTTACATTGCCTTCACAATCCATACAGCAGTAAGTAGTTAGGCAGGCACTGTGGTTTTTCTCAAAGTTGCCACAATCTCAATTGGCGACGGCCGCGCGACGCTTGCCTTGGCATCGGTATGTAGGACCTCTGAAAGTTAGCGGACAAAGGGAAACCGAATCGTTTAGAAATTGGAGCAGCTGCGCCATGCTGTCTCTATTGTATTCCTATATAGATATACAGTCATGCAGCAACAGCAACAGTAACAGCAACAGTCGTATCGCCATACCGAAAACCACCACCATTCTCTCCTAGCTATATTCGCAACAGAAGGAGGTATATGGTATAGTTGCCATCAAACGTGGCGGATTGAACTATGAGAGACGATAAAGATCAATCTCTACTTATGTGACTCAATTTCCGTGAATTTCTTCTCTCTCCCGCCGAAGACGTACCCCTGGACCAAAAGCTTCTTCTAGTATCGCCAAATGCTTCTTCCTGGACCCTTGTGATCCAACGGGCAATATCCAGGCACATTGTTGCGTATTTATTGTGTATACAGTATATATACGCTACATAACCGTATACGTATTTCCGGATATACATATATCCTATTAGACAAGTACATTGCTTTTCTCAGGTTTACGCTAGGTCTGACCCCCCGTCATCGAACCCTAAGGATTTTTGTAGGTGTACCCAATATTCAAGATGTTTACGGGCACAGGACCCACACGGCCAAACTTCTAGAAATGAGACAATAGGATTACATGACATGAGGGATTCAGTCAGACAGCACGAAAATCCTCGAGCGCGACCGAGACGCTATGAAAATTCATAACAGATCGTGAGATGCTCTTTGTCTTTTCTATATCTTCCTTGAGGATTGTAATAAGCTTCAGGATAAATTGTATGACAGGATGTGGATGCGACGCGTCACTGTACTTCGTCATTCCCTTGGCATTGGTATAGGTACGTTTATTGTCCTATAGTCATCGCGAGTCTTTGCCTTTTGTTTCCTGTACCGCGCTATTCTCCATATACGAGGCTCCTGGTACTTAATCTTCAATGTGCTTGATCAATGATGTCCGTATATCTATATACAGACCCACTATAAGCGAAATGGTTGTTATTGCATTTTCCACATTCTCTCATCACTTCATGAACAAGGTATAATGCAGTATATTAGTTTCTCGACGTTCTTACTTCATTATCCGTCGTTTATATCGAAGGACGGTTATTGATAACTGCTCGAAAGCGAGAAAGAGAGATAAAAAGAAGTATCGGTCGAAACAAAGGGAGCACTGATCAACGTAACCTTGTGACTAACTTGGTACGTTAAGATTACAAGGGAATGGTGTAACAGTCGGATATATGTGTGTATATATATGTGCATACATGTATGTGCATACGTCAAGTTTTATCCTGGTATATATATGTATACTAACGTAAAGTCGAAGTGTGTATATACACTGTCTGGTCAATTATTCAAGAAATTGTCAACATCCTCTGGTAGATAAGAAAAAGTCAAAGATAAAATTGAAAAGACTTAAGTCTGTACTCAGAGGGGTAAGTACTGTGATCCTCTTTAATGGTGGGGCAACAATCAATGGGAGAACAACGGGGGTGGATATTGACTCCGTTGAAAGCAACTAAGAGGCTTGGGAGTTATGTTCGAAGGCGTCTATAGGGACTTGAGGATCGTTTGATTATGGCCAGTTTCTAAAACGTACTGAATGACCTGAACCCATGGAGCTTTACGGGCGTCCTGGAGGATATGCTAGGCCTTAGCTCCTGATATACGCGCCGTAGTATGGATTTTGAGCGCAAAGATACTTTTAATTTTCGCAACGTTTCGCACGATGGATTAACGCGAAATAGGACGTGAGACCGTTTTCAATTCGCTCGGCAGTTTTTGGCTTTGCATAATTACGCCTTTGCGCGCCATCAACAACTTCTCGATAGAGGATACGTTCATCCGGTTATTTACAATAGATACTTTTCACTTAGCCTACCGGACGTTATGGTAATTCTCTATAAAGTTTGGGAATATGCGGCTTCATGGAAATATCCTTGAATTTCATGAAATTTACCCCATGGTGTTAAAATTCTGAAATATTTTTATGATTCCAATTTTCGTTTTTATTGTTTTTTTTTCTCGTAGGTACGAAGACGCACAAAGCCAAGATAATACTATATTGAAATTTAGTTTCTATCAGGTAACCAGGTCACCTGTAATCTTCTCAAAGAACTTCCCAAGAGAACCAAACCCTGCCTGAAAGACAAATTGGTTTTCGTTTTGGTACAATTGTATAAAATTCACAAGTTCTCCTCCCACTTCATCGCTCTACCTCCCATCCAGCCTTCCTACGAGCCACCGAGCTCTTCGATTCTATTACGCGGCATTGTCCGGCTTCCATTTATATAGAGTTCACGATGCCATGGACTTGCCAAGTTGAACTGTTTCCAAATCCCCTTGAACGCTCCATTGGTCCTTACTGACATCGTCACCATAGATAAATTACACGCGACTGCACTCTACGCCAATGGCAAACCAAAGAGCTCCAACTGACCATAACGATTCTTATGCTTTTTCTGGTAAAATCTTGAGAGTTTACACACGCGCGAGAACCGCCTCTGTAATCTCGTACGTAATCCCTTTCCTGAACGTATCATACGTATATGCATGTACATACATACAAATATATATATGCACCAATTACAAAGGAGTACAGCTTCACGAGAACCAGTAGAAAATATAAAAAGTTTTTCGCTGAACGTGCCGCCGCTTTCTGAAAACGTAATTAAAGTGCCGTAGGATATAAAATTCTTTATTCCGCTAATTTGCATACAGCCCGGGACGCTTCTTGCGCGAAGTACGAAGGTATGAGGAATATCGCCAAGCACGCTGCGAATGTCTGACGTGAAAATGTAGAATTTCAAAATGGCCTGTAATTTCCGCGAATCACTAATATTCCAGCCTCTCGACGTTCCACCGAGACCCCATAAGCGTCCCACAGCCGGTAGGCTTCCTGCCCGTTTAATCAAGCTAATGGCGCGTTGTTTCGCCATTTTAATTGCTTCATATTTGCCTGTCGCTCCCCGCTATCTCTTCGGAGACTGCTCCTGTCTCTTCGTTTATACATATAGTCAACATTCGCCTACAGCTGAGCCAACAGACGTCCGTTAGACCGCAACGTTGTGGATTCGCCCTGCGATCGTGTCCCTTTCGCGTTTAACACTTGTTGACCCAGCCACGTTGTCGAAAAGCTTACCTACTACTGCGCCACCGCTATTACTGTTACACTGTTCTACACACGGGAATCCTCTCTTTCCCTATATCAATGTCCATTCTCCCTTTTGCGCCCTTCGAGCACCACCTCCACCCACCTCCCCCCGTCGCTATCCTCGACCTCACTTATTGCCTGCCATTAGTTATCTCCAACCCAGAACGCCACATTGCACTCACGCTCTATATCTATATCGATCGGGTATAAAACGATTTTCGCAATTTTGCCAAGTGACTCACGAGGATGAATACCTACTTAGTTTTACACTCACAGCAGATTGCTACCTGGTGGAAATCGAATGGATTACACGGCTGATAAAGTATCCATGACCTGACGATATTTGTTCGTGAAAATTGGCTCCGACCGTATGCGGGTCATGGCGGATGCTGTGTGTATACTCTACAGTGCACCTATGGCCGATTGCCAGAGGAAGATTTTACTGTAGAAATGGTAGTAAGTCCTTTGGCATATGTAATCGGTGCATGGTTAGTTATGTACTCTACTCTGGCAAAACGTCAATCTCTGTAGAGGATCATCGGTCATCGATGATAACGTTTCTGGTATATACGTCCGCCGTGGGTCCGTCTCGAGATTACGCGAATTTATCCCGGCAGCCCTGGAGAGACTCCCATGGGGATCCGCCCTGGTAATCCGTGACCTCCTGGTAATCCCGAATCGTTACCACCGTACGTCTATCTACACGTAACTGTTCTGTGAAAATATGTTCGGTGAGACATACGTGTATACACACGTGCCCCTAACAATACGTAAATGTGTATACGTGTGTATACGTATGATGCATATATAGCTAGGAGAAATCCATTTTCACAGGATTTTTCACCTCGTCGAACAAAACCGAGCGAACCAAATTTCGCGAGAGCATCAGCTGCTGTTTGTAATATGATTTTAAAAAATCCATAGAGATTGCTACGGATGAGTGAACGTAGTTACCAGGACAGGCGAACATTTTAATTACTGGTGAAAAATTACGAGCATAAGTACGTGCCTTTCCCGTTACTCCTTCTCCTACTGTGTAAGCTACCGACCTAACAACCTGCGGGCAAATTAAATAAAAATACGACTCTTTCCCACGCGCGTACATGCACATTGCATACGCGTAGTTACGCGCCTCGGGACATTATCCCGCTTTACATGAATTTCCTGTCTCTTCTCGAGAATTGGTTGCGGCTACCACACACAGAGGTTGCCGTCGAATAACCCGCTTATACGTGCACGTACGTATAACTAGAGGCTGTGCTGTTTCACGAAAGTGGTAGAATACCCAGACTGCACCTCGGCACATCCTGGCATGCATTATACATAGAATTCTCATTTACTAGTGTAAACGATGAAATTCATAACTTCCGAGCTTGTGTACACGTGTGTCGCGTTAGCCAGCCACCGAATCGGCTACACGTACTATTAATGACACTCCCGATGATTAATAGTCGTTGGCTTTGTCGAGATTTCGAATTTCGCGGTAAACCATGCATCCAATAAGCGACCGGGACAAGCAATGACGTTTAAATACACACAGTACGTAACTATTAATAAAAAAATATGAAAATTGAATCGATCTTTGTTTTTATAACGCTTTTGACTTTCTTCTTCGTTTTCTCCGTTATACTACTCTTTGCTTATTCATTTCTATTTTTCTTTCTGACTCGAATATCCCTACTGATATTCTCGAATAGCGAAACGAGGACCCGAGACTCTTCGCTGGCGTCTGGCCAATCGAATCGAAAAGTATAAAGGCTACTGAGTGATGCAGTCGTTTTGACTTGGTACTTTTTACTAGTCTTTATGACCTTGTTTTTCTCGTTGCAGGACGTTAACCACGCGGACGTGCTGACGATCGGTTTCGAGGTCGACGGAATCGACCGGGTTCTCGATCTTTGGCTCAACACGGATCTCATCCCCGTGAGCTATCAGGAGCGTCATCAACACGAAGGCGGCTTCAAGGTGCACAAGCCCTCGAACGTTGTAAGTTCAAATGCATCGATACTTTGATACCACTTACCAACCTAAACTCGGTCTGACCTATCGATAATGAATAATGAGTATTCGATATCCGCTTTAGAGTCCTTCGTCACTTCCGGCAAAGAAAACGGGTCGAGACTGTTGTCTTGTCTGAAACTTAAGAAACTTCCTTTAACTACCTGAAATCCCTGGATGCTTTCCAAACTTTTTACTCAGGTTTTTTTTTTCCTTTCTTTTTCTCGCCTCCAACCTTCTCTTTATATGCAACGAGACGAAAATTCTTCCCAGAATTGTTGATTAGCAAGGCTGTTGACGTGTGTTTCTACAGCTTTTCATGCTCATTACTACGTCTCGCACCGATGCACGGGTTTACTCATGTGAATACGGCTAGTCTCTGCATGACTCACTGGTTCTACCTGTATCAGGTAGACTGCGTTAGGTTGGCTGCGCTGTTGTGTGAATCGACCTGGCCCGCCGGTTGTCATTTCCGCTGCATAATTCAAGCATGGACAAAACGAAGAAAAAAGAACGTTGGTATAGACATAAGCAGGTACTAGTCACTAAGGTGTGACAAGAGTCATACTTACGTATAGTCTGAAGAGAAAGATATCGAAGGTCACGGCATACGTCGTTTGGACGTTTTAATATATCTTATGTACGTGCGGTAGATCTGTTTCTTCAAGTAGTAAATTATGATAATGGGGAAGGAACGTGCAGCTTCAGAAATAAATTTTTCACGATGATCTGAAACGACGAAATATTCGTACTCTACATCCTGTTGTCACGGGTACCGTCCTGTCGCTAACTTCGGATGTTGAATATAATGCCTCGCGGAAGATGAATCCGTTTTCGATTCTCCGGGAGGCGAGTGTTGCAAAGACGACATTATGCGCTCGTTAGCAGACGAGCTGCTCTAGAAATTCCCTCATCGCCCGGATGCCTCCGAGGGTTGCTGGATATCATTATCGCCATTGTGGTAGCGACAGTACGCTATCATGAAGCGCGAGTTCGTTGCGCCTCGTTATTGTCGGTTTCACGTTTTATGCAATTGAATTAATTAATTGGCGCTCCTGGTACTCGGTGCTTCAATACCACGGGAGTTCCGGATGTTACACACGTGTGCGTCACGCGGCTTATCCGTATACGAGTTAGTGTTGGGACTCTTTGTGAATTTGTGGAATTGCGAAAAAGCCAGTTCAGTCGGATCGACACGGTTCCGTCGTCGAGTCAATGGCGGAACGGGACAAAAAAATGGCAACGAAAAATTTTCCTGGCCAAATTGTCCGTGGTCGGATGAATATAACAAAAAAGTGAAGAAAAAGTATAAAAACACTAAAAAAAACTATAGTTTCATCGAACATTGGCCAGTGCCTGTGTCACTGGAGTTTTTTTTACCCATATACTCGTTTTCACAACCCGTATGCGAACTTTGGCATTCGCGGCTTCCCGTGACGTTTCCTGGGATACGTTTTCACTGTTTCGATGAACTCTATTTGCTTCCAGGAACTTTGTCACTATCAGGGTGGCATTCGTGGAGTGCCTGGATCCTGGGTAGCCCTGTCGACCTGCAGGGGTATACGTGGCGTTGTCTTCGACGGAGAGACTCTTCATCATATCCATCCTCAAGGGGACGACCTCGACTCTCCTCATTATCTCTATAAGCAGGATGACCTGGTTATCAATAATACTTGCGGTAAGGATCAGCAACAACAGTCACCGCTGAACTCTCGTATCCTGAAGTCTCGTACTTCGTGGATGCTTCCAGTTAAGGTAGCGCGATGCTCCGTTCGGCTGTCTTGTCCCGGGAAAGGACTTGGTGCTGGGTACCATCCCGGTCGAGAACTGGTCTCTCCTTTAGGGGTCTAATGAATGTGAGAGAGCAAGGTCCCCGCGCCTCGTCTTTATTTTACTTTATTTCTATCACGTTGAAATCCACCGCAGTCGTCGCTCTCTCGTTTTTGTTCCAGGGTACCAGGGAACTCCGCACGACATCCACAAGACTGAGATGGCCAACAGAATGCTGCGGGTAAAAATAATTCTCCTTGCATTTCTTCTACTGACTCCGAACACTTCCGCGAACTGCATTAATTTCGTTCTATCCCTGGATACCTCCAGAGCCGTGTACATAGCGTATATCTATGTACTGTCCCTCCGTCCTCGTTTACAGGGAGAGAGGTTTAAATGCATTGATTAACTTTATAATGTCGGACGGCTTCGTTTCCTATTTGCATGACAAGATTAGCCCACTCGAGTACATTACTTGCTAGTCTATTCTATTGGGTTACGTAATTTCATTCCCTCTTTTTTTTTCAGTATAAAAGAGACGCTGAAGTTATCCGCGGACCTTACAATGCCAATAGACAATCCAGGTATGTCGAGCTGGTAATGGTTGTTGATAAAAAGGAGTACACAGATCATAATGGGAACTTGCAGAAGATATATCAACACTGCAAGGATATAGTGAACATTGTCAATGCCGTGAGTAAAGCTGGATCGATATTCTACTATGTAAAATTCTTTACTCACGAGCAAATAGAAAATCGAAAGGAATGTCCCTGTTGCAGTTATACATGCCGCTGAATATCTTCGTTGCCCTGGTAGGAGTTGAGGTCTGGTCTGATACCGATGAAGTAACCGTGTCCTCGAATGGCGACAATACCCTGACGAATTTCTTACGTTATCGCAGGGAGAGACTAGTCAAAGAAATGCCAAATGATAACGCCCAGTTGCTCACGTAGGTTATCCCTAGGTTAATTACTTGAGATCTTCGCAATATCTGTTCAAGTTCTTCGACTTGATAAACGTTTTATTGGTTGCAGCGGAACGCATTTCGAAGGTGGTGTCGTTGGTAAGGCCCTTAAAGGACCCATGTGCACTTACGAATACTCAGGTGGAGTCTGCATGGACCATTCAAACGTAGTCGGTCTGGTAGCAGCTACAGTAGCTCATGAGATGGGTCATAATTTTGGTATGGAACATGATTCCTCGGATTGCGAGTGTCCTGAGGGCAGATGCATTATGGCTGCGTGGAGTGGTTCAGCTGTACCGGTTCATTGGTCCTCGTGTTCCTTGGACTATCTTGCTCTGGCCTTTGTTCATGGGATGGATTATTGTCTGAGGAACAAGCCTCAGAAATTGTTCGAAAGTCCTATCTGTGGTAATGGATTCGTTGAGCCTGGTGAACAATGCGACTGTGGTCTCAAGGAAAACTGCAACAATCCATGTTGCAACGCTACCACTTGCATGCTGCACTCGAATGCAAGTTGCGCAACTGGAAAATGCTGTGATCTGACAACCTGCAGACCAAAAACAGCTGGTACTGAGTGTCGATCCGTTGAACATGAATGCGACCTGCCTGAGTATTGTACTGGACAAAGCGAGTATTGTCCTGTAGATGTTTTCAAAATGGATGGCGAGGTTTGCAGTATGGGAAAGGCCTTCTGTTATCAAGGTTCTTGCAGAACTCACGATGATCAATGTAGATTATTATGGGGGCCAACTGGAACTTCGTCCGATGATAAATGTTATAGTACGAACAGTGAAGGAAGCATGAAGGGAAACTGCGGATATAATAGAGTGGATTCCGTTTACGTCAAGTGTACCAATGAGTGAGTTTATACTGTTGAGTTTTATTAGGACAAGGCTTTGGCACAGTGTTTAAAATTCATTATGTCGTTCCAGAAATACACGCTGCGGTATGCTTCAATGTAAACATCTAAACGAGAGACTGGAATTTGGCATGGAGTCCGTAGCCATTTTAAAGCACAACTTTATAAATAATGGAAAAGAGATTATAGCCTGCCGCACGGCAATTGTCGATCTTGGATTAAACCAAGTCGATCCAGGACTGACGCCGGATGGCGCCAAGTGTGGTCCTGGAAAGGTATTGAACTCAATTCCATATGAATATTGTAATCAATAAGTTTCATCGCTAAATATTAATTTCTTAAACGTCTAGATGTGCGTCAATCAAAAGTGCATGGCAGTTTCTGATCTGCGAGCTTCTTTGTTAGGCGGTAAAGCCTGTCCTAATAATTGTGGCGAGAATGGCGTGTGCAATAGTCGTGGCCATTGCCATTGTAACAGAGGCTTTAAACCACCAGACTGCACGGAGCTTGGAGTTGGTGGTTCGGAGGATAGTGGACCAGCGGAAGATCCTAATGGTAAACTCATATATATATTTTGGGTCTTCAAAAAACTCATAATCACCTTATATACTTGGTTTGAGACACGTGAGTATGTTTCTATTTGCAGCAAGAAACGACTTCGTAACGGCGCTCTACATCATCTTCCTGGGTATAGTACCAATGGTGGCGTTACTCTCTCTCGGCGTGTGGTACACTAAAAGAAACGCTGGCCGCTACTGGAAGAAAGGTGCCATGTCAGCGTATGTATCTAGTCTGAACTGTTTCAAAGCAGGGCGCAAGCCACAGCAGAACTTATATCCGACGTCGGACACCGAGTCTAGCAATAGATTTTTTGGAAGAATACTGATCACCCTTGCTCCCAGAAGGGAACCCGCGCGTAACGCTAACAAAGTCTTTACGATCAGTGATGCGATTCCTCAGAAGGAGAAACTTGAGATCACTAAGACTGATCTGGTTTCGACTACAAATCCAGATGTTATTAATTGTAGCAACAATATTGACTATCGAAAGTCGATGCTTCTCGGTAATCTCAGACCTGATTACGATAGGGAGCCTCAAGATCAGTCTCGGGGTACCAGTACGGTATCAGCCGTGGTAGAATCTCAGGAGAGAAAAGTTAGTCCAGTAAAAAAGGAGTACGGTTCCAAGATATCCGAGCACATACAAAACTTTCAAAGAAGGCCTTCGAAGAACTTCAAGGGGCTCAAGCTCAAGACAGAGCTCAAGTTTGAACATTTGAACGAGAGCCCCTGTAGTACTTCCGGTATCACACCAAAAAGTTCCGAGACATTACTCGCGAAGGATATTAAGTCAAATCCAACGAATACTGCACCATTTTATAATAAAAAACCACCACCCCCACCGGCGCCGGCTCAAAACCTCAAGCCAAAGTTTTAACAAATTTTACACGCGTCTTTCGCGTTTCATATTTCCCGTCTATACGGGATAGAGCGTCACTACTGGCAATATCAAGGACTCTGTCTACTCTTGTTCAGATACGATCCCAAAATTGATTGCCCATTCTTACTTAGTCTATTCTTTCCTTATTTTTCTAAAAAATATTTTATCCTACCCAAGTATACTCGATCGTAGGCGTTTAATATTATATGATCGTGTTTCGGAATACACGAAAACAAATTATAATTCTATGAATAGATAATTGCTGGTCGACATGGATACGCTCTATTATCATTTACGCATGTACGTATTTTTAATTCAAAGTAAATCCATACATGCCTAAGTAGGTTACATACGAACGCTTATGTTGTACGTGGCATCTTGAGCATATACGTTGGCGCGATTCCCGGGAACGTTATCTCTTCGACGAATTCCTCGTAATCGCGGAAGAATTATATTTACCTAAACATGATCTCGTGTAACTAATCGTTTCGTGTTCTAAGATCGTCTAGTGCGAGAGTCATCGTGGAACTCATATCAAAGCGATGATTTGTGCATTATACTTCGGGAAAGTGGTGACTGGGAAGGGGGGGGGGGGGTTACAGTGATACTTATTATCGCATTATATACGAATTATATAGAAAGTATTTTTTTAACTACCATATTGTCCTGTGATTCTAATAGAGATAACGTCTTACTTAATTAGACAGTCCATAGAGAATTAGCGAGTCATAGTTAATATATGAAACTTACACATGACAAGTACTGAACTTAAAGGATTAGAGATTAACGCGATTTAAATCGCATTTTTATTTTAGAGGAGAAGATATATTCTTATACACATGTTATATATATATATATATACACTGATATATGCAAATATTTTTCATATTCAATTCTTCGCGATTTTATATGAGATATGAATAATTCTTTAAGGAAAAATTCGAGGGGACCAAGCTCAATTAGCGATTATTATATTATTATCAATATACGAGCATGAGTTTTTTGCACGTATGAATGTTTTTTTTTCGTTCGTGATCATGTTCACATATTTGAGTTCAACTGTTTTGTGTTTCCTTATTAAACCCTCAGTTCTTGAATGTTATATTCCTTGTAGAAAAATCTATCAGAACTCCACTGTATACTTGTCCAATTGAAAGTTCATGTGTGTACGTAGTTGCATAAGCATGTGCGGTGCATTCTGTCGCAATCATGTGCACAAGAAGTAGAATTAAAAATTGAATTAAAAAAAATTTTAATTTTATCGAGACTTTTTGCACCATTTAATTGGACTGTATAGTATCGTGTTATTAAACAAACTAAAACTCATAAATTCAGTAACTCTACTCATTTTCTCGCCATTCGGCCATACGAACAATGTTATACATGGATCGTCATTTGATTGACTGTACCCGTTGTATGTAATAAAAGCTATATACAGATAAGTCTCGTTCTGTTTCCTCGTGTAATCAATGATTTTCCTTCTTTCCGCAGCTTGCGACTAACACTATAATCTCTTACTAATAACTCCCTGCTGCTTTTCATTTTTTTATTTTTTTTTTCTTATTTGAATCATGCACGTCTCTGCAAGCTGTACGGTAAACTTTTCTTTGTAATAGCGACGCTTCGAAGCATCCCTGCACGCGAATGGATTTTTGTGGCTTTATTTCATGCATTTTTGTGGCAAATGTATTGCACTTTGTACGTGGTATTGCTGAACTACTTAGTACAAGAAGCTGAGTACCCTCGTATATTTGATTAAAATTTTTTATTAAAATTGACAAAATCGTCAAAACTCCAAAAATCGCTCGTTGAACGTAGCAATTATTTTCTTATGTACTTTGAGGCTTATACTCGTGTCACGCTTTGCAAACCTCACTATCCCTTGCTTAAGAATTTGCTTATAAATTTGCAGGACCGATCGCAGCAACAACGGCTTGTCGATCAAGACGATCGATCGATCGAGTCCGATGCCACGAAACATCGAGACGATCGATTCTAGCCTTCGTCAGGATCCAGCGTGCGCCAGTTTGCTTCCCAAGGTCGAGACAGATGAGCGGTACAACAATAATTTCTTTGGGCAGTTCAAAGGATTCTCGATCATACCGATTCATAATCAATCGAAGCCTCCGGAACCTACGAAGCCCGCACCCCCGCCGCCCACGATACCTACTGTAGCGATAAAGACTAATATTAAGCCTGTACAGAGATCGAATACTTTGCGAAGCACCTTGTCAGGTGGCGTTTCTAATGTTAATCAGGCTTCCGTAGCACCAGCGTTACCACCTCTGAATCCTGGATGCAACGCGAGACCCTTGATCAGTAGTCCTGTCTTGGCTGCCACTACGTGCACTTCTATGGAGCTTATTGCATCCAAAGTACCATCCAGGCCTGCCCCAGACGTCCCGGTAAGACCAGCTCCTGAAATTCCTGCGGTGTCGTACAGTTCACAAAAGTCACAGAGACCGAACAGTACGCCCTTGACGAACGTTATCTTACCGGAACCAGAAAAGAAACCTGAGAAAGGTAGTGCTTTAAATAGGATAGCCTCTATATTGCGACCCAGTTCCGGTGTCATGAGGTCGAATTCACAGCCAAATTCACGGGACGACAAGAATACAAATTCTTTGCCCCGAAATCAACATCACAAGGCTAATAAGGTTATTGATAAGGAGATTTTGAGAAATTTGGAAATTTCCCATCCGATTCCACAATCCGAAATAGAGATATCGACACCAGCGATACCAGTGATACCATTGACGGAGAATGAAGACAAGAAGAATGTTGTGATGCGTGCGCAATCCATGAGAGATAATAAAGTTACTCCCAGACCGGCTATTCATACTTTTGGATCTATGCGACAGGCGAATCCTCTCAAGAGGCCCACTAGTATACCGGCCAGTACAAGACCAACTTCACCGCCTCCAGGACCTCCTACTGCACCTCCAGCCGTCGTGGCAGACAAAATATCCGAGACTGGAATAAAGATACCCGGTCTACCCGGTTACCAAAATCCACCAGTGAAAATAATTCCAAAGGCAGCTGATAATGTCTATGACGATTGTATGAATACAGTGTCCGAACCAGTTTTGACAAAAATAATGGAAGAGTCCCCGTCCAATGATAATATATATGCTGTAATAGAAGAATCGGTTCCTGAGAAAAACAGAAAGAAGCACGAATCACCCTGTAAAATTATACAGAATGTCGAGAATCAATACAAATCACCAAAGCCCATAGAAGCTACTCCAAACAAAGGAAGTAGTACAGACTCCATGGGTCTTCTGTCAGAGATTGTGTCTGAGATATCAAACAGAAACTTTGACTCTATATATTCGACCTCAACCTTAGCAAGAAAGAAACGCGAGAAAGAGGAGGCTGATAAGAACTCTGAAGAATTGGGCTCAAATAGCTCTCTGGGGACATATACAAATTCCAGTCACTATAAATCGCCCGGAAGTGTTTACTCAAACTCGGCATCCGGTAAGTTTAACTCGGCAAGTTCAACTACCAGTTCTGGATATCTCAATCCATCCGTACTGAACGTACCAAAAGCAGAGAATAGGCAGGAGCCTGAGAAGAAGCCTCTTTCGGCGTTAAAAAATGACCTGAAACTCGTGGATAAGAGTAAATTATTGTCATTAAATTCGAAAAATCCTAATATCAATGACGACATGTCCAAAGAACTGGGAATGAAGCCTGTAGACAGTGCAGACTCCGGTAAACCATTCTCTTCTGCTCCAAACAGATCAAGTATTATAATTGACAGATCTAGCAAGATAGAAAAAAAGGAAGAAGCTAAAGCGCCAGCTAAACCACCCTTAAATAGAACGAAAACACCTCCCAATATTACAAAAGGTTTAACGACCAAACAACAGGGTTCTGAGACAAATTTAAAATCTACTAGACAAGGTTCGGACCCTTCATTGAGATCAAACAAACAAAATGCAGATAGCAATTTGAAATCTAATAGGCAAGGTTCTGACACAAGCTTGAAGACTGTTAGACAAGGTTCAGATACGAGCCTGAAATCAGGAAGGCAAGGACCAACACTGAATAAATCTAACAGCAGTCTGAATAAGTCTAATGGTAATTTAGATAAGCAGGGTTCTAATACAAATCTGAGTACGATGTCCCTGAAAGGTGTGCCTTGTAGTCCCAGGGGTAGTTTAGGAAAACTAAACAGTTCGAACAGTCCTGATCTTGTGTCGAGTTGTTCGAACTCCAGTCAGAACAGTACAAAGTCACCGGATGTCTTAGGAAATAATGCGAAGATTTCCGGTGGTTTGAAAAGTGGTCAAAAGACACCGACGTTACCCAGGAACATGAAGATACCTTCGACACCCCCTAAGCCAGCAAACGTGGCAACGAAAGCAGCTAGTTTCGCCGAGAAGAAAAAATCCCCAACTACTAACGTGAACGTGATTAAGTCCTTGTCAGTGACCACCAAGGATACAAACAGTTCAAAGTCCATGCAGCCATCGAAATTGCCTCAGAAGACAACGGAAGTCAAAGCCATGGAAATCACGTCTAAAGTGAATCCAGTGCAGAAAGCAGCTGGCAGCAAATCTAACGTTGCATCCCTTCAGCAAAAGTTTGAAGTCAATAAGAACTCGAATCCTACAAGAACAATGTCGAATATTTCTAAAAAGACCCCTGTAGTCAAAACAACGGAAGTAGGACGTAGCGTAAGTGCGAAGAAGTGAAACAAAGTGGCCCTGCGAAATTCGATACAATCAGTGTATTTTCTCCACTAACGCTTCGCGAAAATCTCGTTTGCTATAAAATTATCAAATTTTTCGTCGCGCGTCACGGCTACGTGTATGAAGTATATTTTTTTTATTCGAGCGATGAAAAATTACCAAGCTGAACAAAAACTAAGAACGATGCTTCTCCATTGCTAGATATAAGCTTTAGCTTCGAGAATGCATTGACGTATTGTAAAATTGGTTTTCTTTTTTAAACCGAGTACGACGGAGTGGAGAAAAAGTTTGTGGGAGTAAAATAGAAAAGGGATCACTTCTGTTAGTCCTTCGGGAGACGAGTTTGAGTGAGATTGCTAAGACGTGTAAATAAGAGAATTGTATAAATTTTAATATTGACTAAAAAAAAGAAAAGGAGCTCACGCTATATCGTGTCCATGTAAAATCAATAACTGCCGTTACTACTACGAGATTTTCTTATGCGTTTAAGGTAATTATCTTCAAATGCAAAAATAACAACAGGATCTCTAGGAATTATTTTCAAAAGCTTGATCTACCATGTATGGAACTAATCTTGTAAGAAATTATTCAACTCTGTGATATAAGTAAAGAATAAATATTAAAGAGAGAGTAATACACTTCGCGCTATCGTATGAAACGATATATAGATTGTGACCAGATCTGTCATTTTATATTTCGGACTAGGTACAGACGTGTTGCAAATGAGAATTATTTTCAATGGCAACGAAGTGCGTCGAGTAATACGACAAAATAAAAAAAAAAAAGTCTATTTATCTTTAAAAGAGAATGCCATATCTATAAATTCGATGCTTAGATCGATAAGATGATTGTCTATTTTGAAGATTAATTGTGAAAACAATAATGGATATCCTAATCATCCCGGAATTATTATTATTATTATTATTTTATTCGTCACCCTAATAACGTTATTGAATTGCTAAATCGCAGATGCAAATTTAAGGAATAATTTACGTCTTCAGAGGTCCTTATTTTGATCACTGCCCTCGTTACTATTTTTGTAATACAATATCTGTTTAACGTATTAATTTCACGTATTTCAGTGTTTCAATTTCGCTACATGATTCCTAAGATTCAGAAACGGCATATAATAGATTGTATCAATGTGATTCGAACATTTATATTTAAATCGGCGGTATTGCTTATCGGTTTTTGCAAAAAACTCGAAATATTTATTTTGACTGATCCATGTAAATATGTTTATACGAAGCATATAGAGATAAGCGAGATTTTATACAATGTACCTTTGTGCTCGTAAGTTAAGTTATAATTTAATAAATATCCTCATCAGGTACGTATCTGGCTTCAGCAACTAGCACGTAAAACTCTATTTAATTATATACCCGTTGCTTGTAATATCGATGAAATCTGGTTAACGAGAAAAAAGCAAACTATTATTGAATACTGCTGACAGCTATAATGACAGTAATGATCACAGGGGTGCATTTATTTTTTCCGATAACGAGTATAAGTTCGTTATAACTCGTTCTATTATTATCAAAGCATCGTACGTCCAAAACAATTAAAAGAAAACTTTTATGAATAAAAGCATCGCGCTATATAGTTCCTACTTACCGTGTAATCGTTTGAACGCATTTAATTTCGCGATATTTTTTCCGACTTGTGGTTTAATAAAGCTTTCTCTCTATACTAGGTTACTACGCAATACCGTTGATTGTTACTTGTTAATTTCTTCACATAAGATATACTACATTTAATACTATGTTCTGCTTAATTAAAATGACAATCACAGAATCGCCTGTTATTTTATAAAAGCAGTCATCCTGATCTAAACTTATGCATTCTTGACTGACGATTCATAACTCACTGATGCAACTCATTTCTCGACATGTTTTATAGTGAAAAATTTAATTAAAAAATTTATTTGTGCGGATGAAAGGGAAACAAAAATTTGTCGGTCCAGAGATGTATCTTTTTAGATTTTGGTTCTATAGTAATAAACGAGATAGATGCCCCCTTGACCTATGAACTATGATGTTTCATAATTCATCTGGTCATCGATACCTTTGAAATGTATATTGCGTTCTCGATACCAAAGATCTATATTGTATGTTCGTGCACCATTTCTTTTGTGTCGTAAACAGACACACAGTATCGCTGGGTTATACGCTACAGATAACTAGATAATCGACGACTTTATTATAACGTGTACATTTCCTATGGCATAGTTATAATAAAACAAATTCTTTATTCCTAGTATCTTGAGAGGCGAATAAAAAGCCGTATTTGAATGACTTAATTGATCTCCCTTGAAGTGTTAATTGACTTAAATATATATATGTTTAGTCTTTTTTTTAATTTTCTAGGACAGTTGCATATGTGACTATCTTTACATTTCTAGCACCGTGTAAATATGCCTTCGTTGAGCCTTACCTTTGATATTCGGGATTAATTTCAGCATTTAGGAAGACACGGCTTTGCCTTTTTTTGTTGTCAATCTTTCGGTGGTGGGTGAAGAGAAGTCTACGAGCATAAAGCAGTCAAGCGGAAATCAAATTGTCCGTAGATCCTGATCCTGATATCCGGGACTAATTGTGAGTTCGTTCACAAAATATCCCCATTATTCTTTTGAGAATGATTATCATTGATTAATGCTAAATTTTTCGAATCGATGCAATCGTATATCAAAAATGGTTGTCTTATTCTTACAACTGTTATCCGTTCCGATACATACAAAACAAATAATGTACACCACCGACGAGATCACCGTATCTTTTCGTTTGTATAGTTTCCGTTCCGCACCATTGTTCATTTCACCATCCGCCAAGACTGAATTTAATAGTTCTTAATTACTGCTCGTGATATGCGTTCATGAATGCGAAATACAATTGACGTGTGTACTAAATTTAATTTAAGAATATTCACTGCAGTAATAAAAAGTGTAATTATATATATACTTCATAAAAAATTGTTAAAGAAAATATCTGATATCGTTATAACAAGCATAAAGTTTACGAACAAAATTTTGAATTGACACCGTGCTCACGCTCATTTAGTAATTGGTTATAATGCTTAATTGATGTATTGAAAACTCTACAACGAAATCCGGAACAATACGTACGTCGCTATAAGTAATTTAGCAATTCGAAACGGGTAGGTAAGAATGAAAAAGAAAAAGAATTAAATAAATTAACGCATGCGCCAAATGTCCATAATCGCGTTGGCAAATAAGTGTACCGAGTGAAATTCATATGTGCAACGACGACGTGAAAATCATTCCTGTGCATAAAATTTCATTAACGGGCGACTAGTGACCTCGACTATACAAGACTGCCATCGATAGCCGCGTTTCTCGGATCCTTTTATGAAGACTTTTATTTTTTCTTTCGAGAACGATACTGATCGTAAAGAGTCCAGTGGGCCCGCGAACTTGGGACCGTTGAGAACAGCGATAAAAGCCGCCTTGAGAAAAAAAAATCGAATTCGCAGAAGAGCGTCGACAAGTTGCGCGCTCATCGGTTCATACACGGTAGAGAACCGCGTGCCAGATAGAAGCGCTCCCGAAGGAACGCGGGAACATATATTTTTCGAGAGTGAGAAACGAACGTGACGACTTTTTTAAACTGGAAAACATGGCCGTCACTGTGACTCTAACATAAAATCTACGTTGCTCCGAAAGACAACCGAAATCAACGTTCATTCGTATCGCTAGGAGACTTGAGACTGGTTGGCCGGTCCGCCGTTACGCGGCTAAAAATCACTGTGCAAAAGTCGGACTAACCTATAATAACTCAAAGGACCTTGTGTTGTGTAAAAAACATTCTACGATAAATGTGGTGATTCCCTTAACGTTACGCTTTTAGGATTTCGACGTATATTGTGGACGATAGGGAACTCACTTTTACTATTAGCGGTAACTTTTGATTAGTTTCGTGCCTCTTTATCTGAAACTATATAAATTTCTCGAGTTGCCCGCTCTTAATGATCCGCTATTGTCAATAAATTGATTGTTTACAAATAGGACACTGCTATTTTCTGAGTTTCGCGTAGTACCGTACTCATTTTTCGATTTTATGTCATCCTACGCTGAAAATGGCCTATGCACCATTACCGAAACTAATACCAATAAGCAGCACCAAGTTATGTCCAAAGGAATCGACAAAGACCTCGCTTTCAGAGGTAAATCTGTCTTGCATTTTTTTTTAATTGTTCTTACTGTTGCATGTGGTACTTATAATCCTACATCTATATTTTAGGATGTTTTTTTTTATTATTTCTTTTTGCTTTTACAGATCTTACAATCAGATCCAGTAAAACGACTTTTCAATCAACCAAACATTGTCATCGAGACCATTCCTGTAGGTGCCCCTGCAAGTTCGAGCACAGTATTAAACAAAAGTATTTTTGTAAATAAAAAAAATGGCACTAGGCAGGATCTACATGGAAAGAATCAGCCAGAAATATCTATACTACCTGTGAGGTATGTACCAGGAGAGAACAAAGAAGAAGGTACACATCTTCCATCTAAGAAGGATGGAAAGTCAGAAATTACATTGCTGCCAATAAAGCGTGAGAGGAAGAAGTGTGGCCATTATGAACCATGTGAAAATATAGTTTGTGATGTAGCTGTACAACAGTATATCGATCATAATGGAGTTTCTCCGATGCTTGCTGTTAACATTGAACCCCATGAAATTAATGCTCCAGTATCCAAGCATTGTAAAAACACACGCTGCGATACCTTGAGCATTGATCATAATCGTTGTCGAAGAGCACTCATAAAACTATATCGCTGTGATACGTTGCAGATATGCGATATTTGTGGTATTAAAATGAAGACACGGAAAGCTTTTGTACGTCACAAAAAGTGTAACAGAAAAGAAGAATATAGACATAATGAGACAGATGGGGCACAAATTCTAAAAGAGAGAATGCGTGAGAGAGAGTTGCAAATGATGGAAGCATCACGTACAAAGAGGAACGAATACGTAGATCCGGATACAGAATATAATCGAGTAATAGAAGCTCTAAAGAAAAACGAAGAATTAATTGTTATTCCAAAATCGGTACCACCGCAACCACCAATCATCACCATAACGTCCATACCAAATTCACAGGCTAATCAGCAATACTCTAGCGTTAAAGATGTTTTTGGAAAAATATTACCAAGCATACCAATTGTATTTCCTCATCAGAGTATACTGCTTGGCAAAAGGACTAATACCGATTCAAATAACGGTCCGGCTACTAAGCAATCGAAGCTACAAGATTTTCTTAATAATACTCTAATAAGCCCACCAACATCAGGTTCCATATCATCAAATCAGTTCATCAAACTTGCTGGTGTAACTCAAGGCAACATCGTACAGCCAGTTACAATAAATGACTGGTTGGTTTCTCAGGCGCAAATTGTGGGTTCGTCAACGATTCAACCTAAACCATTTTTCACTCCAATCCGAGTAGTGCCGATAACCAATTTAAAATCGCCACCATCCTTACTCCATCAGACTCAAGGCATTCCTAAGTTCTGCATAATGGCGGACAACACATTAAAACCACCTACATTAATAAAGTCACAAAGCGTACAGTCAACAGCAGTGCCAATAGTACCTGACATCAGTATCAAGGTGAAGTCTGATAAAGATCAGTCTAGTAATGCAACAACAACAACAGCGTCAACAACGACAACGTCAACGTCAACTTCAACGTCAACGACAACAACATCAAAGGCAGTGCCTTTAATTTTTGCCAGTGTTCATCAGCGAAGAAGATCCGATGATAAAAACGGAAAGTCGTTTGTATGCACTTTCTGCCCAAAGCGCTTTAGTACGGACTGGTATTTCAAAATGCATCTGGCTAAACACAAAGGCGAGACACCTTTCAGTTGCAAAACTTGCAATCAACAATTTACAAATAGATATGACATGAAGAAGCACTTGCTTAACGATCACAAGAGCAAAGAGGGTGAACAAACTTGTGGAATATGTGGACACTTGTCCCTTTGCTACTCTGCACTCGAGGTGCATATGAGAAGTCACACTGGGGAAAAACCATTCAAGTGTGACGACTGTGAAAATTGCTACAGGGTAAGGGGTGACTTGAAAATTCATCAACGAAAGGTACACGGCTTTGCTGACTGTTCTCACTGCAATGAACAGTTCAACAAGACAGAATTGAAGGAGCACTTAATGACGATACACGACGTGACAGAAGAAGAAGCCGAGAAGGAGGTAAACGATGACGATTACTTAAACGGTAGGAGTCCTGAGGACATGGAAAAACAGAGTAAAGAAAGTTCGTCAGATCCTGTAAAGGTGCAATCAAGCGAGAAGAAGTTAGAAGATAGAGTGGAAGAGAAACCTAAGGAGGAGATTGCACCTGCGGTGCGGAAAAGTTCTGCCCCAGTGGCAAAGAAGTCTAATGGCTTGACGAAGAAGAAAGAAGATGCGAAGCACAATGGTAAGGCGAAGAAGTCACCAACGGTAACGGTACCGAGAAGAAGAAGCACACGACGTGGCAACTCTGGGGTACAATGTAACGTATGCGAAAAACACTTTGTGAACGCAAATTTATTGGAGGCCCACCTCGCAGACAAACCCAAGAAAGTTACCGAGTGTTTGGATTGCGGGAAAAAGTTTCATACACTTGGTGAACGCAACAGGCATCCTTGTGAGAAGATCAAGACGACAACGTCGCGTGAGTATAGAGACATATTCAATTCATCTTAATATATAAAATTATCGCCTGGATAATCATTCCAACAAGATTAAATTTAAAATCTTAACAAATAATGCTTAATGATTTCTTTATATTTTTTTTAGCATGCCCTTCGGTCAAGGCAACGGCAGACGTATAGTATGATCTCACAGAGGAATAGTTCCAAGCGTCCAATGTTCAAAGCAGGCATCGAGAAAAAGGAATGTGTTTAACTATATTAAATTAATATACCTATTCTGCATTCTTTTGGACGTTCTGCACACAATCCTCGAATAGAAAAAAATATGGAGAATCTCCAATTGGCATCATAAAAATTCGTCGCTGTGCAATGAAGTGACATCCTATGCGAAAGTGATGTCGCTTGCAACACTTCCCGGTCTTATGGTGCTTGATACGTCACAACGAAAGTCGGACACGTGCGCTTATACGTGGGAAGGTGACATAGAATACGTCCAAAGAGAAACATCGTTTCGATTGACAATCTGCGATGGCGTCTTGTCAAACGAAAAAATTTCACGCGTACAACCGTGAACTTATGCATATACGATGACGATATATTGGTTAAAAAAAAAGTGTCGTCCTCAGTTCAAACATAACAGCATTATTATGAATATCTTACGGCATTTGTATATGTCCAAATTGCGCTTGTGTATTGAAGCTAAGACAAAGTTTTAAGGCGCATAAGAATATGAACAACTGCACAAAATGTAAGGCACGGTTCACTAATAGTTTTGACTTGCGATACCATGCCAAAAGCGCCCACAATATCATAATTGACCAATTGCGCAAGCGGTTTGTGTGAAATTATATTTTGTATAGAAGAGTTATGCAATGATAGATTTTTATAGATGTTTCAGCTGGAAATATCTTTTACGTACTGTCCAATTTTTAAGTTTTTTTTTTGCTTATTATTATCGCTATACGCAATTTCTTTTTTTTTTACTAAGATCTGCCACGTCACGTATCGTTTTAATTTTTCTTTTCTTTTAGGAATTAAAGAGTTATAATGTACATATTTTTGCAATGGTAAACACAAACGCTTTACAATGATGTACACTGTATTCCGTTTCTAAACTATTTTATATGGTCCATTTTTCGTTAAAAACGAACGTTCGATGTAGATATACATATATTTACCTATCGACAGTCGCTTATCGTTTGTCGAAGGCTGATTGTCAGAGGACTATAGTAAATATAGATTTGAGTATGATACCAAATTTTAATGTTGAAGTTTTTAGTTTTAAAAACGTTAAACCGAGCTGATTGAGATTGAACTGTTGCGAGCCGCAAAATAGCGACTTAGCAATATGAACATTTTTATTGACTACTATGTGAAACACATTGTGCACATTGAAAAGAGAAAAATGGTCAACTCTATTTTTTAAACAGCAGAATATTCTGGAGTCATGCGTGAATTGAAGTGCATCTTACAGTATACGGTGGCATCAAGGCAATGTACAGCGATGCGATCGTTATTGCCCAAAGAGACTTTTTTTTGGATTTTAAATTAAAAACTATTCGTACATACCTCTGGTGCTAGTCAATAACATCATTTTCGAATATGTGATCAGCTACAAAGTATAGTTCGAAAATTTATCAGTGGGCAGTGCCACAAAAAAATGTAACATGTACAGGTGTTTATACATTATGATACTATTCAAACTATATATATATATACTCACATACATATGCGATTAAATAGTCCCTGTATCTTGCCCTGTTGTCATATAGTACGTAAAATACATAGTAAAACATGATAACGCGCTTTTTCGAATATTGGAATGACGAGGCTTAATTTTGTATTGCAAAGATAATTATATTTTTTCTTTGTAGGAAGTATATATATATATACATATAGTACATATACACACATGTATATGTATGTATGTATACAATTCAAAATTAGGTGACGTTCCTTATTAATAAGGAATACTGATAAACGTGGTGTGCCTTCTGAATTTCTGATGTTCCTCATGATTCAGCATACTTTATTTTTCACTTCTTTCACGTTAAGTTTCATACGATAGTGAAGATCACCAGCGTCATAGGTAAAGGTGTAGACTATATTTATCGTTATTGACGAAAGTGATACCGAATGATACTAGAATATATTTTCTTGTGACAAGTAAGTCACTGCCGCATATCGCGTTATTATTTTGCTGTACAGTGTCGCAATTGTTTCTTATAAATAAAAGTATGTAATACAGTCAATGTCCTTTTAAGTCTTAACTTAAGATAATATTAGCGTAATCCTCTGACGCTCGTGTTTTTCGACAACGAAACCAAAAACACTAGAATCTCAACGGTCTCGTTTAAGATTCTGTATATTTTGTTTCTTTGATAAGCCAGTTTCAAGTGCGATTTTCTTAAGAGAGGCTCTATATCTCTACGTAAGTTAGCAGGACAACCTTGAAATCCGGTTATTGTTTCGTTATTGTCATAGAAGATACAAGTCCTTTTATTGTATCAATACTTATTCCTGTGCTCACTTGCACTTTAATATAATTTTTTCTTTCATTCACTCCATAAAATCCATTGTGATGTATGAGTCAATGAAAATGATAAATTCTGGGCATTGTTTTATTTTGGCATTGGCAATTATGAAAACGGATAATTTATGTGCAGACCGACTTTTTGTATCCTTTGTTTTGATACTGTTCAGTAACAATTAAGGCACAGATAGAAAAATAAAGTAAAGGCAGATACGTTAACTGTTATGTAGGCACAAGTATTTTATGTGATATAACAATCAGCTTAAAGATTATTTTTGTCACTGCATGAGAAATTACTGTGGTTTCATGTTTCATGTATTAAACAAGGTGTTATGTAAATGTGTCGCAATGATTTTAGCACATTGATTATTGAATTACAATATTAGATAGTAGAAAATACAAAGATGTTGATAAAATCATATCAAAAAGTTTAATAAATATTTTCTCTATGATTCCTGGGAATATCTGGACACCTCTTTTGCCTGAAAGCTTTTTGTCAAAGAAAAGTGTACTTTTATCTATGTTGAATATTACTTCAGAGATTTAAGCAGAGTTTCTAGCATTTTTTTGAAGATTAAGTTAAACAAATACAAATCCTCAAACGATTTACCTTATATTGTGATGTGCTTGATAAAGCCATTCACAATGTAAAGAAATGTTAACATATGCATAACACTATTGTAATTTTACTGGCAATCAGTTAGCAGCTTACAATAATGTATGGAATTAATTACTATATATTGACATGTAACACCAAGATGCGTTGTACGAAAATGGTACAAGTCTCAGAGAATTCCCTGTACTGATTTATAAAAGGGCATTGCAGACACTGTATTATGTATTATGTTTAGATCTTATTTTATATGGAATATGTGATTTCTATGCAACTAGAACACTAAATGATTTATAAGTTATATTGAAAAAAAATAAATGTAGGGATATGACTCGCGATAGTGTTTTACAACATAATGGAGATGCATCATAACATTGATGTATCTTTCAAAGTAGTGACTCATATATTTTCTTTTGCCATATTCTTGTGATTATTATAATTGCTATATGAACAGTTTATGGTACTAGACAAAAAAAATAGATTCCTTATATTGCATTCAATGTCGAATGACATCAATAAAATGAGCCATGTAAGAAGATGATTAAACTCTAAATTATGACACATGCTATATTATATTTGAACAATATGCTTTTGTATCACAAAGCATCTTTACTTTGGGATTTCTACATAATGAGATATGTAGTATAATGCTTAACAATGAATGTTGTTTTGTATCACCTGCACTCTTTATATAAGAGGAATATGGTATTTGAGTTTCAAGATCATTTATGATTTGACTGTAATATTACTGCTTAATGATTTGTCATAGTAAAATCAAACATAAAGCTACAGTCACATTGGGATATTATTCAGTAATGATTTAACTCTATCAGTGTTGAAGATTGTTTGTCATTACTTATTCACAAGTGATGTACGGAATCCTACCAACGTTTGCATAACATAATATCAGAATTTGTAAAATACATAACTAATAAATGTTACATTCACACCTTTTAGTAAATTGTATTTAATCGTGTCTTAAATTACAGGTATTTTATAAAATAAGTGGATAGTAAATGGAAAGAATCATATCCGATCCAATGCTTCTAACATAATCACACTGTTCCCACGGATCACCTAATAATCAAAATGTTCCAATTATTATTTATAATGCTTTAATAATATATTGTTTTTTTTATAGAACCTTACCACCATCCCGATGTTGTTCTTTGTACCATTCTTACACTCCTCAATACTTTCATCAATAACCATATTCATGAAAGGATCAAAACCCCGTAAAATACCTGTAACGTGTCTTCCACCATTCAGCTTCACTGTACAAAAAAATATATATCCACTATAAAAAAAACCATACCAAACTGATGTATTGAGAATAAATAAACACCATTGTCAACTTACGTGACAAACGTTTGTCCATGTATCTGAAAAATGTGATTATATTAAAAGACGCTTTATAAGAACTACCTTATAACCCCCAACTGCCCGGCGAATCATAACTCCGTAGTACAATTATGTATACTCACTTCTTAAGTTCTGGTGGATGTGCTTTACTCATGTTTTTTTAATGGGGGTTGCCTCGCAGAAAAAAATAGTACCCTATGTGATTTATTTACTATTTTACAGCAAACTCAAGATGCTCCTCGAAATACAAGTAACTATTCCGCACTATAGATGCATACAGAAATATAGAAATGGAGCACAGAAATGAATAGCAGAGATGAGCAAGGAGATGCACAGCGCTACGGTTTTAGGCGATACGAAAATTATGGCGCTAAATCGTAGTGGCGAGTCTGGAAGTAGGATTTTGTGATCAT
>JASANN010000252.1:784054-976212 GCA_031762395.1 Calameuta pygmaea
ACCAACATGGGCCCCCCCCCCCCCCCCCCCCGGAGATTCTAGGAAAATCTTCGAGGAGGGAAATATCCCTGGCATTTTTCGTTGAACGAACCGCTTCCAGTCGATTCTCGCACTTTCTGGCCCTACAAGCCTGCCGACCTACATATACACATATATGTATACCACATAACCACTAACCTGTCGTCGACTGAGCCCCTGCTGAAGCACATCCGCCGTTTCGCTCGTAGCGATCAATAAATTTCGTCGCAACCAAAAAGAAAAATCTAAAAAAAGCATTTTTAATAAACATACTTCAATATTACCTACCTATTTATACATCCCCCCCCCCCCCTAAAAAATACAAATAAAATCGACTTTTCGTCTGACTGATAACACCAAAATTGATATTCCTATAGGTACCCGTAGCACCACCCGAGACACCCTGTATACGAATACAGGATACATAACACAGGGATAAGTATATAGAACAGTGGGGCTAGAGTGCAACAAGTAAATCAGCTATTAGGAAAGTTCACGTGGTGAATCCGATGGTCGAAGTAGGTAAATACCTCTACCTAAACGCAACAGCACACTGTAATATATCGATATAAGTTATAGTAGAAGGAAAGTGCGTGACTGCCACGTAGCCCCCTAGGACCCAACCCCAAAGTGTGATATTCCCAAAGTATGTTCCGGTAACGTGTCGCATCAAAGAAGCTATTACGATATTGGATAATAAGGGCTAATTGTAAGACAAACAGTGCTCAGGACGAGTCGGTAAGCAGAGACACTGATATAGGATGAAATAAGGGTATAAGAAGGAAGGTAGGGGTAAAACATATTTTCACCGAGCGATACTGCGTGCAAGGAAATGAAGGGTTATGAGGGTGAATTATACCTCGTTCCTTCTACCCTCAAATAACAAGCTCCGGCGTGCACCGCGACGCCCGGCACCGGTCGAACTTTGCGTACGCCTGTTGTCCGGTGCGTGTGAGAACGAATTTAGTTCCGTGTCAGTGTCAGTGTCTGCGTTTTATGTTGCAGTTGTTTTTCATGACTCTACTCTCAGTTTATGTCCGTCGGTTTCGGCCCCCTAGTATATGTTTCCCCTTGCAGGGCCGCGCGCGCGCACCGAAAAAAAAAGAGAAAACGAAAAAAAATAACTATGCCAATTTGAAGCGCCGCCGCCGCAAACACGCTACATTTGTCCCCAGCCAGGAAAATTGCGTTTCGACGGAATTTTGTTTATTTCTCTTGGGTTCCCCAACATCTCTTGAAAATACTCGGACGGCAATACCCCACTACACAAGATTTGTCCTTTCGTCTTTTTTCTTTTCATCCCTTTTGCGTCACCCTTATATCTTGCGACAGACGTATATCGCCTGGGTGCTCACTAGGTATCTTGCATTTGTCATATATTGGTCTTGCGAATTTTTTTTCGTTCCCTCAGGATAAAGCAAGACAAGCGAGGAATCCTTCGAAACGTCTGCTGACACAAACTCTGCTGCCGACTGTACCCATCATTCCGAAAGGTGATTGTATAGAGGACCAAAAGGAGAACGAAGAGATTTAGAAATACGTTGCTGATTGGACCGAGGTAGTGAAGGCTGGTCCAGTCTGCGAGACAGAGACCCTCAGACCTGATAAGATCAATTCGTGAAAATCCGAAATCTCGTCTATCGCGCATCCATGTACACTAGAAGCTAAATAACAAAGTGTACAGTACAGTGCAAAAGTAACGTCAAGATTTAAATTTCACGAGGTGATATACGTCCCTGTATAAAATCTTGCATCCCATTGTACCTGTATAACCCATTCACATAGTAACAGAATCTAACCCTACAGGGCCGTATGCAGAGGGATGTTTCCATGTAAATACGTACTATAGAAAATGTATGCATATACAATATTTGCCAATACGGTAAAAGCATTTCATGTTCGTATCAATAAATATACATATCAATCTACTCGATTTTCTCTCACTTCCCTGTTACGTATGCTGGATCCCAGACTATAGATCCCTGTGTACATGCCCTAACTAAACGTACGGGTATTTATTCAGAGCAACAGTACAGCCGGTGTGTCGGAAGTCCAAGTAAATTTGCTCGACCGAATTTCGCGAAATTGATATTTCAAAGTGCAAGAAAGACAATGGCCCGCTCGAGTCTGTTTCCGGTAGCGAAGTGGACGTAGCTCCAAGTGAGAAGCCGAATAGGACATACAAGGCGCAAGAAGGACCAACGACAACGAAAAGGTAGGAAAAGAGAAAGAATAAAAAAAAAAGAGAAAAAGGAAAGTAAGACAAAGAAAAGATGGCAATGGGTGTTAAGGTACCGCGTAGGCTCCAGGGTAAAGAAAGCGATCGGGCAAAAGGCGGAGGCGCAGCCGATAACTCATAACGCCGCGGGTTGCTGCACGTCAGCCCTTAGAGCCTATATAATAAATAGGTTTTCTACTATAGGAAGGGCAACGAGGTACAGGAAAAATCACCTACAACTCCTCCCCGTTACCAAAAAAAACGTCTACTGAAAATCAATAAAATTCCGCAGTACAATGACTTTCTTCGAAAGTCAATTGAATGATCATTCACCCTCTCGGCCCCACAGTAGGTCTGTGCCTTTCATTAATCATAACCAAAATCCACCCTTAACCGCCCGCGGTATACTTGAATACGAAGGAGGACCCATATAAACGCGATTAATGAGCGTCGAAAGATTTAATCCTAATTCATATCAACGTTATACGCGTTTAATTGAATTTCACTGACGAACACGTGGAAACGTACGTCAGTCCGTTATTTTCCAAAAGATCATCCTCGTTCTTTGTGTGTATGTGTATATATATATATATATATATATATACATAACACACATGTATGTACTCTTATCTGGCTCCCATACTTAGGTATATATACGTAAGCACTCCGAGTGCGCTTAATGCCGTCGCGACGTCCGGCGAGCACGCCGCCGGATTTCCCTGCCGCATTTCGAGAGCTGATAGACCGAGAGCGATTAATTCAAATGTGGAGAGAGATGGCTCAATCTCGCTTGAAAATACACCGGGGGTATTTACATTGTGCACCGCGGGGCTCCCGAGAGCCGACTGTTTATACAGAGGGTGCTCGTTGTTCCGTAGAGAAGGGTAGTGTAGTATATTACCTAACCTATGCGCTCACGTAGTGGCAAATTTACCGACGGGCGCCCTGCAGCGAGTTACGATCGAGAGTTCCCGCTATCGGTCGTACCTATGGGATGCGCGCGCATCCGACCCTTCGCGACGTTTTATCTGGTTAGTTAAGCCCCCCCAACCCTCCCCCGGATTTTCGCTTCCCGTTGCAAATCCCGTGATCGCGAATTTATGGGGAAACGTCAATTTATGCGAATCCATGACGTAAAAGCAAAAATCACGCGAAATACGCGTAACCCAGCACCCCAAGGAGTAAAACGTATTTTAGAGACAGAGGGGTCATTTTTCTTATGGATCTCAATACGAGAGAGTCCTCTCCATATACGGTATTGTATATAAAATACAGGAAATGTATATGCAACACTCTTTTAAGTACACTAATTTGGTATATATATATATATTTTTAACACCTGCTAGAAAATTACATTACCGAACTCAACACTAGGTATACCCCCGTCTCTATATCTATATATACAAAGATGTGGATCCTACCATCAAGAATACGGTCGTTACCAGCACGCTGAAGCTTATTAAGGAGTTACGAAAATACATACCACGCCGCCCTGGCGGAGTAGGTATATACGTTACACATAAGGTGGTTTAAGGGTGAAAGGTTGCTTGAAGAGTATAAAGGTTTAAGGAACGTTTCCATATAGTCGGCTCGGTCCAGCTATGAGAAAAGCTAGCGCGGGGTCTTTCGATTTACAGCGTATTTACCATAAATTAGTCGGTTGCCGAGGCAGTCCTGGCTTTTTTTTTTTATGGCTCGTAAACCTTCGAACGCTCTCGTATAGTCGTCCCGCCTAACGGACTGTATGCGTATATACACGAACGTGCCTATACTTTCATACGTCGATATAGATATATAAACCACGTATATACATATGGGACTGTATTGAGCACATATGCACGTCAGTAACATAGCGTGTTATCGTAATGCGCCGATCTAGCAGGGATTCCGGTCGAACGGAGTCCTGCAGGAGCATTCGCATTGTATTCCCTGGATGCGATTTAGCGGGGCAGTAGACCTGGAGCGATATCTTGAGGCTATATGGGTGGCGCGAGTGACGTGTGGAGGACAAAGAGATGGAGCGGACGAAGGAAGGAGGGGGGGGGGGGGGGGGGGGGATTTGCAAGAAAAAAAGAAATCGACTAAACTCTCTGGAGTTCGATTGGCACAGCGGTTATACGTCGAGCCGATAAATATAACACGAGGTATGGAAGATAACAGGGAGAAAGGGATGCAGGTACACAAGGGTGAAATGCGCCGATAGGAGAGGGATGATGATGCGCGCGGGCAAGCCCTATACACCTGTCATGTATATACTTATGCCTGCAATTATATATATATTTATCTACATGTATACACATATATGTATATATGTATGTATATACAAAGCTCTGTTTGCTTATAATTATATTAATACGCCAATAAAACTTGAGCAAGGGTGGAAATTCAGGTTGCTCGCGGTGTAAACTAAGTTACTTTTTCATTCCACCCTTTTCCGTCTCTTCAAACTCACCCCCCCTCCCCGCCTTCTGCTTCCTCAGCGGCAGCCTCAACCTACCTACCCAGGTTTCCTCTATGTTATTCTGGCTTCCGCCTTTACCCACCACCCCTTATACTTTCACCCTATATTTTCCATCCCTCTCATACTCGCCATTTTCAACCGCCCAACCCTCGTGCCCCGTTCGCCCTCAGCTTGCTGACTGCGTTTCTCCCTTTAACCATTTTCCTCCTCTCCAAGGAACCTCGACTACGTCGCCCTGCACCCCCTATAGACCGCGGCTGGAGGACGAGAGGGGGGCGGGGGGGAGCACGCAGCAGAGAATTTAGTTCACCAAGCGAAATTACCAAATTCATTGATCAGCGAATTTTAATAAAGATATTCTCAATCAACCCCTTTGCAACCGAAGAGCTGCCCCCGTTACATCATACCTTAGAACGAAGTACCTACCCGCCCTCTCTGTTTGACGCTTCGTGTATATAAGCAGTCACCCTATACAAGGATTCTTATCTCCGTTTAGAGGACGGCCAGTTGATTCTGAGGGATCTATCATCCCCCCCCCCCTTTATGGCTATATACGTGTATAGAGGGTGGCGCGATACACGTGAGACAAACTGCTAATTGATTATTATGCATTTATAGGTACAGATATATGTGACCACGGAGGGATAGCGCATACCCAATATAGGTACACGAGCGATTCGTTGTACACCTAATGGTAGCCTGAATTGTTTACGTATATCGCATATATATGCCCGTATATATATTAACATTGCCTTAGCCCACTAATCCCGGTTGCGTATATTAGGTGTGTACTCAGCGCTCGGCGCGGGCGTATGCATATACATGGCATACCGTACGCAAATATCGAGTGGAATAATTGCCTGATACCGGAAACTGGATATTGCCCTATGTATATGCTGAGGGTTATATACTCAATACCGTCGAGGCAACCAAAGGAGATGTATATAAATATAGTGCATATATATACACACACAGACCCATAACCAGTGAGCAATCTGCACATGCGTATAGTATCTGCACGTACATACATATAAAATTATGTCCCAGAAGAGACACCCACTCTCCACGATGTCCAAATTCCCTAAACCACTTTTCCGTGATGAACTTAAAAATGGACATTGATCTCCCATTGATAAACTTTATAAATTTCCGAAAACCAAAATAAAGGACAATTCAATTTTCCAAAGCAAGGTCGATTGCATACCGAGACGAGAAAGATCGTTGACAAGTAAGAAAACGCGTTTACCGACAATAACTTCTGCCTCTCCGCCGTTCTATTTTAGCATCCTTTCGAGTGTTACGTAATAAGGTAAAACTAGACGCTTGCGAAATTCCCTAGAGCAACTATCAGGAAAGCCATAAGGTTAGGGCGAGTCGGCCGAACCTACCTCGACAGTCCCTGATAAATCGTTCGGTCGCCGCGAGGCGCTCTATAAATCTCAATTAACCAAACATAATTTGGCGAACCCGTAGAATGTCACTCGATACATGATGGAAGCCCCGCAGCGAGGCATTAGCACGCCTTGCTTCTTGTAAATGAAAACGCACACGTATTCGGTCCCCACGTAACAGTGGCGCACTGGCTTATCACGCACCAGCGACCCTTGGGCAAGAAGAGGCGACCTCGTGCGCTATGCCCGTGCCAGGTATAACCAAAATTCAAATCAGTGAGGTACAAAGGTAGGCAGTACATGTACATACATACAGGAGTACGTTGGTACACGTATAGCGATCTAACTCCGACTACCCCAGTCTAGTCTGAACTACGAGGAAACTGCCTACCCCCATGACAACTTGGTACGAGTTGGACAGACTCGGGGACTGCGAACTGCACGGCGCGAGGAGCCTATTGTTTCCCGTGGAATTTAGCACCGGTTGTGGATACGGCTAATGCGCGCCCCGAGAGAACGCCGAGTTTCTATCGATCCTTAACCAATTACCCGTCTCTGTTACGTCGCTTTGTTTCTCTCGCTCGGGAACCCGCCACTTGCTAACAGTAGAACTCCAAGCGATATGGCGTTTGCCGTTAGTGCAGCAGGTGCAGCAACCCCGTGTTCACGAGTGCGTTACGCGTAGCACCTGACCGGATTCGAAGAAAGGTATACACTGAGGTATCGACGGTGGAGATAAATAGGAATGCGATTGACGATCTCGCAGCGATATGGCGGTGAGAATAAAAGGGAAAAAGAAAAAGATGGTGAAACAGGGTCGATGGAAATAAAGAAAGTTGAGGGAACGTCCAGTGACATCGCTGTCCACTTTCCAGTGACTATCAAAGATACGCGATAGGTAGACGAAACTGGCAGTGAATTTTCGCGAGTGAGAAAGAGAAAAAAAAGAGGGGTGGAAAAAACAGGGGATGAAATCCGGCGGTAGGTACGGGCGTCGTCGACAGTGCAAGAAGGATGGAGCACGCTAGTGAAAGGGAGAAGGGTATAGCCAAGTTCACCGTAATACTGTACAGGGGATAGCTTCCCTGTAAATAGATTGAAAAAAGAGGTTCTAAAGGGAGGCTAATAAGAAGAAAAAAAGTCATCAAACTGCAAGGGCAAAGGGTGTTACAGTTCCGTCATACAAAACAGACAAGGGTAACCGATCGCTCGTAAGTGACGATTCCTATGCAGGATCGGTATCACCTTGGCTAATGGTGCTGCACAACTGGAAAGCCTACCGAGGCTGATCTTCATATATCACAGAACCGGAACCTGAGTATTACTTTGAAGGAAACCTGAATGCACAACGAAATGCAGAGATACGATCGGTCACGGGTTTCCTAGTCGCAGACAATAAAAGAAAAGAAAAAAAAAAAAAAAAAAAACGAGGAGTCGGTATACCAAGTCGATGGGATTTTGAAGTCTAGTACCACTACAATACTTACTATATACCGGGTAGGTACTAAAAATGGGTCAGCCTTTCTGAATCTTCGCTGACGAGTGTTACGATATAGAAATGGTAATGGCGGTCTGGTATACGGTAATGGTAACTATAGTGCACTACGTGTATGCGGAATAGAAGTCGTAGGCAGAGTACCGGTAGCTGGCTTGCCGGCGACACGAGTACAGCGCGAGGATGAATACGCCTTGTATGTACGATATACGGAATACAGAATGCAGGACAAGCGGCATGGCGTTTGAAGAGGGAAAATTGAGATCGGTATTCCCCTAACGAGGTGGTGGTACACACTCCTCTTGGAAGAGAGCCTTTGTCGTCGGGAAACCCGTTTAGCGGTGGAACTTATCTCTTGGCGGCGTTAAGCCAAGTTTTTTAGCCGAGGGAGAGAGGAGTCGGTATTAAACGCCGCTGCCGTTGGCTCTGGCATAATCTTCCACGAGCGAGTAAAACACGACTAGCAGCGGAACGGATGTGGCGAGGGAAGGAAAGAACGGAAGAGAGAGAGAGAGAGAGAGAAAGAGAGAGGTCGTAGTACGTATGGTATACCGAGATGGGCAAAGATAATAATACGTATAGATGCAGCATTGAGCAGAAGCATATATATATGTATATATGTATATATGTATATATGTTCTCTCTCTCCATCTTTCCCTCCTAACCTTACTACCTCGTTCATGAAGAGAGAGAGAGAAAAAAACAGCAACAACTGTTCACGCTTCGTGCTCTCGCTTATTTCAGGCTTTCTGCGATTTTGCCAAAATATTCAGAAACGCCCCGTTCCGTTGAGTTCTCGCCGCGAAACACGTTTTCGGCGCGGGGGCGCAAATTTAACGTTACCAACGTTTTTCCCCCTTATACAGAGGGAAACGCTTCATGCCGTTGCATCAATTTTTTGGCGCCGCCAACGTCAACCCCATTCCATTTAGCTGCGCGCGTCGTATGCGTATATATACATATATAATGCCTATGTACGTGTATACGTGTACCATCGTTTTCTATAGCAACGTCTCTCCCATCCGACATGCTGTTTTATCCCAACGTAGGAATAAAACGCCTCTGAGGGAAAATGGATGCAACCTTGTTGCACGGTTATTTCGGTGTTTTCTGCGATTCCGCCAGAACAGACCGGGGAACGGGCTGCCTGCTTTCCTTGAGATTATTTTTTTTCTCGGATAACTGCCGACCGAGTCGAGCGTATATTCCGCTCGTTCGTTCTCGTAAAGAGAGGCCTGTACTTTCTGCGAGCTAAATTTCCACGAAAATCCTTTAGAACGGCGAGAGGACGAGGAATTAAAAAGAAATAAGAGAGAGAGAGAGAGAGAGAGAGAGAGAGAGAGAGAGAGAGAGAGAGAGAGAGAGAGAGAGAGAGAGAGAGAGAGAAACACGACTACGTAAAGTCCGACGGTATAAAAATGAAGGAACGGTAACAAATAACCCCTAGATTGAGACAGAGGGCCATAGAAAAAGTTCTGGCGAGGCAAAGAGCCTCCGGGGTCTAAGAGATTTTGAAAATTCCAATATCTCGAAAAGGCGTCCTCGCGAAATCCCTTCAGGATTTAGCCGGGGAAAGGAGGAGGAACGTGAGCCCAACCGGTCCGGTAGCCAGTTTCCTTAAGGCAATGGCCCAAGTCGAGATCGCGAAGGAGAGGAGAGAATGGAGCGAGCGGGCAGAGATAAGAGAATAAACAAACAAAAAAAAATAAGACAGGAACAAATCCACAAGACACGAAGAGCCGGAAGCACCGTGCAACGAGGAGCGGCGACTGGGAGAGGGGTAGACGGGTGCCGGGGGGGGGGGGACTGGGAAGGGAGCAAAGGAAGGGAGAAACTGGAGAGGATGACGAAGAAGCCGAGCGAACAAATGCCACCAAAAGATTCCAGAAGCTTCCGACTGGCTGTAGTTTTCCTGGTAAGATGCCGAGGCAAGGCGAGTCCTGACGCTACAGGAATTTCAGGAATACTCGAACAACGTCAAGTTTCCCGAGTATTATGGGGATTAGCTACTTAGCGAAGCGTTTCATCCCACATTTTAATATCGCAAAGTTACAGGAGAACTTAAGGTTGTGTGTATATGTATATATATACATTCTTCTCTTTGACGGCCTAACAATGCCTTATTCATCTGTACCGCTACTTTCGTTTCTCTTTGGATTTCGTTAACGCATTTTAAGCATCGCTATGAACTTTTCGAAAAGTCTTCGTACATCAAGTATGTAAAATATTTCAATGAAATTTTTCTACAGTCGCCTATACATATAGTGACTGGAATTACCTTGTGCCGCGATCCCACCGAGTGAAGTAATTACAAACTGGTCGCACTGTACTGTTATCGCGACGATAACTCACCTGCAACAAAAGAGAGCACGGGTTAAGAATAAGAGAACAAAGGCGCGAAACAACGGACGTAGTGGGTTGCAAGGGAGACAAAGAGAGGAAATCAAGGTGGACGGTGGGGCGAGAGGAATAAAAATTCCTCCGATATGAAAAACAATGCCGTTATCGGCTCTTATCGGAAAAGCCGGCTTACGATCGGCCACGTCGGTGAGCTTTTCCGTGATAAGAGTAATTCGTTTCGCTGGCGGTCAGCTCACGTCCGTCCCGGCGATAATTAATGTCCGCAATTAAAGTAACTTTAATTCTTGCTGCACGTATGTATAGTTATCAGCCGCGAACATGCAAATGTCATGCGTTCGGCGCTATCTTGACTTGGACCCCGCATATATGTACATCCACGAATACACAGGAATATATATGTATATGTGTGTATATATATATACACACCGAACATAGGTCAGAAAAAAATAAAAAATACTCATACAATTAATTCGTATAATAAAATTTATAAAACAAGGCCATCAATTCATGTTATATTTTCGTCGTAATTCATAAGCAGGCTGGCCAACCTAGTTAGACTCCGATTGACAATTGCTGCCATTCGCCTATTACGACTCGGAGACTGACTCGCCATTGCTACCGACTGGCCTACGACATATAACTCTATACGTACTACATATATATATATATATATAAATATATACCTATATACACGAGCAGCAACTCGTAGACCTCGGATACGAATCAACGAGCACCGCCATTTCGTCTGACACACATAAAGTTTACAAAGAGTGGAAATGGCTGGCGGGTTAGCTTTGCACCTGCACGTTGAGCGAAATCCAGGAACGGTAATACTGGGTTTCCGTAAGTGGAAAACGTGGAAAAGTGCATTTGCGAGAAAAGCGTTTCCCACCCAGTGTCGCAAATTGAAAACGACACCCGACGCGAGTTTTCGCGCTGGTCTTTCGCTACTTACGGGTTCCCCAAGTTCCCGGAGCCATATATATGTATACACAGAAGGGTAAATGGCTCACGGTTTCTTCGCGGTTCTCTTACATGGAGAACCCGCATACGAATATATACGCCCACCGCGTATAACTCTCATACGTCCGTACAATTTTCACTGGCGGTTCGATTCTGCCGTAAATTATGAATCCCTCTGTACGAATATTAACACTATGACGTCCGCACGTCTAATCTAGATTTTTTCGTGTCGTGCCGGTGGAACTGACTTACATCATTTCGCTTATCGCCGGCGTTTTTTTGAGGTTCTTGTTTACTAATCTTATTGTTAGTTTCTAAGTTATAATTCTGTCCCTCGATTTTCTCGAAATTGTGATGGAATACATGTGTAAATAAGTACTAGATTTTTTTGTATTACATGTTTATATATTTATTTATATTTTGTTGGGTACACTTAGTATACACATGGCACCAACGTGGAGCCACCGGCACTTACCCGATAGTTTTTGCATGGCACCAACGTGGAGCCACCGGACGTCATAGTGTTAAAGTACCGTTAAAGTTCCGTCGTTTCGAATCACCCCGTCGGTAGGGGGAGGGGGGAGCATGATTAACAAGAGCGCCAACTTGACGGCTATGACTGGCATTACCGGGGGTTGGGCATTTATACTTGATGCCCTTTGAATAAAACATGTGACGCCGCTGCAGATTTCAAGAAGTTTCGACTTGCTCCGGAAGCATTCGAACATATTGTTTCTGTGTGTCCTGAATGGGTTTAGAGAGGCGAAAGTGAGGAAGAATGGAGAGAAGTGAAAAAAAAAGTTGCGGTAACGCATTAGGGACAACGTATAGACGCAGGGCCGTATACGTGCGTTACTTCTCCCGGGAGTAAGTATATCGCTGTTTATCATAACCAAGTGAGAATCGAGTAAAATATGACGTGCGTTAAAATAGTAGGAAAACCGCAAGGCGACAATGGCACAGGGCAGTTCTCCAAAATCTTTTCAGTGAAGTCATCGTATCCAACATAAATTTGCATATACAATTACGCCGGGGTAAATTGTCTGGAAAGCTTCCAGAGACAGAGAGAGACAGAGAGGAGATGGGACTGACTCTCTCGAGAGAAGCGAGGAAAACAAGCAAAGCGTAGAAAAGAAACTGGAATTCTCTTTAGAAATAAAAGTTCCTAGGGACGGGAGATCGTACATGCATATATCCCTAGAATATCCCTATGGTACAGTAGAAACCTGAATTTAATCGAATAATAAAACAAATTTCGTAAAACCACGTACACATAAATGGCATTCTATCGCGGACTGTATCGAGTATACAGAAATGGCTTGGGCGCGTTTCTAATTCGTGATAGTTTAGTCAGCTACAGCAGCAAGCTAGTGCTCGAGCCTGGTATCTATATGCAGTGGTGGTGGTGGGACTCGAAACTTTCTCAATAGAACCGGAGAAAATGCAGCATGAGAATGCACTTGGCTCGCGCGGCTTGTGGAGACGAGGGTGAGATTTTCCTAAGGTCAAGATCACAACGCAGCGAAGGAAACGTTAGTACGCGATTCGCTCGAGTGAGTGTGGAGGGAATTTCTCTCGTCCTCGAGGGATGAAATAAAATGGCAGACTGCCAATGCACGTGTGCCACCCAACGGCCACCCGGAGACCACGATTTTCCCGTATTCGCGTGAGGCGGAAAATAGTTGGGAAAAAAAGGTAAGAAAGAGAGCATCAAATAAAAAAAAAAAGGAAAAGAGTAATGAAAACGAGCCCTGAGACGCTCTGGATTTCCGAGAAAAGCGTCGCCGGCAATCACCGCCACAAAGCCATCTATCCCCGGCTCTTCCTAAGGGATTGAAAAATTCCCGCTCGAGTAGGAAAATACACAACCGAGCGAGAGCGCGAGCAGTTACAGCGACGATGAACAGAGATCGAAGCGCACCGTGGCGAAAAGAGGAAGTTTCGGAGGAAAAAAGATCCAAGAGAAAAAAAGAAAAATCCACAAGGAATGAAGTTGCTCGTCTCGTGTAAACCGGCAGAGAGTGACGATACGTTCAATAAATTCGCGAAGGAGTACGTTCCCGGGGTACCAGCCGGCACGACCTATTGAACGTGTAACCTCGCGAAATTCCACGTCGACGTTGAAATCCTACCGAAACGTCAAAATAAGGAATAGGACGACGTCGCACGCAACGAAACCCATACACCGTGTCCCAAGTAAATAGAAGGCAGTAAAAGCATCAGCGAGCATCGAACAACCGGAAATGACGTAAAATCAAATTTTACTATAATACCCATCGTCGGAAGTACATAAGACACATAAATAGTGACATCCGCAAAGTCACAGAGAGTTCCGTGAAAAGAAAATAGACGAAGTCAGCTTGCGCTAAAGACACAACAGAAAATTCGTGTTGCGAAGCAGGTAACGTAATTCCATAAGAGGCAAGTGGTCCGCAATGGTAAGCCTGTTTCTAGCGTTTAGCCTCATTAAGCGTTCCGAAATGTCCACCTCGAGGAGTGAAGACCATCCAGCGTCTTACGTTTGGCTATTGGTTAAGTCAGCAAGAATTTCCTCAAGCGAGGCAACTTCAGGTCGTTACGACGGGTACGACCAGGACTTACCTTGGTGTGTGTGTGTGTATATATACATATGTGTATATATACATATCGTATACTATTGTCAAGAATAGAATAATCCTAGCACTAGGTGGATCTTCTAGATCTAGGATCGCCCGTGGAACTTGCCCGGATCGAGTACATACGCGTCGAAAGCAGGTTGGTTGTGAAGATACCACCAAGGTGCACTTCTGGGATTTGTCTTGGTAACGATCGACGGGACGGTAGCGCGCAAAGCCAGCAGTTCTTAATCGTTTCCGAGTTCGACTCACACCAGCATCATGAATCGTGCACCTACGAAGAAGAGGAATTGGAAGGACCTGGTGGTATAGCGATGCCCCAGCTAGCTAGAACTGCTACACAGGAAGGTGATGGTGATCCTGGTGGTGGTGGTGGTGGTGGTGGTAATACCAAAGTAGAGATACGCCATTGGAAAAGTTGCGAGGGAATATAAGGAAGATGAGGAGGATGTAGGAGGGTTAGACGATCGACGTTTTCCTGGGAAAAGATATGAGGGGTTTAGTGATATGCCCGTGGAATATCGAAGCGCCAGAGACTCCATAGAATCGAAACTCGGTCAACTCCCGGTTAACCCATAAACGCGGAAAGGAACCAAGGACGGGCATACGAACCGTGCAGAAGCAGAGCCAGGATATGAGACAGCGTGTAGCTAAATAAGAGAGAACATTTTTGATAAATGTACGAGAAGAACGAAAATATATGTGTATATAGTTTCGTACTACGGTGAGCTCGACGTAGGCGGAACACGGAGTATAGCGAAACGGGAGAGAGAGAGAGGATAGAGGGAGTAAAGGCGCAATAAAGAAAGAGAGATGTGTATTCGGAACTGGGCGAATCCACTTATCATGCTTTACGCGCCACGACGCGCGTCCATGTACGAATTTGTCATCGGCGCTTTCGATATCTGCCCATTTCTCCCGTCTGACTTTTTTTTTCCACCGCCGCCACCGTCACCAGCGGGCACGGCCATCAGACAGCGAGAGTTGTTGGCGCTTGCCAACTGAGATACATCATTTATTATCAGAACCATCTGCAGCTACGTTATTCGTTTCCCATACGCATGAGTCAACGTTTTTATATCCCAAAATCAACACCGTCGCGATATTGCCTAACCGACAAATCTTAGGGTTACACAAATATTTTATCTTCTCTCGTTGTCCCTACTCGAGGCTTTCGTCTGAGGACTTTAAAAAAAGAAAAACATAACGACGCGTCGCGACGCCCTTCAGTGCGCATATAACGACCCGCAAGCTAGGTCTGGCAGATTTATCGAATCGCAGAGACAGGCATCAATTCTTCCCATTTTTCCTCCCTCTTCTCCCCCCATCCTTCCTGCCCTTCCTCCGTTTCCTTCTACGTATCCGCAAACCGGAAGGGTCCTCTGGACTTTTGAGTCGACGCTTCACAGAGCCTTCCCTTTGCTCGTCTCGCGGAAGCGTCGTCCTTCCAATGGCATCGCCAACATCCCCTATCCCAACCCTACGACCATCTCTTGGGTCCTCGTGCCAAGAAAGGATATCGTCGCCGTGAAGAGAGGTCAGCGAAGAGTCCGAAAAGTGGAAAAGTGAATGACAATGAAAAAAAAGATGATTGCCTATACAAGAGAAAAAGACAAAGTAAAAAAAAAAGAAACGACAAATACACAAGAAATCAAATCAAAATATACTAAAATTACTAAGGACATATAGAAAAAACGTCAGCGGGTTTTCTGTCAGAAGAGAACGTGAGAAGCGTGCTCACGACGGTCCGAGCACTTCTAGCGCCACTTGAAAAGAGCGATAAGGAGAGTTTGTAGAAGAAAGGTCGATGGCGCGAGCATACCTCGCACTGTATGGTGAGTTTTATAAATCCTGTCAAACTTGCACAAATCAGCCTGCAATGCATACTGGTGAGTGTTTTAAGGTTTATCACACTGTACAAAATTATAAAAAATAAAATATTAATATTTTTGCAAATATACATTCCTCGATGTCACCCAATTCATATAAATCGAATATCATTATAATAAGTTACTTGGTTCCAAAATTATACTACATAACACGAGGATCTGTAAATGCACGTTTCCGCCGCAAAGTAGCGTCGAGCAGCTGGTAGGCAAAGTCCAGAATGGTTCGGAGTGCAAAGGGTTAATACAATCAATTGGTCCAGCCCAGCAAGCATCTGTACGAAGAAACTGCACGCAAGAAAATAAAGCACACACGGGGTAACGCGAGCCAGTGCCCTAGCGCCCAGGAATAAGGGAAAAAGAAGCCCACAGCGCGTATCCGAGAGTAAAGGCAGGCTTTAACAACAAAGGCGACAAGCGGCATCGTCCAAGTCACGTATAGCCGACGTAACGACGGCATCCCGCTGGGCTATCCAAGTATCGAGCGCACGAAACTGTTCGCCGTATCGATTACTCCCACCATATCCCGAAGCAACCCCGTGAAGCCCTCGTGCCACCATGCCATCCCCAGGCAATACACGAGCACGCGGCCACCGTCACGGAGGTGATAAGAAAACAGCTGAGGAATTAGCTAGTCCGATGATACACATACAACAAACCGATAAACACGTCTAGATACGCCTGCGTAACCCGAGCTCGGTAAAGTATTAAAAAAAAATAATAACCTGGACAAACGGTAATGATATTGGATATAAGCAGATTGAGCTCAAAAGAAGCGTCTTATCAGAGGATTACGTATATGGTGTTTCGTGCACGTATATATATACGTATGTATGGTATACACATTGATATCAATGATCCGTATCCGAGGACTTCCGATCGATCGCGCTTCCGATAATGGAAAACTCTCAACGTAGCAGGAAAAAAAGAATCACTTCGTGACTTCAGGACAAAAAAGTACACGGAACGTCGCTATAGATATATTCTCTATCTCGAGTACCGTAGAGCTTTCGGTACCGCAAGAATAGGATACCGTCTGGAGGCGGAGCCGAAGACAGTGGAAGCGGTAGCTCTGAGTAAGATTGGCGATGCTATAAGGCAAGACGTGGGACTCGTTAATCCGTCCTGATGAAATTACTCGGTAACACCTTCGCCAGGGGGTTGAAGCTGTGCTGGTGGGATCGAATCCCAATACTTGCCAATAGTGCACGTATGGCTAAGAAGAGAAGACGGGAGAGTGTTGGTTATCTATTTATCTATTTATCTGTCTAATCTGTCCGTATACGTACAGCTGTATATATACATGTGTGTGTATATATATACACACACCAGCCTTCAATTATCGACGCAGCTTCGACATCCTCTAGTGGAAAATAAAACACATTGTATACCCCAACATAGATTACCACGGATTACAAGAGGATAACTGAGAGGTTCGTTGGGTTGGTACTGTTGCGTGTATACTTGTACCAGTGGAGTAACGTGACAGTTGGCAAGATTAGTCAAGGCTTAGGTTGCCGAGTCTCGGGACTTTTAGTTTTATTTACTAGCAACCTCGAATCTCCTTCGATTCTGAAGAAGGCACAGTTCGTTTCATCAAGACTGATCGCTATCGAGCGATATTCGTTAGCTGCTTTTCACCGCGGGAACGAATGAGAACAGTTTCTATGAGTCTACGAACTCGTGCTGATCTGATCACGTCGAATAGGATTTCTGGGTATCCTAGAAAGGTGCCAGAACGTACTTGCAGAAGATGAATCGTTCTGGTATCAACTCGGCAGGGTACTACGGAGGCCTGGACCTCCTTCAGTCTAGCTCGAGGATGTGTCTAAGGTCGAGCTTAATCTTAGCCATATTATAACGTCAGTGATACGGATCAATTAATCACATTCAAAATCCAACGATCCCGTTCAATCTCGAGCAACGCTCGACAATCGTGAGGTGATCCTCTCACGTGGGAGCCGTGCAGTCGACAGCTGATACCACTGAATTAGCATTGCTGAGATTGAAAGCTCCGAAATATACCCTCTATATATATATAATAACCTAGACAACCCTTATAAAACAGCCCTGCTAAACAAAATACAAAAGTCGGTCTAAGCTCAAAGCCGAAAGGATACGTATACACATATACATATGTATTCGGTACGAGCTAACCGACAGTGAAAGTAGGTAGAGAAAACTTTTCGAAGCAACAGAGTACGATGATAGCCATATACGCGACATAGAAGAAAGCAGTCACATGGTACAGCAGAACGAGGACCAAAGAGTTCACTAGGTATAGAGGGATAAGGGAGTCAAGGAGGCCAACCAAGATAAGCAGAGTGGAGAAGTAGGGCCCGGCATGATCCCCCTATAAAAATCAAGTAAAGATCCGACGAAGGAAGGAAAAACCGAACGGGAACCAAGCGAAAGTGAAGGAGGCTAAGAACTGATGCTTCCGAGCAAGGATGGGTTATAGAGGGTGAGACAAAAGCGTTTTCTTGAAAAATCACCCGAGATGGAAAGTCAAGCCAGGACTGAGAACGCGAATAGGATATTAATCCACCATCCCTCCCCCCCCCCCCCCCGTTGCCACCCTCGACTCTAGTCCAAAACTCACTCCGTAAGTTGGCTCTAACCCCGCGAGCACCTCACCCACACCCACCACCCACCCTCCACCGACCCCTACTCACTGTCTATCCATCAATCCTTATACTCCGTATCCATCTCCCGTACCCTCTTCCCCTGACCCGCGCCTCATCCATTTATCAACATCCCGTTCCAGTCGGAAACTCCGTGGAAGCCGAGAGTCGCCGAAGATTTGCCGACAATTAAAATTAATTGCCCCGAATACCTAAGCAGCCAACCACCCGACCACCCACGGTACTCGGTGGTACTACGACTCTCGATTGCAGGAAAGGACCCACCCCTGTAACAATTACGAACGTCGACGTCCAGGTACATCCGGACGTCGCCTTCCGTTCCAAAGTTCAACTACGAGAAGCCAGACATGCTCCTATCATCATCATCAACATGTCAGTTAACGATCCTCTATAAATACCCGATATGCGGAATCGAGTGTCCCTGGCAGACGATCACTAGGTAAGGTAACGAGAGACTGCATGAAAATCGTAAGAACGATATCAGCCGCAGTGATTCCGGTCGAAGATGGTTTTACGGTCGGTTTGTTTACCGTGTGCAACGAAGCGCGGAGACGAGTTCGCCTTTAAAGTAGGTGCTTACTTGAAAACCGATAAGGAGTTACGTGGTGGTGAGGTGGTAAGATCAGAAGGACCAGAAGACGAGTTTCCGTTATAGCGATATACCATATCTGTGTGTGTGTGTGTGTGTATATATATATATATATATATATATATATATATATATATATATATATATATATATCTGAAGTATATATGTATATATATCTGAAGTATATATGTATATAGGTGCACGAGGAACAAACATACATACAGGCACCATGAGATTCCATCGAGACTAGATAGAGAAGAGGAAGAATAGAAAGGGAACGGAGAAAGGAGAAGAAGGATAAGTTTAATCAATAGGATTTTGAAGGAAGGTTCGACGATAAAGCCACGTCGGTTTATCGGACTCGATTCTCCATGTATTTCGCGTTCGAAGCAGAAAGGAGCGTGAACGTAGCTGAAAGACACATCCACAGATGCGATCCCGTCGGATTGGCCCATGGCGCTATAAAAATCCTCATCGCCAAGTAAATCCAGGACGCGCTCTTGTACACCTTTATCTCCGACGTATGACCGTGCTACGTATAGGATTTTACATAAGAGAAACGCGTCGTTCTAACGCGAAAATCAAATTTACGGGCCCAGCTTCCGGCAATACGTTTATCGTTAAATAACCCTGCGTATACATATACATATCTAAACTCCTGAAGATCCAGGACGATTCGAGCGACGCATTTATACCTGATAATTCAGTGCACCGCAGTTATAGGTATAGTATGGTTACCAATAGTTTAGCGTGTTACGCGTGACGCTTCCAGGCATCAACTGCAGACGAATTTGCTGTAAGGGGATAAGGGGGTAAGGGGGTAAGGGGGGCATGCTCGATGCGCCCTCTAATTGGAGGCTGTTAACGCATAATTAACATGGCGTTGTTATCCACCCATTTCATCCCCGCAGCTTCCTCCCAGCCTTCGCCCTTATTCCCTGGGTAACCAGTCAGACTGCATATCCTATACCTCCACCTCTCCCCAGCCACCCCCTCGATACTCAGCAACCTTCTATTCTCCCGTCGGCTCTTCCGATTCTCACGTATCCACGTGTCCTATACGTGGATACACAAGTACACCGATTCGTTCCCGTTCAATCTGCATTTACACAAAGGTCGATAATGCGACCGAGAATTACAGAGAGATAGGAAGAACGGTTGGCAGCCATGGAAGCTCGTACCGACCGGTTTTCATCGCAGCTACATCCAACAGGTATCTTCGATCGTCGCGAAGACGTGGACGTAACGCACGGATTCCCAGAGGCAGGGTGAACGATATCCTTCGGACGGATATCCATTGCGTCCAGGACATGGCAGTATTCGTGGAGGCAGTTCGAATAGGTTACACGTAGCGGAAGTCGCGCGATGAGAACGCAACTTCGTCCTGAAAGCATTCCTCGATCGATCGCGGGGAATTTCACTTGGAATCTCAAGAAGATAGGAGGAAGAAGAGTTCTCCGTTGACGACGGAACAGCAGAAAATGACGATGCTGATATAGAGTGCCGGGAATAAGACGGAAGTCAAGTAACGGTAAGGGATCGTTCCATGCGGACAAAGGGAGGACACGATGAAGGGTGAATTGAAATTACCAATTTGACGAGGTCCCCCGACGTGCACAAGGGTTTACTGTCGTTTGCCATAAAATTATCGAAAATTGTAATTCGCCGGAAACGGCAACTCCACGAATGTCCCTTGTGTTCCAGTTACTCGCGGCAGCAGAACGGGCCCAGTAGGTAACAGTCGCACAACTGAGTCTAGATTTCTGCCGTACCGACAACTGCCCCAAGCAACAGGAGCACAAGCGGCGCGAGGGCACAGCTGCCGTTTCTGACCAATGACGGATTTTTGGATAGTTTTCTGGCGAACGACCGCAACCCTCGTGCACGGGGTCTCCCGTCTCCTCGGGTTCCGGGTCGTGTAGCAGCGTCCGACCTAAGAAGCAGATCTTACGTAATACCTCCTTACGAATTTATACAGAGAACGCTCGAGGTTTTAGGTGCAGCACTCAGATTTCATGACTGCTACCACTGCCGGCCAAGTGGTTTCGCATGGGTCACGTGACGTTGGTATACGTAAATAAAAATATTGCATAAACTATACTGTACACACGGAGGCATGGTAAACACGAGAAGAGGCATTTGCCACGGAGGCATGAACTTTGATCACGAACGTGTAACGGGGTAAGCGTGAGTTAACTAGCCGTTTAATTAAAATGAGTCCGTGAAATACTTGCGTGTCTCTCGGTGGTTATTATTACAGTCTGTGTAATCCGTCTGGGATAAGTCGGACAAGTCAGCAAACGCGTCAGTTATAGTACTCGTGGAGAATGACGCGCCGATGTAAGCTCAAGCTAATTTCAATACGATCTCAGGGGTTCTGGAGGTGCGAGATGATTTGGGTTGTTGCTCGGGTTCAGTCGAGCGACGTTGGGTTGGGCTGGCTTGAATTGAGGTTGGGTGGGGTCGCAAGACGTGTGTCTAATGAAATCAAGAGGTCTGTCAGAATCGTGATATCTCCCACTCAAGCTACCTGCCATCGTCCCGTCCCAAGGATCTGCCCACATTTCTGCTCCGTCCACATTGTCAAATCATGCCCCCCCCCCCCCCCCCGCTTCATGACTCCGCTAAGTGACTAAACTTCGCAGACTTTTTCTTATTGACAAGAGTCGCTTGAATTTCGCGCCTATCCGACGCTACTCTAGGTGATGCGCGCGCACTCAGGGGGACTCCCCGCTAATCAGCAGCCGTTAAAGAGAGACAGAGGAGAATCGCACGATATAAATATCGAAGGTAGCAGAGTACGACAATGAGACGTTATATTCCACTCGACAATTATAAGAATGGCCTACGTGAATTTCGCGAGGAAGTTTTCTTTGCAGCGAGATAGCCGAGTTCTCTGCTCGTGGCATCTTGCCATTTGTGCTACTTTGCATTGAATTTAATTTTAAATGGCTCCACCAGCATCGTAGCCGGTAAAGAAGTGAACGTACCGTGAAATCGATGTGAGTTTCAATGTTGTCCCTCCCCTCTCCCTCTCTCCCGCCTCATCCTCATCCTCCTCCTCCTCCTCCCTCGTCAATCTTCCTTTTTTTCACTCTGCATCGGATACCTCTTAGCTACGTGTTAGAGACCAGAAAACGTGAGTAGGATGGCGGATATCTTGTTAACTCTAGACCCGGAATAGTCGTACCCTAAACAGAAGCCTACTGGATCATTTTCCCATCGCCTAAGTGAAGGAGATCTCCACTCTGTGTACCCAAGGACCCACGGAGCAGACGACCGAATTCCTTTTCCCATGCAAACCTGCGTGATCACTGTCTCCCTCGTAAGTAGATATGAGAGCCAAAGAGCGAAGGGCGTATTACGTATATATCCGGTGGTAGTCAGATACCTGGCCTTAATGAATCCTAAAGGAGGGGAACTATGTGAAATTCCATATACAAATCACGAATGGCTTTTCCCTAGTACCGGGCGAACCTTATACCAGCCAGGAATATATTTACCTTCGTGGTACAGGGTGAAAAGGTAGAGTGCAAGAGAGAAAGAGAGAGAAGGGGGTAGTAGGTAGTTGAAAAAAAAAAGAAATCAAAAAAATTGACACGTGTTTACCAGCAGCAGGAATACGGCTGAATAAAGTGGACGAGGTGCAGCTAGCGAGCAAGGTATAAAGGTAGGAGAATGTTAAGAGGGAATGTAGATATCATTTTCAGACCGGCTGGAATACGATACCTGAACCCGAGGACTGCCGCGCGCTCTCGTTTTAATTACCATTTTTCTTCTTCTCTGATTTCTTTCACCTTTTCTTTTTTTTCTCTTGTCCTACGTGGGAATTAAAGATATCGGTTTCCACCTCGGAAACCAAGACGCGCGTCCAGTGTCGGTAATGATAACAGTGTTAATTATGGTAATTCTAATACACGCAACACCAGTACTGATGTTGCACCAGTACCCTATATTACGCGGTCAAACCACCGTAGCTAATACTTAGCGCACGAAACGTCCTTATGCATAGTCAGCACATACGACACCACGTACGAATCGGACACCAGGTACAAGTGGGTACCGTCTATCGACCACTGTCAAGCGAGTCGCTGTTATCACCGTAAAGGATATTAAATTCTAGTACTATTGCTATATGGGCAATCAGCCCCATCGCGCAAGGTGCGTCATAGCTATATGGTGTGAATAATCTCAAAACCGTGCGCTCGTAACGAATTTTGAGCAAATATCTCCAAACTGATCGATCAGTTATCCGGCTCTGTGACATAGTACGGGATGAGCACCTCTGAACCACGAGAACTCAAGGTGAACGAGCTTCGAACAGGCAATGGAGCCGGGAAGGGAGAGCCCAAGGGTCCATCGTCCCTAATGCCTGAACTCTCGTGCGAAGACGAGGAGATCCTGAACTCGTAGCTCGCGATCCAAGAACAGAAACAACGTCCCATCCATCCATCCATCCATCCATCCATCCATCCAACCATCCTTGAGTCAGGACTATCCAACAATCCTCTCCCTTTCGACTCGATGTACCACCACAATGAGAAAGGAACTCCCTATCCTTATCCTCATCTCTATCCCTCTCCCTATCTCGCTGCTGGAGACCCCTCCCACCCTCCCCCCCCCCCCTTTCTCTCGATTCTCCACGCTCAGAGATAACTCTTCTGGAACCATGAGTAGGTCTACCGTAGGTATGTATCTTCTCCATACATGGTGTATCGGGAGTGTACCATGCTAGAGCGCAGAGAAATTGTTATTCGTGAATTAGCGTGAGGACGACACAGGACTGACAGACTGTAGTAGGGTTTGGCATACCCGTAGAGTACAGAATCGTACCCGTGCTAGAAACGGGTTAAAATCTGGCGCGAATGTGGCCCCAGTTTGAAACACAGAAGAGGCGGATCGTCGGTAAGCAGCGGAAATAAATCTCATCGAGATCCAGGAATCGGAGGGTTAAGCGGTTAGCTGAGGGTAGGAACGGGTGTGGGGAGGAGAGCCATCGTTCACCGTGTATCGTCATTTTCTGCAAACTGGGTAAAAACGCGATTGTGACCGTCGTGACGTCGTCTAGAGGGAATCCCGTATAGAGGAAAGCATTGTTGGCATCGAAATTCTTTACCGAGGAGCATTCGTTCTTTATCTTATCTTGCTGTTAGGTATACCCAATACTCGGATCAGTATGCGCGTGTATACACGTGTGGCTATGCGCGACGTCCATTTTCTAAACCGTTACTCGGGACGAGTGAGCCGGAACGAATGCGCCGGATATTCGCGGACGGACGCGAATTCTTCATCTCGATAAGCGATCCTTAGGTTAACGCGCCAAGGAACCGATGCAGTCATTTACATCTACAGGTTGCTGATTTCGCTGGCTACGCTTCCTGGATCAGTTCCAGCCACGGGAAAACAAGTCTCGAGCGAGGGATAGAAAAGAGTCCAAGGAACGAGGAGGCAATGAAAATAAACGGCAGACAACGACTTGTCGCCATTTTTTTTCCCAACATTCCACCTACACACCCTCCTATACCGTGTATACTGTAACGCGTCCAAGTATGACCTGTGGAAATTCATCGTGCAGTCGCACGAGTCTACAAGAAATGAACATGGAAGGAAAATGATGTTCGAAAAACAATCGAACTTCGATATCTATTTAAAGACGAATATTTTTACGTTTACCAACAAGAATTGTGATTTTTTTTTTAATAATATAAATAAATCGATACAGTCCCGAATCACTGTAACAAAGTATTCTGAGCTTATATAACGTACAGAGTTCAGATCCACGTCTCACAGGGTTATATAATATTTACAATCACGTACTCTATCTATATATTGTACAGATATATATATATATATATACATATGTACACATACTATATATGAGACGTCAAAGTGGTTACCGAACTGCAAGAGAACACGAGGGCGTATTTTATCCCGACGGGATCTTGGCTCGAAATCGATATCGGCTTCTCGTGAGTATCTCTCCCGGCAGAAGGAGCATCTGCATTTATTGCACGTATCGCTTTACCTCTCCGTAAATAAACACTGGACCGCTGGGAGGGCGGTAGCCAATAGAGGTGGAGCCGGGCGAAATAAGATAGAAATAAAGGAATAAAAACCGCGTGGATACGAGAGGTTAGAGAGAAGTGAGAGCGAAGGAGGAGGAAGAGATCGAATGAAAAGGGAAGTACAGGACTTCTTGGAAAATTGGCAATGTCCTATCGATGCGCGTAGATTTATCCCAGGCTGATACGAGAGACCCAGGTAGGGTATTGATCTGTACAGCAGCGAGGCAATTCACGGCTGCCGGCCAGCTGGCCAGATAACTGGATGGTTAGCCGGTGGGTGTTATAGCTTAGAATCCAGGTGCCCCTGATATTGCATAAGTCGCTGCAGCTACGTATACTTGACCTGGACTTGGTCATTCGGGAGGAGACCACGTCGATTAGATGAACACCGAGGTGTGATCTGCCTTATTCAAATAGAGATACAATTGACTTGATCGATAGGGTTCCTTCGTATGAGCAAGGGATAAAAAAATTATATTTTGAGAAATAAAAATTAGATCTTCGAAAATAAAAGATATCGGATCAAATTGTGAAAATTATTAGTCAGAGTGGAAGTGGGTCGATGGAAATGGCCAACGCGTTTCCCAGGTATACCTTATATCTCTACCTGACTGCCTGCCTGCCTGCCTGTCTGTCTGAAGATATATCGACGTACCTACTGGCGGAGAGCCCTGTATAAGGCATGAGACATGAGTACATACCACTAGGAAGCTGACGATGTACTACGAGACTTCACGTAGTAGGTACAGGTACATGTGCGAAAGCGTTCAAAAGCAGGATGAGCAGAGTTAGGGATAAATAGATAGAAAGGAGAGAGACGACGAGAGTGAAGGTAACGACGTGCGAGGGAGTGAACGAAGCGATTGGCTAGGGAGAAGCGAGAGAGATGAGAATAAATAATGAAAGCGCATGCGCAGAATGCATCCTTAGAGAAGTGCACGAGGGGTAGGGTATTGCAGCTGAGCACCAAGGTCAAGGACAACTCGGCCTAGCCGCTGCACCGTTCAACTATCTAGATCCTGGTGAATCGATCAGAGATCGATATATAGGTACTACGATTCCGGTTTTATCCGTCTGTAAAAGCCGTGGCAATCGTTCTGAAAGCTTCGAGAACAGGGACTTCTCGATGCGGGATCAATCAAAAGACTGAGACGAAAAGACAATAAGATTGTTACGATTTAACGAGCCGTTCACCTCGGATCAAGCCGTGATCCATGCAAGGATGAGAATCCTCAGGATATACGGAAGACCGATGATCCACATGAGATTAGATATATATATCCTCTTGGTTTCGCTTTTCGTCGTTATTTCCTTTTTCTTTGCACCTATTGGTTTCGTAGGAATGATACAGAATAAAAGCCTTTGTTCTCTCGTGACAATCTTATTTGGCTCAAAATCCTTCACGATACGACAACCTCAGACAAGCAGCCCCGTCTAAATAGATTAAGTCTCTCAGGATCCTACCGATCCGCAAGGCATCGCTTCGTCCCTTCGCAGGACACGTACCACGTGTGTCTTCACGAGAAATGAAATACACACTTCATAAATAAACATGACGCTCGCACAGGGTGCCAGCATCGCCGAGAACCCCTAACAAAAAGAATTTCCAAAAACCAAACACGACTCAGCGACTTCGCAAAAAATATAATATATGTATATATACACACACACATATACATGTACCCCAAAAACCGATTTCTCAAAGACGCACGCGAAACGAAGTATCTTCGGCTAAAGATAAAGAGATCGCCTTCCGAAGAAATAAGGGAAGAAGGTGTCCCTCGGGGAGCCCAAGGCTGAACAGGGCCGACTAGCTTGCAAAGAGCGACACAAAGGGAAACGCTTAAAAATTCAATGCATTTCAAATGGGCCAGGAATCATCCCTCCTCCTCACCTCTAACCACCCCCAATATCACCCCGTACCACTCACCTCATCAAGGTCCCCTAGGGCCCTATGTCCAGAGCTCAATTTTCGCTCCCACGACTTATATTTTTCGAATCGCTGCCTTTTTTAACGATCCCAACCTTCTCCCTCTCTCTCTTTCTCTCTCTCTCCCCCCCCCCCATTCCGTCCCACCACCAACCACAATCACCATCGTTCTGCTCCCTAACCCACTGACAGCCGTCGGGATATGAACGTCCAAGACATGGGAAACCGGTCTTACGGTAATTGGCAACCTTCCGAGAGAAGACCTGCAACTTCAAGACTTATCCCCACCGTTCGGAATTGCGCTGATCTATGTCCGACTGTCTCCGCGTCTGTCCTGTCTGTCGCTATGTCTGTCCATATACCCGTCCACCTGTCATCGACGAATATTGATCGCGAGGCGAAACTCGAACAAAGTCCTACGTCGTTATTGACGATACGAAGCATCGATAATGCACAGAAACCACAAGAGTTTCTTTACACATCGTTCGAATTGTACGCGCATAGTCATGAAAAGAAAGAAAAAAACTGGGTCGCTCTCCTCGTACATATAACACAAATACGTCTCTACTGGATTTTCCAACATGTAAATCATATTTCATGGATAAATAAGCATACACAGTGTCGCGTGATACCAATATCGATAAGACTCTTCGTGAAGATAACGTGTTTCCGGGAATCATTACCACGAGAACAATAGGAAACCGATAACGGAGACGTCAAGAAAGTTTTACAGATTCATTGTACGTACACCGTAGCTAATTAGCTCTTGGAAGTTCTATGTAAATATATAACGACTAAAAATAATATAAATTTTTAATCATCATAAAATCAATAAAGATTCCCCATACCACTTCGTCGAGACTCCAACGGAATTGCACTAATAACATAATCCTTTAATGGTACTTAAGAATAATTTCAAAGATTAATAACAATCGTAAATCAGCCGAAGCACCCGAAATTTCTCCGGCACTGAACAAACTAAATGCATAGAATACCATATATATACAATATAGGTCGATAGAAACGAGCAAGTAAATCCGCAATTAGCACAAATGCATTTACGATTAAGGCGAATCGATGCGATTGGCGTAGAATACCTAATGAGAGCGAGTGGATAGAGAAAAGGGTCGAAAATGCCATCAGAATGAAATGACCCCACGTGTAAGATCTCATATTTAAAATTTAAAAAAAAGCGTGTCCTTGCGTAAAAAATTTGGATCGGCAATGGCGACTTCCATCGCCAAGGAAGGTTTTACATCGTTAGCGAGAAGAATGCCAGCTGGCAGAGTCTGAAAAGATTAAAGGCTCCGCGTACCATAATCGATTTCCAAGGCGCTGCCTGCTGCCTACACAGAGCCGTTAATTAATTCGTGTAATTCGCAATAACGAGCCCCAGTCTCCTACCCAGCTGTACTCTATCCGCGAATAAAATCTGGCTTGACAAATGGATAACAATGAAATCCCTCGAGGGGGTGACACGTGATTTCACGTAAAAAATGTGCATTGCCACGTATAACAGGTACGCACTTCAAAAAAAGTAAACAAAGTGAAGGGCAATAAAAAGAGGGGAAAAAAAGCTTAATTAAATTTACGTTTATCGAAAAATCGTTTCCTGTGTTCCAATCGGTATATGCGACGTCACATTGTCCCAAGCGAGCATCACACGTAACCAATTGTAACTACCGCGTGACTGATTGGCCCACGAATGAACTTTGGATTAGCACAGGGAGATATATTAGGCATCCACACATCGGGTATGCGTCGCGACGCCTTTTCGCGTACCTTTAAACGACGCTACGAATTCCTGCAAGATCTCGACTGATTATCGATTCGAAACCCGAGTCTAAGCCTTTCGCTTCGCCCCTTAACTCTTTCCTCGTGAATAACGAGGGTTAACGTTGGTACGACAACGGGGGGTCACCCTAGCCCCCCCTCCTAAAAGCTTTCCCTATGCCTGATTTACTTTCCCTTTCATCGTTTGAGCACTCCATGCGCCATAGCGTCACAGACCAGATCCTTATCACGGTTCCATGTGAGTTCGTATCGCACGCCATAACCGCGTCGCCCTCGAGGTAAAGAAACGAAACGAAGGCGTGGGAGGGTGGCAGAGAAGGGAAGCGAAGAGAGGGGGGGGAGGAAAAATAACAACAATCAAGAAATACGAAAGCCACATAAACACAACGTTGTAAAAATAAAAGTAGGCCTCGCGCACGTCCCTTAATTAAGGAATGGCTCGCACCGGAAATGAATGCAAATTCATTGCAGCACGATACGCGGTTGCACCGTTATTACGGCAATTAATTAAAATTCCAACCGTTAACGCCGTATACGCATTACTTCCCATAGCTTAATCTCAAGCATCGTGTCCTAGCCGTGTACCTATATACGAGGAGGCTGACGACGTGATGAATTCGGATACAGAGAGATTCCGTCTGGCCGAATGACGTGAGCTTTGACCAAACTAAGAAATCTGTCGGTCCTCGCTGGCTCCGAGTGGATCGTCAAATTGCACCGAAGACAATCTCGTCCGGTAACGAGAATTCCACGGTCAGCTAGCGACGTAGTAAAGACGCTCAGGGGGACGAAGCCCCAGGGGCAAATAGGTGGAGGATAAAATCAGAGCCGCTCGGATCGTGAGTAAGGCGAGAGGGATCGTTCGCGAGAGAAAGTGAAAGGAGAGGAGGAATATAAAGAAAAAAAGAAAAAAAGACAAACAAAAGAAAGTATCCCTCTATCGATAGGTAGAGGAGAGACGAGGAAGCGTCGTATGCAAAAGACTCGGCGGATTACGTATTCAGGGGCTTTTCGCGGTTCTCGGTAAAGGGAGCATTCCAAAGGACAGGAGACGGTGGGAAGAGGGGAGGGGCTTCTTATCGGAATGGCTAGCGGGGAATGAAGGGTCGAATGGAGAAGGAGGATAGCAAGGACAAAGGGAACCCGTAGGATAAGAAGATTCGTGGGACGAACGTGGTCCTCTCGTCGCGCGGCAGATTCTACTCTTTCATCTATTTAAGGGTAGGTTGATACATGTATTTATATACACGGATATATATATACACATACACATATATGGAAAAAAAAAATACGAAGAAAGTCCCCAGGTAGTGGAATACAAAAAATAAATACGAGTAAAGAGACACGACGCAGAACACAAGGTAAATCCCGATTCCGCGTGTAGAAAATGTGCGCGACTGAGAAACGAGTCCTATCTCGTGAGATATCGAGTCAGGATCTCCTCGAATATCCACAGCGGGATTCGACTTTCTTTATTCGAGTACGTGCGCCGAGTTACTTGCGACCCGTGACTCCGATCGGTCGTCGCGATATGGAAAATCGTGCGCGGGGCCTCCTTTTCAAAATGGCGTCCGGCTTACGGGCTACGGTTAGTCGTACACCCGCGGGGTCTGTGTCCGTCGTTTAGCGCGTTGCGAGACGCACGCGAACATCGAGAAACAATGATATCCTCGTCGATAAGGAGAGAGATAGAGAGAAATTACAGGTCGCGAGTACCTCGCGCGAGCGCTTTTCGAAACAGGAACGTAAGGAACGCGCTTTGCCGAGTCTCCGAGTGAAACGGGGCACAGGTGTTTCGAAAATTGGGAAGAGACTGCAGACGGCTCCCCGAGGGGTCGCGGAGGTCGAAGAGACGAGGGAGGAAACGAATAGACAGATGGAAGGGACGATACGGTGAAATTACAGTGAGAAAAACTCAACTGACCGCCGTTATCTGTGTGATCGACGCGTCCTGAAACTCTTTGTGCATAACGTCCAATATGAACGTTGAATATTCCTGTGGAAGCGAACCGTACATACGTAGTAGCGTAGGTAACGACTAGTTCCCGGCACTACGTATGCACATGAGTACCAACTTCACGGAGTCAAAAATAGCCGGCATACCGAGATCCGCGTTACACGCTGCGAGACTCGGAACGCCGAACGTAAATACTCTGATCTACACTCTGATATATGCTGTTTTATATATACGGCCATAAAGGAAATATATATATATACATGTATTATAAGCATCGTATATATAGTAATACACATATATACATATATACGCATACGAATAGATATATAATAAGCCAAAGGCATCAGCCCACGTTGCATCCACGTTGCGTTTGGCTTACGTAAGTGGCCGAGTACCCAGTAACGGGTGTCCCGCGAGTCTCGTTCCCTGAACGAAACATCAGAACGCAATAGCGAGACACGCGAGGTCCTTAATAAAAAGGAAACAAAGCGCCATTTGGCTAGTTAAAGGGAGGAAGGGAAATCAATAAAGACCCCGAGGCAGAGGCCTGTCCCATAGTCCCAAGTTCAGACTATTACTGCAATTTCTTTACCCTCTATTATTTTCATTACTCTTTCCTTTCCGGTCTTTCTTTCCGTTTCCGAGCTCATTCGACTGTTACACCAGAGCGAGAGAGAGAGACAGCGAGACGGCTCGTTGATCTTGGCCGAGCATTAGCACGCTCACGCAGAGACCTTCGCGCACACCCACCCGCCTCTAGGTCAGGGTAGGACGAATGGAGCGGTGTGCCTGTGCCCCCCCCCCCCCTCTTCACGCTCGGGATTCGTCAACTTATAAATCACCAGGACAATCGGGGTCGATACACACCCCGTGGAACAGATCCGGTCCTTCCCGAGTATCCAGAACCTTTGTTCCGTTTCGTTCCGTTTCGTTCCGCTCGTTGCTAGCACAAATCCCCCTTGAAGCTTCCTCGTCGCCGAAGGCCTCGACCCCCATTAGTAATGCGTTTTACGTGCCAATTAATCGGTACCGCTTCTATCTGCTATGTTAATATCCTCTAACGTGTATTATCTACATAGGTCAGTCATGGAACACGTTAAAGGATACGGGATAAAGCTTGTCGAAGTGAATACGTTAAGACGGAATATCCCACGTTGTGGAGCAGCCTTTAGTTCCTGCTGAATATGACTGTTTAAAGCCCTATGGCGTTACGGAGAGGCGCAAGGGGAGGACGGAGAGGGGTAGGGGTGGTGGGGGCTGGAGGACGAAAGGTATTTAGAAGAGAAAAGACGGGGAAGGGGAAGAAGCGGAGACTCGCCCAATTCTCGCGTGTATCGAGCTGTAAAGGAGAATAGAACGTGGCAAGGATGGAACGAGGGAGCGAAGGAAGATAAAGAAGAAAGACTGATTGTTTAAGTAACGCGACACGAGAAACGACGTGTTACACAGTTCGACGTCGTGTTACCCTATCGTCATTATTTATCCATTGTTCTTTTTTGTCTCTCGATAATATGGACTCACCTATTTTTCTCCAGCTCGTTATGGGTAGTCCTGAAAATTAGAGAGAGAATACATTAATATACGAGCTGCCGCCAACTGTCTACGATCTTAAGTGAATAACCGCCGAGGGAGTATATATCAAGGGAAGTCAAAGGGGGAAATAAAATGAAAAAAAAAGGGCGAAATAACGTTGAATAATAAATAGAGTACACTGATGAGTTTTCTTCCGTAGCAATGAGAGCAAAGTAATAGGTACACGGAAGCAAATAAAAAATATTAGGTCGTCAAGGATGAAATTTGTAGAAGAAAAAAAAAAGCAAAGTTGGTTGATAACTACAAATTTCATCCTTGACGATCCAATAACAAAATTAATTGATTAACGACATCCTATAAGCAGCTAAGAGTCCTTGCGTCAAAACGAATGTAATACTGACCGAAAGTATAAGGCGCCGAGCGTTCGATCACCGAAACGAGCTGCACTGGCGTCAAGGACCTGACGCGAACACGATTTCGAAAGTAAAAATAATTGTACGTTGCGAAAGAGTAACCGGAGATATTGCCGACGCATTGCCGTCCCATTATGCACTTAGCCACAATGTGACAATAGGCGGATTTCGTCGTGCACTTCCCATGTGGGAGACAGAAAAGTAGAAGGAAAATAAAAAGGAAAATCGACTGACAAAGGAAGCCAGGAAGAGGAATCTCTGAAGGAGAATGAGAGAACCGAGGAAATTGGATATTAGATCGGACAATTTACTACGAGTCGTTTCTTTTCGGCCGCCAGAAAAAGATGGAGGTTAGGTGTGTCTCTCTGGGTATGTATACACGTAGCATCTGTAGTTATATCGCGTAGCTATAGAGCACAGCAGCTACAAGAAATCGGATACAGCCTCGGCAAAGGAGAACGCGTAAGAGGAGAGTGAAAAATCATTTTGAAATATACAAAATTCAAATAATAAATCGTGCAGGATGGAAAGAAAAAGTATAAATAAATAAATAAAAATAAACGCACCTGCTGCCCTGGGATTTTTTCGTCTTTGGCCTCTTGATGACCGTCCGCAGATCGTCGGGTATCGGCATGGACGAAGCATAGCCATGTTCAGCTTCTGCAAGTAAAAGAGACAGTTGGCCAATTAAAAGGTGCGCATCTGCTTGTTTTCAAAAGTATCGAACAATCACCATAGCCGTCAGAACACCCATAACTATTATGTTTGGAAGTAATTAGGTCGACGTGACTTTTAACCAAAGGTCGTGCATCTTTAAATTTTCTCCGAATGGACGCGACTGTTACACGTGGAGATTACTGTGTCCGTATACGTGAACGCACGTGTAGGCAGTAGGGTCTTATCGCATCGCACGCGTAACAAAGGAATTAGATATACATAAGCTCGCCGACTCATAATGTCACTGCAGAACCGTTTCCAGCTTGTCTCCGCGTAGGCTTATAAATAAGTATATCTAAAAAAAAATTAAGCAAGAGACAAAAAAGGCAGACCACATCGCGACAACTAAATTGTACCAATTGCGAACGCTCGCTAAATTCCAATTGAAAGCCACTGCTTACAGAACGATGATTCGAGTCGCGCAGGCGATAAACGCTCAAACGTCACGTAGCAAGGTATATCGAGAAAATTAGCTGCATTCAGTACCGTAGCTGCGCCTCGACAATCTCACGAGTCACGGTCAGCACGAAGGTGAAAATCATTAATTTCCTCATAGAGGAAAAAGCAGACAATTGCGGAATTCAGCTTCGCGAGAATCGTCGTCACGAGAGAATCACGCGACGGGATATCGCGCTCGAGTTCGAACCACGTCAGAACTGAGGGAACATTGTCGTTGAACAAAGAAAAAACGTGGAAGGATTCGACAGATCGAACATGTTACAATGCTAAGGAAAGCAAAGCAAAAAAATACCCTAGTGATTTTATAACGGGATTTCGGGGAATTTCACCGTGGACGCATCGTACAGCCGCACGCAATAGAGTTTACAAAAAAAAGGAACGTGCTCCATCGCACGTTCGCAAGCTACTCAATATATAGATATGCAGTATACATGCAGAAGTACGTCAGTTAAATGGATAAAGGCGAGGTTTAAAATACGAAAATGAATTCATGAGTTTTAAGGGAATCGTCGTACACACGAAGAACAAAGCTAAAGAGAGAAGAGCGCAGGCTTTTCACGTGGAGGCATATGCAATTGTTGCATTTTTATTAACAAAATACGTAGACAAGTATATCGTACTGAAGTTATTTTATAATTGTTTTTTTTATCGAGTTTGAAAAAAATACCAATAGACAAAACAAAGCAAATGGAATTGGAAACGTCAAAGACAACAAGAAGAAAACGTCGCAGGTCATCGTCACGTATAATCTTCACACATGCATACGCATATTTAACACAACACGACACACTGATAAGTGGAATGATAAAATGAGATCATTCGGAGCCTCGCGACGGGAACGGAGAGGGGCCTGAACCACGTAACAATAAAACCACGGTCGCGCATGTAGGGACACGTTACCATCCATGCATACCTATATTCAAGAGAATATAATGTATACGCAAAGCTCTGAAGAAGATGGGGACGGCACGCTTGGTTCCTGGCGTACGCGTTTAAAAGTCACGTCGTACTGTTTACGAATAATATAGGGATGTGGGAGGAAAACAAAATACAAAAGCACGACTGGTGTTTTCTTGATTCAGACGGACAAGAGATATTTCTTACTTTAGGTTTTAGGTTACGTAATGACCGCAACGTTAAGCAGGAAGGATATGGAACTTTATCAGGATCCTGCAGGCAGTATACACAATAAGTATACGCAAAGGGAAATGAAGAGAGCACGGGATACCCGATATGACACAGATTTATCACGAAAAATATACGGTTATCAATATGCAGCGCCATTGCTGTGACACTTACCCCTTTCCCTTCGTTCAATGTACTCGGCGGCCTGCAGGAGGGCAGCAATGCTCATATTTTCCTGATTTGGTGTAATTTTCGTGTCGTTTAGTGCTCCTTGAAAGCGCGAAACGATCCGGCACTGCAAGCGCAACGGTACGTCTTCATTCCCAGGACGTAACCACCACTCTCAAATCGGCTCCGTCAAAAACGCGATGAATTATTAACACGGGAATTAATAGGCGCAATATAAGGACCCGAGGATGATAACAACACTGTTGGAAACGCGAGCACTGTAGCACTTACGGTTGGCGGATACTGGTTACAGATCCAGATCGTGGGAGACAGAGACAGGCATAGGAAAATTCAAAGAAGCGGAAGCCACCTTTGAGCAGAGACAAGACAAGAAGAAGAAGAGGAAGAAGAGAATGACTCGTAGAATCGCACACGATCAACAAGGCCCGTCTTCTTTGCTTTCTTTTTTGTTATCTTTCTTCTCTTCCTTCTTTGCTTCCCTTCTATCCTCCTCCTTCAGACGTTTCTCACAATCTTTCTTCCTTCCCTTCCTTTTTCCTTCTTACTTTCACTTCTTCACTCTTCTTGCTGCTCTTCACTGTGCACTACTTTCATCTGTTTTCTATCTCTGTCCATTTACCGTGTCACGTTCCTGTTCCTCACGCTCTATCTCTTGTCACTCATTCTTCAGGTTTCTCTTGGTTTATAAACTTTTCATGTCCTTCCACCACGTGCGTCAAAACTTCCCAAGTCTGGTATTACAAACACGCGTGCACTGTACGCAACTCGCACGAAACTACAGTCGAAGCAATACTGCTACTCCCTATCGACAGAAAAAAAAGGAAACGGTTTTTGGTGGGTAGGATATAACGATTTAAAGGGGGTACTCGTAGTACGCGTGACTCCTGACAAAAGGCAGGAAAAAGTACAGAAACTAATCAATCAAGCACTACTGATCGTTGTTGGTAGGTTCCGACAAAAATAAACAATAGTTTATAGTTTGGCTTAGTCGCATCTCTTTCCTGCCCTTTGTTCTTGCTGCACAAGAAAGTCACTTATAAAATATTAAATTATGATAGCATGTCAACAAGGGGGCTAGTGCGTGTCACACGAGTGTCTTGTACCTGCGTGAAAGCACTCAATGAAAATGACAAAACCGCGCGATATCCTGACACATAAGGATAAAAATTAACGATGAGAAGTGAGAAAACAATCGTCCATAATTTGTGTCTTCCACGAAATCTTTCAATATATTTCACTAATCACCTCTCTCTACCTCCTCATAACAAATCGACGGATATTTCCTCTCGGGTTCTCCAGTAGAGAAAGGCGTCTGGCCATCACTGCCCCCGAGCACGCGCTACGGACTGACGCCGGCAATTGCGAGCAGCGTCGTCATCATGATACCGTGCTGCTCTCTTTGTCCCCATCTAGGACTGTAGGAGGAGACGGTGCGTTCGTTCTGTTCTACCCGATGAAAGAAAAGACTCTCGAGACAGAGAGTGAATAGAAAAAAGAAAACAACCCGACCGTTCTTACGTCAAGCTCGCGTCATACGCGCGTGACCATCATCACCGGGTACACTCTACTCTCTCCTTCCTTCGCTTTATAATTCCCTCGAGTAGAATCAATTGAAAAACGTCACTGTATAACAGGTACTCTCTTCCACTCAGTCTTCATGTTCTTCCTTACTAAAAATAAATTGCGTCCAAATTCTAAGCACACTCAAGAACACGCGCACGTCCCCGCACGTATCCTCTTTTTACGCCTACCCCTCGCTACTTTAAGTTCTCATGTGACTATAGGGAGTAATACTGTGTGCCTAGTGGAGTTGCGCTGCGGCGAGCGTGTATATGTCAGACTGGTATAGAACAGAGAGAGAGAGAGAGAGAGAGGATAGAAGTAAAGAGAGATAGAGGAATCCCGAGAAGCGGGCAGCAGCCTGACAGACTAGCAGGCAAATCGAGATGGTGGGATAGAATACGTGGCCCTATAAATCCTGTACTGTTTATGTCGAAACAAATTTGTTGTGAATAAATATATAGTGCGTCCTGTCAGAATATTACAGCGTGTGTTTTCTTATCGTGGCAAAGACAGTCAGTATAAGGTTGACAGATGATTCTGTTTTACACTTATGCACTCGTCTACAAGCGCGCGATTTTGTATTTTCAATGATTATCTATAATAAAAGCCAATTTGAATGACGTGCATACTGGGAGTAGCGAGAGGAACATTGGTGAAAGAAACAAATTTAAAAACTGGCACTGGTACAGGACACGGGACACAAGGGGCGCGCACGCACGACGCACCGTGCACGATGTACGTACAACCAAAATAACAACCGACCATCACCACCACCACCACCACCACCACCGACGACGACGACGACGACGACGACCTGCCGACGAGCCGACGACGACGAGCCGACGAACAAGCGACAGCCTGACACCTCCGCACTTCGCGAGCACTCTCACGCATTTATCGATGTCAAACGTCTCTGCATCGTAGAAGCACCAGGCGTCGTCTCTTATGCGCCACCCGATTGGTAGGACAGTGCGCGAGTGCACTCGCGCGGCCAATCCGCGACCTCGACACAGTACCACTATATTGTGGTACGTACCGCACCGTACTGGTGGCGAGTCGCTGTGTCACGTGAATCTCATGCCCGAAAACAAAACAAACAGCTGGTTACCCGTCCGCGTTTGGTTTATTGGCTAGCAACCCTTTAGACCCTATGCTTTTATAAGTGAAACAAGTACTTCGGCCCTGAATTAAACTGTATGGGTTACCAAACGTTTTACCGAGAGCATCAATTGTATTTTCTAGAAATATTTATAAACTCGTGATCGTGATCATAGAAGTGAGTCAACATATACTTAAATCTGTCATGCTAGAATTTTTTTTAAGATTAGGTAAAATCTTCCGTTATTATCTATTTTATGGTAATCTTGTTGCGTCAAATAGAAAATGAAATATCTTGAGATTGAAGTTTGAAAGATAATGAATTTTAAAAGGTCTTATCGATTTGAAAGGATATCGTTAATAATGATTACGTTTGATTGATATTATTTAATGGTATGTCTTTTACCAACTTCGAAGTCATATGTTGCTATGCAATATAATGACGTCGCCGTGTATTTAAATATGCTTCAAAAGATAGGCCAATGACTCTACATATTTATATAGTATACGTATATACATATGTATACGCACCTCCAGCTGGCCTTTATTAGTTGGAATTTTAGATGATAAAATCCTTACGTAAACTATGCATCGTAGATCGCTTGCCTTTTGTTTACAAGTGAGGAAGGAATTTAAACGCGTACGTGCTTTAAAGTTGTTCTGTGCGAGATATTTTACGAGGCAACTTTAATCCACTGCTGCTGCTGCTGCTGTTCTATATACTCATCTTAATTTGGTAGACAACGGGAGGAATTGCATTTCATTTTACTCCCGTAGGTGCAGTTCGTGAAAAGGCGAAAGTAGAATAGAAAATTACCGACGGAGCTACTGTGAATGGTAGCCGCGAAATGAAGTAGTTTCAAATCCATGGGCGAAAGGGATACGCGCGTGTTACGTAGAGAAGCTTCCTCGAAAATTCAATCTCGTGGAAAGGACTTCGGGAAGAGCGGTGCACTCTCGGTACTCGAGACAGAATTGTATATTATCTTGTGGATACACTAGGGGTATTGAGTTTCTCCACTCCAACTTTGGAGTTAACTTTCTTACTGGAAAGTCTTACGGAATGATGCTAGTAGAATCCAGAAAATTTTCAATTGAGACGCCATCTTTGTGTACGGTAAAAATGCACTTGCTTTTATAAAAGTGAGAAATTGTTTATGACAGAGAAAATGTGAATTGCTCTGAATTTAAATGAAATTATGAAATCTTACTTAGCGACCGGAGTATTGAAATTATATGTGGTGATTAGATTTGCTCAATGGTTTTTATCATCGTCTTGTATATAATAGAATGTTATTTTGAATTTTGAGCATGGGATCATAAAAGTATAGTGATATGATTGTCCGAAATTCATTTATTGCTTACTAGGTTAATATTTCACGTATTATATTAAGATTGGTCAGGTTTTGAATGTTATTAACGGTTACCTTATGAAGCTTCCGTTTATCAGAATCATGTCTCTTAATCCATCTACATGTAGAATCCATTCGGTACTGAGCGTATATGTAAGACCTTGAGCGCTCCTGACAGAATATCATTTAACGCTTTTAACAGATACAATCTCGCCGTCATTGCTGGCACTTGGTGATTACCTCCTTCCTGTATGATTTCATTGATTTTACCGATTAAAATTTCAGATGTACGTTATATTATAATATACATTTATATTATTTATAATGTAATCTTACTGTTAAAATACGGATCCTGCGATAATATGCACTGAATTTTTGGCAGAGTCGACCTAGAAAGTGACATAAGGTTTGCGGATATAACTCGAAATCTGGCTCGTATCGTATGCAACTTCTTATCATATCAGGATACCTGATAATAAAATTGTAAACGAGTTCCCACTCCTCCTGCATAGAAAGAAATGCTTCTTTAAATTATTCAAAATTCTTTTTCTCACTCTTCTTGATACTTTACCTCTTGATTCAAACTAGAAAAGTCGACGCTGTTTATATCCATTAACTTAGGATACCTACCAGCTGCCTGCATAGTAATATATTTTTTCCAGATAGCTGATATTCTTGCTATATTGTAAAAAATGAATGATACACCTGTAATATTAATTTATCATGAATTAGTAGCATATATATATATTTTTATATGCAAAGTACATTATGAACTTTACGGGAAAGTCTTATATTTTCAGTTAAATAGAAAAACGTGTGGAACAATGTCATCGATATACTGAATATTTACCTTTTGTATTTGAAACACTCCTGTCAGAACTTGTGTTTGATTTAATGAAAACTGTACGACTGGGTTTCACAGCCAATAACTCAAACAGAATTTCAGCTTGCGCAAGACATGAATTAATGTCGTCAACTGAATTAATTTCTTCGCTTATAATCGAACACTTTTGTTTAAATGACTCTGAAAGCTTTATCTTTTTTTCTTTTAAATACAATTCCCACGTCAGTTTGATCTCTTTTGCATTTGTTTCTGAATTTTTTACAACACCACAGACATATCTGTTATAACAGTCCTCAGTTTTACTCTGGGACTTACTGGTTATAATATATTTATTACTGCTCGTCTCAGATACCTCACAGCCTTGAAGTTTCATAAGGTTTTCAGCTACGTCTCTGATTAAACACAATCTTACATTTGTAAGATCAGACTCGTTGTCGGTTTCAACTTTTAGGCTAAAACTTTTATCCAAATATTGATTCTTAAAGAAATTAACATTATCACTGACAAACATTGTTATCGCAGTAGAAATTGCGTGCGACCTGTTTAAAGATACACAGACTCTTTCCTTTTGTAATGTGCACTTTTCAATTCTTAAATGCCATTTTGCACTAGCTGCTACTAATTCTCTGAACACCTAAAACAGACAAACATTGGAATATTAAATTATTATAGGTTACCGCAAGTCACTTTACACAAACCTTACAGTTTCAGATATTTCTTCATTTGTGCCTCTTTGAAATGTTCGTCCTTGACTATGTAGAAGATACTCCAAAATACTTGTGCATTTTGAATAAATTGAAGCTTCAATAGTAAAAAAGTTTTTCCATGCTTGGAGGTTGGTTAGGAAACATAATTCTCCGTTTACTGATAAATTTTCACTATTTATTTTAATTACTGTCGCATTTACATTAATTGTACCTGTCAATAATTCAAAGACATGATTTACTAATGTACATATACCGAATGTATTTGAATTCTCCATACTACGCTCTCTAACCAAATTACACTTGCTTACACTACTATTAGAAAAAAGTGCTTGTAGCGTAAATGCTACAAGTTCAATACCCAACGAACATTTGGATCTTCTGTATCAAATACGAAGGTAAAAGAAAGAAAAAAGAATTTCCATATTCAATAAATCATTTATTCAAACAGAAAATAACATGTGCGACTATGCTGCTCTAAAATTTCTGTTAATTCCCGCTCATCGTATATGCCTATTGTATAAACAGTGCGTGTGTGTATCTTACAATATAATCACCAAACAAAGGAAAAAAAAGGAAATAAGATCACCTCCTTCAATTATTTACTAAGGCCCTCTTTCTTAATGTGTCAATTTCTAGAATTACTTATTTTCACTAATCAGAAAATTTACATGGATCGATGGTACTTGACGTAAGCTATTGCCGCGAGCTCCTTGCAAAATTCTTCCGTAATAATAACGCTGTCGTAAAGAATATTTTCCTTCCCTCTGCAACAGTATGAGAGCAAAAACTTGTTTTATTACAAATAAAACCAAAAAAAGACTCGAAACTGATCCTTCCAAAAAAGACTTACGGTTCCTGAGAGCAATCCTCTAGCAATTTCTGTCGTGTACTCCTCAGTATATGCTTGTAATCTTGGGTCTTCGGTACGTCAGAAACTAGTTGTTTAACGACCCTTTGTAGACAGGCAAATAAACTTTTAGTACCAGGTGCCAGAGGCAAAAGAGGATTCAGTAAAAATTCATGTAGATACGGATGAGGCAAAAGAGCCAATCTTGATATAACAACAGTTAGCTGTAAGTTAATCTCATATTTCTGGTTGGGAATGTTACTGACTTTATCCAATATCATAGTTAAAAATGGACCCATGTAAAATCTAGCTGAACAGTGATCAGCTTCTGGTCTGGAATCAGAACTGGCAGAATCGTCAACGGTTACAGCCTCCAGTGGCCATGCGAGCAAAGCGCAATCAGTCAACACAGTCGAATATTGTTTTTCCCAGTCTGCCATATATCTCTCATAATTATTTACATCAGAGTCTGTCTGTAGCTGCCGTGGCACCAAGGATAAGAAACTGCAGCAAAAATTATGAAAATTTCATGAAGAACGTAACACTCTGGTGCTATACTTACCAATAACGCTCGTTTATACTTACCAATTAATGATTCGATGAATATTAGTTGGTGCTAAAGTTCTACTGTGATTTTGCTCTCGTGATAAATCTAATGTTCCCTTTTTCTCTCTCTCACGTTCATCCTCTTCGTCACTCCACGATGCTATTGCACTGTCGGCAGCACTGTTATCATAATATCCGCGTGTTATCAGGTACGTCAAGACTAGACAGTGTAGTATATGCTCATTCCGTTTCTCTATCATCTCTTCGAATAATTTTAATGTCTCCAAGGTGAGGTCGTCACTCTCAGTGCAGCAATTATCTATTAATCTGTGCAGAATTGGTGTCGTCCAGACATCAGGCAGCTCAGGGTCTCTGTGTTGTCCTACCAGCCAGTGACTGATTTCTAAAAGAAATTGACTACGTGTTTCTTTGATCTTTTTCAAGCAATATTCATGAACTGCTTACCTGTACTTAAGAGTGGTGATGAAATTTCCTTCAGGCACTTTGTTAACAAAGCTGTGATCAATACTACATGATGATCAACCAGTGCTGGTGTTATGACTTTATCAAAAAATGATACTGTTATAGCTTTAGCTATTGCTTCCCCTACTTCCAAATGAGCTTCTCTTATTAGCTGATCGCAGTAATCTAACCACATGAAGAATGCAGCCACTTGTCTGCATCCAGGAAATTTGTTGTCATTTGTCCACATTGGTGAATCTAAGCCCCAAGTAACGTCAACTTCATCGACGTCATTTGGATCCACATGAGCGGGAATTGAGTTGTACAATGTTTCTAAGCGTTTAGATAAAACTGTAGGCAAATCACTTCGTGACACAGCATGTGCAAACGCAGAGTCATCTAATGATGCCAAAACCATGATTCCCTCGCATGCTCTTACTCGCACTGTATTGTCCTGTAATAGAAATGAGTAAATTCATCTTAATAACGGCGAAATAAGAAACTTATATACATCATTAAGAATAAGTGCATCAAATACTGACGGCAGTGTTTAGGTAGCTTATCAAAGTGTCGACCAGGAAACATTTGGAATTTTCAGTAACTGGCGGTACCTCTAAAAATGTGTGGCTTTTGCTATGCTCTTTCATATATTGCATATTGTTATCTGAAGCAGAGTCAGAATCAATTCGCAAATTTCTCGGATCTTGCAATTTATTTTCTACTTTGTAAGAGGCAGAAGCCATGGACACAGGTACTTGACTAGATGATCCATAATCATTAGTATTGGAGATTACTTGGTTTGTAGCTGGGAGTGGGTCTTGAGATTTTTGGAAGATTGGACTTGATGACTCTGATATACTTTCGACATCCTTAAGCGATATCGATCCACTAGAACGTGTTGATGTATTTCTAGTTGTTTTTGGTATCTTGTCTAATATGTCCTGTGTATTAGTATTTTTATCCGTAGCATATCTTTCAGGTCTATGAGATATCTTTCCTTCACTATCTGTTGCAAACAAATTTGGATTTATCAACATAACTGCTTGGGTACTTAATGGTTCAAACAATGGGTTTGAGTTGTTTCTTTTTCTCGCTGGTATATAGGTGATACGTTGAGCTTCTATCTTCTCAGTATCTTCCTTTGGTAGACTATTCTCTCTGTGAACAGAGCTGGCATCATTCACAATACATGTTAGAGGAGGGTATTTGCAGACAAGAAAGCATAGTGTTAGAAGAAATTGTATTTCTTCAGCTTCCATAGGTGATGCAAGGTGACCATTGCAAAGTGCTATTAGCCTGTGAACTGGTGCATATACTGATACATGATGTAGCAAAGGATGCTTCGATCTTCCCAGCAATTTTCTGAGAAATGATAGGCAAACCAGTCGCATCCCAGGAGGAGTTTCTGCTCCAGCTAATGTCGCTAGCAGATCTAAAAGTCTATGTTGCAACAAGTACTCCAAACATGGCCCAGGACTGTCTTCCCCTTTTTCCTCTGTCAGTAATATCTCTAGTAATCTATCCAAATGACGAGGAATACCACTGCTTTCAATAGAAACTTTATGGTCACTCAAATGATTGACATAAAAGTTCATAAGTTGCTTCCAATGATACGTAAAGTCCTCCAAGGGTGTTGCTGGTGGAGCTATCTGTAACACAAGTAATTGTGTTCGATGGACAACTATTTATCCAACCATAATACTATATACTTCTTCCATTAATGGCCCAAGGATAGAGGAAAGTGGCAGTAAAGCATAAACACATTTAATAAAAAAATATGATAGTTTATTGACAAGAGGAAAGTATACATAATTAAGTATTAAACATAAGAAAAGCAGTGCGATAAAATTACAACGCGAGTCTTACAGTGAAAGGAAGGAAACAAATAAATAAAACGTTGATAACAACACAATAAGAAAACAAGTCCGCGATTACTGACTTGTACACGAGAATATCACTTTGTACTAAGCATCACGTTAATTTTCATCTTCTGATACACAAGCAAGAGAGGCACTTGGACGGGATAATAATCGAATAACGAATTAAATGAATCACCAAAGAAGTGGAATTTCCCACTCACCACGTCAATGGCATTCTTCAGAGCTACCTGAAGGCCGCTTATCATTTTCAAAACCGAGTCGCGCCCACACGCAATGTTTAATCCAGAACGCGATAATGCGTTATGACCTTCTTAACGATTCACCATACAATTCCAAACCCTCCTGCACTCCCGCATGATTGTCGATTACGTATTTTCAATTTCTTACACAGGTGTTGCATTGGTCAGTATAGCACACGACCAGAAAGGAGTAGGGACACAGACCACTTATTGGAGACACGACACTCCCGTGCTATAGACTGTTAGCACGAGCAGCAGCGCCATCTGATCGGCAGGTTTTATAAGTATTCTATGTTTCACTACAGCCTATTGGAGTGTCAACCCCCTGAGTAGGGAGATGCACAATGCCATAGACCACTTATTGGAGACACGAAACTCCCGTGCTATAGACAGAGATGAGTAAGGAGATGCACAACGGTACGGTTTTAGGCGATACCAAAATCATGGCGCTAAATCATAGCGGCGAGTCTGGAAGTAGGATTTTGTGATCATCGCCTCCGTCGATAATGCGAATTCCGTCGTAGCCGAGCGAAACGTGAACACGAACCTGCAGCTTGGCGGGCAGAGGATCTCCGCTACTTACCGATGGTTACCAAAGCAACCCTTAGAACAAAGCGGGGAACCATAGAACTCTTCAAGAACTATTGAAAAAAGCCTATTTGAAACGTTTTCCAAATACTGAGGTGCCAACTTCACACCCATGTAGCACCTCAATTTTTGAATTCATAAAGATGCATAAACTTATCTTCAATATCCAAGCATCTGATCGTCTAATAGCACAGTTGAACCGGGTTTAAGCGCGTTGAACCACGTCGAAGAAAACGGATCTCAGACTTGCAAATCGGCAACTTCAATGCAGCTTTAGTCAACCAATCAGCATCGCGAAAAAGATGAAAGAGTGCATGAAATTGAATGTCGTGATATCGAAGAAAATGACAAACTTTACAACCAGCGAAACAAACTTTAGATACTCAAAATCTTATTTCATATATCCAGATTAAACGAACTTGCCGCAAATGAGGGCATTGCGCAGTCATATTCAAGTAAATAATAATCGTGTGCTAATTTGACGGAAAGAATTGTCAAACTTCGCCTCCGTTTGCAGCTTCTTCAAGATCTCCATAAATACATCTTGGGCAAAGGCACGCCTTACGGACGGTGGCTGTCTTCAAAATGCAACAAGGGTATTCCAAAGTGTAACAAAGTTCGACCAAAGCGATCAACAAATTGCAAGAAAGCCTACGAAGGTTGCGACTCTAAGCTGAAATACAAACCGAAAATCAAACATGGGGGTTTTGGCAGCTGCAAAACCGGAAGATGCGGTACTACAAAAGAGAATTAACGTAACCGAAATTGTCAACAAGTATATCAATTTAAAGCCATCTATGACCATTAATATAATGTAAGAACAAAAACACGCTTATTAATAAAAATATTACTCATCATGACTACATAAAGTACATTGCTTCCTCTACTTATACAATTCATATCTTCGACCTTTGTATTGTTCTTCGGCAAAGATCATTCATCGGATTACTCTCCGAGCAATTATCAGAATTGTCATTAAAGTCAAAGATCGTATCGTAAAATAGAAATAAATTATGACATACAAGGACAAGTGAAGTGAAAAACATGTTACGTAATCACCAATCAGGTGTAGCTTACAGCTTCGCATTTTATTATTCAATTAGCCATAGGGTTATTATCGCTTATGAGTAATCGCAATCACTTAGGTTGGGTCCAACATTATAATTTATATAACTTATTTAACGTAACACTAGTTTTCTACGACAGGCGAGGCAATTTTCTTCTTTCTTACTTCTTTTTTCATTTTTTTTTTTTTTTTTTTTTTTTCCCTATACCACGCTTATTACTCTTTCATAAGCGGACGCGCGTCAATTCCTCGTACTCAAGGAAAATAGGAAACAGACTTACAAATGTAGGTACAAAATACTCCTGCTGCAACGGTCCGAGGAGAGGTCTTCTTTCCTATGTATTATTATGCATTTACACAGAATTTCACTTTTTTTTTGTCCCAGAGGTTTATTTCAGCATTATTTATACAATATATAAATTGAATGACGGGTGGAGATCAACGTTAATCATTGGCAAATTGCGATGCATGAATAATAATGAATAAATTGATGAAAGCGGACGAATTCCTTGGTGGCGTCAAAACAGATTGTTCCCTGTGTGCAAAGAAGCTTCGTTAATATTTGTTTCTCAAACAATCGGATCTCCGCTCGTCAGGTACGATACGCAAAAGCCATCCTACACCCAGTAGTATGAATACAATTATTGTATGTAAACCTTAGTAAACAGCTGATTATAAATTCTCGATAGAAACCGCAATGTGTGTTGTTTACGTTATAATATATATATATATATATATATATATATATATATTTAGCATTTTATACTTATATATGCAAATATACATTTGCAGACACACAACCTCGCGTATATGCAAACGTATACGCGCCTCTATCTGTTAATTTATATATAGACTTTTATGTATACTATTTATAGAAAATTATACTAACTACATCGATATATACATAAAAAGGCAAATGTGAAATACCTGAACATTTCTCGTCTGTTACATTATAAAAATATGTTTATTTATCAATAAGTTTGTTCGTATCGCGACCGATAAAACTTCATTTACTTGTTTCACTAATGTTACAGCAGCGTAGAGCGTCGCGGTAAGTATATTCACATATTTGCGTCGTTGTATGATACACTATCGTTATCGTTAGTGCTTCCACATGAATAGAATGAAAATGAGAAGCGTCAAACGGATTGCAATTTTTAACGTAAACAAAAAAATTAATATTTTAACGCTATTCGCCTCGGGTATAATATTGCCTTTGTCGCAGACAATTCACCAGCATTTGCCTTTTATAAAACAACTAACGTTCATCATTGTCACTTCAAGTTAAATGCACGTTCTGCGTCAGGATACGTTTAACAGCCATATGTGCATGCACTAAAAGTTCCAAAAATTTAATGCATTTAATTAGACGGCGTGTTAAGGAATTATTGTAATTAGAAGGAGTCTCGTTATCGAAAGGGAGATATCACTGATCATTAGACTAGTTATCTTGCGCGTATAATTTATATATAATTATATTATATTGGCAAGCTGTACAGTGCGTTATGAAAGTTATATAATATTCTGATGCAATTTAACATTTTTTTTTATTATTTATGAACAGTGTTTATATATACACCGTTCATAGATAATAGCGAATTGCATGAGAACATTAAAAAGTTGCTTTGCTTGTTTGCATATATTGCAATTTTAAGATCCGAGGTATAACACATCGTTCGTATTAACGCACGTTTACCTTCTGCAATTGTATGAAAGAAGAATTGTATATCGCTATATCGTGGCATTAACGTAGGAGGAAGAGTAGATTGGATGATGAGGAAAAGCTGAGGATGGTGTCAATTAGTGGTGAGCCCACGATTGTCGCATTGGCATTCGGTAAAACAATTCACATTTATTCATTTTCCTTCGTATAAAACAATAACAAGTACGTTATTACGTTGTGTTCACGTCTCCCTTTATATTATTGTTTCTACTATTATCCGTGATAATTATTATGAAACATTATGTAACACGATTATATCCCGCGAGATATATGTATTGTGGTCGCGCTTTACTTATCCCTAACTATGGGGAATTATGGGGATTTTTTCAGTATTTCTTTAAGTTTTTTTTTTCTTTTTTCTCTCTGTTTATGCAAGTATCGCACGATTGGAGGTAATTCAGGTTGAATGAACTTTATGCAGTGCACTCGCGTTTTCTTGTTATTTTCATAACGATAACATAAGCAGAATTAAAAGAACGGCCGTTGCCTTTTCTCTTTCTGTGAATTAAAAAAAAAAATAGTCGCGACATTTGTTACGGCGTGTCGTTCAGCAAACTACTTGCACATTTGTGGTCACCCGCGAGTACACAGTACATTGTAAAATAATTATAGTTCCGAAATATCCTTTACTTTAACGTAGACATACCGATTAACCACTCTTCCTCCGAAAAAGGCCAGCTATGACATTCCTACAATCGAACGCTCAGATTCATCAAGTCTTCGATTCGCATCCGACACAGCGCTGCGAACTCATATTATATATTCGTTGTTTACGTTGTAGGTTGCGTGAGGACAAAAAGGAAAAATAATGCACTTTATTTGACAATTATCATCCGTTAATATTTATAAAATATATAGGGTAGCCTGCGTGCAGCGTTGCTTTCTCACCGCGGAATAGAGACACTTTACTGGGTCAGTAAGTCTCCTGATTACCAATCACTTTGGGCGTCCAGATGGTCGCCCAATTTTCATGATTTCCTTCATTCCTTTTGTTCGGGCTCAGGCTTTGTTTTCGGTTCCATGGACGAAGGACGAGGATGATGTGGATTCGTTTGGTTTCTCGGGACAAGAAGGACGTTTCCGTCGGCCGACTGCTGGAGACTGTACTCGTACGGATGGTACTGATTACCATCAGGATCTCTCAGAGACTGAAAATTCAAAATGACCAATTATTAAATGGTTGCAGTACTTGCGTAGTGTGTTAAAGTAATGCATCGTCCATCCTGTTATTATGTCCATTTATGAAAATGAATGGTTTCTGTGATTTTACTGACCTGGAAAACGTGACGGTAAAGCTGACTGAATTTGTCCTTGACGCGCTGTCTTTCTAGAAGCATGAAGTCTCGTTCCCGGATGAGTCTCATTTTACGATCGCGCATCTCCTTAACTTGATCAGCTAAGCTAATTATCTGATCCAGCTTGCGCTTACGGCAATTCTGGGCTGCGACCTTATTCTTGCCGCGTCTTCTGATGTCGCGGATTAAGGACAACTGAGTTTCGCTCAAATCGTACTTGCTGAGACGTTCATTAAACTCATCCATGGGGAGGTTAATGATTTCGTTTACGGGGATGGGTACGTTTAACGCTCTGGCGCGTTTTTCATCTCTGGTTAAATGTTCTTCCCCTTCGCTCTTGCGAACTACAGTCACGGATAAGAGACAAACATTATTTTCCATACGCTGTGTAAGACCGTGATTACGTAGCACTTAGATTCAGACAGGACGACAATATGTGCAAATAAGAATATAATTAATACCTTTCTTATCACGCGTTAACGAACGCTGTAATGATCCAGAGTTCTCCGCAGGAAGGTGATAAGTATGATTGTGTTGAACGTGCTCGATGGCAGAACGTCCTTAAATAGCAGTAATAAATAAATAATTATATTGCATAAAAATCGCTACATCAATTCACATATGATGATCCTTACCAGATTGATGACGAGTGAAGTCTACGCTACAGCTGAACTTCATTTCAGGCTGAGGACCAGCTGCACCTTCGATGGGACCAGAATATGCATTTCCTGGTGCACCAGCACCTACCGTCTGCGTATCATATTCGTATTTGAGCGGTGTTGTAGGATGTGGACTAGCACCGAGAGGTGAGCCTGATAAAAAATTTAATTAATCAATAAGTATCCCGTAGATTCAACAGACAATTGGCATTTCACGAATTTTCAAAAGTGAATAGTTTCGCTATACTATCAAAGAAAAACCAACCGGTTCCTTGTTCTTGGAAGTATCTCTTGGCGAACATCTGATGTTTCTTCTGTGCTACCGGCGGCATGGGACGTTCAGCCTGACACCTTGGAGATCCTCCGCTCCTTCCGGAAACTGTGTAGCTGCAATCGTATGGCATACGATACTTGCTAAAACGGAGATAATAAATCATTAATAAATCTCAGTCACTGTATTAATAATTATTAATTAATTTTTCGATTAAAAGTTTGTCTACCTAGCATAGTCCATGGAGTAATGGGAATCGGCTTGGGTATGACTTGAGTTTGAACCAGTTTCCATCCATTCTCCATCGGACAAAGAAGGAACACGTTCACTACCCATGCTGCTAACAGCGCTGTCACTGGAGGCGTCCATCCTCTCATCAGTTACCCCAGGAAGAGTGGTGACGCCGGTTGCACTAGGTGCAGCCCCAGCAGCTGACTGCACTCCGGGAAGAGCTGCAGCACCAGTAGGTCCTGAGGCATTATTGCTGCTGTTATCCAGCATGCGCATGGTGTACATGCCTAAAACATAAACAAAATGATGGTTTGAAATAAAAAATATATATATGTATACTGTATTAGTCATACGATAATGAAAAACCTGATATTCTTTTTTCATATCGATAAGCAAGTCTCGATAAACGCTGTTCACCTTTTTATTGCCTTATTGTTGATGATGACAGTTAAGTTTTAACATAACTAATAGATCAAATAAAACATTTCGCCTAACCAGTTTAACTGGCTAAAACAGACGTTCAACTTAAATCTTTGCGAATTTACTTTGGCAATGACCGTATTGGACGTTTCATTTGAATTTCAAATATTACGAAATATAATAATCGCTCGCGAGGTTTCGACTTGGTAATAAATTCAACTGCGGAAGAGTCAAGTAACTGACAAAAAGGAGCAAGAGTCAAAGTTAATTAAATCGTGAGGTCCAAGCTTATTATTGTCGTGTAGGTGAAAAATCATGAGTCGTAGATAATGCGAATATACAAACGCGTAAATATATGTCATTGGTATGTACATAAGAATTTTGTCTTCAGGCTAGGATAGTAGAGATGAAAATATTTTGAAACCCGAACGAGGATGACGTGATCGGCATTACTGCGGTCAAATGTTTTCTTAATAGCCACCGTATTTAATATTCGACAAAACATTATATGCCTGATTAATAGAGTGAAAAATATAATGATACAATTTAAAAATGTCAATATTCAGTAACCGCAGGCTCGAGGTCGTATAGGTTTTCAGAGAGTAAAAAAAAGTAACAAATAAATCATTCAATATATGTAAAAGCTTTATGGGACTACGTAACCTCGTTAACACGTTAATGGCTATTACCGAGAACACATGAATAGCTAAATGTTACTAGATTGCACGTAACTCATAAAGATAGTCAGTGCATATATTGTTACGTGTCAGTATCACTGCAGATTGCACGTAAAATGTATTTAACTAGATTCAAACCTATCATTGATCTTTTTCATGAATTCAAATACGGATATAAAAATAACTGGACAAACAGACTCTTAATTATTTTCTCTGTTCTCGATTATCACGATTGGCTCTCATGCTTAAGCATATAGGATAACGTTACCGGTCATAAAAGTGATTTTCCACCGATCGCCTATATGTATATATGCATACATATACAACTGTGAGGGGATCCATTATCATCCAGGCAGTAAAACTTAAGAGGAAACTTACAGCATAGCTTAGAGCTGATACGACCTTCTACGAAGCCATTCGCGTCTGGCATATGCGTATAGGAAACCAGCTAATACGCGACTGGTTTTAGGTTACAATGCACGATAATCAGGACTTTTGCGAAAGAACTTGCTTGCTGGCTTTTGCGTGGGTATGCGGAGTGTGAAATTCCTGACCCTGCTATCAGCGTTACACATAGAAAGATACCACGGTACAAGTTGCTCAGAGAAATTTCGAGAGATAGGGTATAACGATTGGTTGATTACTTCGTGGCAGCCCAAGCCTGTCCGTCGATAACGAATTGATAAACAAAATTTGTTCGTTCGATCAAAATCTGCTAGACTCATTCTATTTGATTCGCAAGATTATTGAAAGTGCCGGAGAAAAAATAAAATTTGTAATATTGATAAGTTTTTTGATATGATTAACAAATATTGCATCGTTTATCAGAATCGATAAAAAATAAATTAGCAGATTACAAAATACATATATAGTACGTTATTAGTTGTGTGGGTCTTGCCAATGAGTCGACGAATCACATGACTGAAAAAATCAATAGCACGTATCAATAGCAATACCTGTTATCACAGATAACTTCACGGTATCTGGAATAATATGATTTCTATAAATTACCGATTCGAATATTTACATATGAATTTCGGGGAACCACATAACATTAGGTTCATTAAACTCTGAAGTGGGAATACGTCAAAGACGTCGATACGTGAGAATTTTGTAAATCTAGGTCGACTTTTGAAAGTGATTTAGCGTTTCCGTAATGGGGATCAGAATTTCGTCGGAGGACAGTTTAGCACATGCTTCGAATAGCTATCGTCGAGATAAAGATATCGCTCCGACATTTAACCTCGTATAAAATTATCCAATGTTAACAAAGAAAACTGACCGTCAACTGGCATTGATCCATATGAATATGAAACGTTTAACTAAAAAAGCAAATGATACCTTTTGTGAATGTAGGTAATAAAAATGACTGTTGACACGATTCAAGTAGAAAAACAATAGATGACGGCCGATAATGACACGTTAAAGATATAACCTTTCTTATCAATAAGGTAAGAAAAATATGTGTGCCTTCACGTTGTAACCCTAAAGAAACAGAAAAATCAAAGAGGCTACATCGCCTATCCGGTTTCTTCGTGTTTCTACTATTCTAACTTATATATAATTAAATATCAAATGTCGCATTGTTCTGAAATGACGAAGAGGCCAATTCAAAACTTGGGCATTTGCATGTTCTTAGCATGTAAGAGAGTTCGCGCCTTCAGCTCATTGAAATAAAATGGCTTTGCTTATCCTAACACAGCCGCTATACATATATGGCATAACTGTTTGTTATTTATGTTTGTAAATATCCCTCAGTTCAGCATTGACTGATAGCTGCGATACTTAACAATAATGCTTGTGCTGTTTCTTTGGTGTTGACAGAAAATTCGCATAAGCACCGTTTATAATTATTGACAGCTGGTAGATTGTCGTGCGATTATGGAAATTATGCATGACAATGCACATTTTCATGATTATAATTATGGCTGCAATAATTTTTTCCTACGTTATCGTACGGGTCGCTATTGGCATTCGGATTAATTAACAGTAACAAATTTTGATAAATATTTCATGAACTAAAATATTTCATGAAGTTTGCAATGCCACTGGAAACCTTGGTCGGTAAGTTTCGAAAAAAAATTTACGTCGCGATCATAAATATTGGAGAAGCGAGGTGTCACGTTGTTGCGCAAATAGACAGCGTCAACTTACATACTGTATTAAAGCTAGATTTGACTTTGCTCAAATGAACTGGCAACAAAATACAAGCTACGGCCGTATGCTTTTTGCCAAAATTTGATGTTTTTACGAAAAATTTTCAGGCAGTGCCAGTTATGCGAAATTCACGTATATTTATATATGTATGTACGTCCGTTTCGTCAATGACGAAAGAGATATTAGAAGATAAAGACACAAGACATTGCTGTAATCAGTAGGGCAGCCCGTCAATAGATTTTAAAAACATTTCAATGATTAAAGATAACGAGGTGCGATTAGGCCGTCTATTAATGTACAGAGTGTAATCAAAAGAATGAAACTCAGTAACAGTTCTGCATTATTAAAGCAATTTCAAAAGTTCAAAAGTGAAATTTCATTTCCAATTGATGAGCAGAAGAGCGACATGTATATGTATGTATTACGTAACAAACCGCTCATCATCTTTTATCAATGTACTGTCACTATTTCTTTTTAATACAAACTCTATTTTTCAGATGCGTAACCCTTTTGGAAACTTGATAGCTCAACATATTGCCGAAGCGGTTGGTGTCCATGTTCTGATAAGAAACAGATAGACGGTTTGTAGACCTGCCGATACTTAGCGTGGAAATTGGATCATTGGTTGAATGAAACAAATTTGGAAAATGTATTATATTGTTAATCAGAACCTAAAATAAAAATTGCACCTATGAAATTGAAGCTGTTCAAAGAATACAAAGTCCTGTTCGTTTTGGGACACCCTGTATAAAAGTCAACAAGATAAACTATTTTCGTTGTGCTGGCAGTATATGTAGACATGTTTGGCGTTACATAGCCCTCTATTTTTTTTTCTTTTCTCTTATCCCACAGCCGATATTTATCCTTATCACTCACGTCATTGTGCACAGAACTTATTTATATTATTAAAAGACGCGTTACTTGTGCCAAAATGCTTGTGAAGACTTTGTGAATATACGATACGAATGAATTCGAAAGAATGTAATTTTTGTAATATTTATGAGACATTTTAATGACTATATATGCCCAATAGCTACAACGAAACCTAAATATGTATGATGAAAAGATGATTCATTTGCTGATTCCGTATAACTCTTATATTAACGACACAAATGACACATACTTGGCCTGTATACGATGACCCCCATGGTCGCCATTCAAGCTCCACAAGGAGCTGCAAGTCTTACTCAAAAAAAAAAAAATAGTTCCTCGCGATTTTTTTCCAGATACGAAAGAACCTCTTGCCAAGTCCCAGTATGGGCACTGTAGTTAAATATATGTATGTATATTTATAAATCAGCTCAATATGAGTGAATTTAGCCCTCGTTTAGATTGAAGACAAGCTTGTCCGTTTACAATTTTTTTTGTAATGTTCAGCATTCCTCTCATGCAGGTACAGCAAAATTGTAAGAGAAGGGCAGCACTAAATCTCCAGGATCTTCGCAGCATAGTAAATACTGTAGTGTGTATAACAATGCATATTCCAAACCACACTGACACAAGATTGTTCAGATTTCACTAGTGTTTTCGATATCTCCAGTGTGATCGTCATGCAAAATTCCGTCTTCCCAATTTAGTTGTATTAAAAACTCTCACACTTAAAATAATATTTTCGTGCGCACCGAAACACCTTTGCGTAGCATAATAATCCAGATGTCGAACAGTCTCTTAAAAAGTGTTTTGTAACAGTTTATAAAACATCAAAAAGTCACCAAGAACGAATCTCAGAATTTGACGTAACAAAATTAAAAAGAAAAAGATGTCCAGCTGTTATACAGAAAAATCAACACACACACACAATACCCTAGAGCTTCTCTCGAAGACAAGGTAAATGTCTCACAATCAGTTACGAATTGACTACGTAGAATTCCTCTTACACGTCAGCGTTTTTCACCTCCGGTTCCAATTATTAGCTTAAGTCAGTTAACGTAGATCTCCTAGCATCGGGTAACAACTATCTTGATCACAGTTATACGAACGAGATCAAATAGCGGACAGTTAAGATTACTTTAAAATCCTAGCAGACAGAAAGAATCAAACGTGACAATTTGAACTAACGTTTGAAAATAGATACGCTTATAAACGCGTATAAAAGAAAGAGGTCTCTTTCGTAAGCCTTCTGACTGACAAACACCGAGAAACAACCGAACGCGTGGAGCCACCGAGTAACAATGAGTCGCCCCCAGCGGCCACACCGTGAAATATTTCAAACGGCTCGTCAAAAGCGGGGGACAACGACGATAACATTTCCCATCATGGCAGCCTTCCAGATTCTGTTAAACTTCGTCACGTTCACCGCACCTATATACACTCATGAATTATCTTCGGATGTCTTGTGTCACTTGAGTCGTGAGATTAAAATCCGTTCCACGAAATTTAGCCTCTTTACCAGAGTGCAGAGTATAGAAACACTACATGTCACAAAACACCTTTCAGTTCCTTAAACTCATTTCTGAGTAACACATACGTCACTGTGATTACACGTATTACAGAGGAACCGCGTAGTCTAGTCGCGAATGAATACCGATTATATAAGCATCACCGACGCCTCGCCTTTGTCCGTCAGCGCAGCATAAACATAACTAACGCTCATCCGTCGCCCAACCAGTCTAACCCATACGGGGCGTCGCCACTTTACCCGGGAGGCAGGCGACTAGCTGCACTTTTCATTTTGGCATTGGACGTTGGTAGTAAGATGGTGGGGCCGGTGTGAGTGGGCGCTTATAGTGAATTATTATTGTTAATGTAAATGTTAACATTGAAAATTCATTACCGAATATTACAGTTTTCATTAGAAGCTTCATACGTATACTTTCACCATTTAACGTTCCAGAACTGGCGATGTTAATCTTAGCGTGAAAGAAGATATCTTTATCTAACTTTGTATGGTATATAGACATGATCCAAGTATACTTACCAAGTATACTTGGTATATATATATATAGTATATAACTTGAAGTGATGCCATGATATTCCAAGAGTGAGAATACGATCAGGGATCGCGAAATCCTTTGTTCACGACTTTCTTATACTTTTTTTATTATCCATGTATATACTTAGTGCATCTTGGGACAAACATTTTCCTCGCTTTCGTATGCCTTCTGTTTTGTAAGTTTCATCAGTGCATCGAACTATTCGCTGAACCACGTAAACGTTACGAAACCATTGTTCTTCGGATATAGGATATTTCACACGGTAATGATAATATAGCTCACCCTACTCCGGTTACACTGTACTTTATGTAGTGAAATAATGTAAACATATCAGGACATATCGTAGTAACGATATCTTCTCAAATATTTGTAAATATTCAACCTTGAAGTTTATTGTATTTGTATACTCTGACGTAAGATGACGTTAAAGAAATTTCAAATTGAGTTCAGAGGCGATCTATGTATTTATGTATGTATGTATATACGTATGTAGGTATTATGTATATATATATGTGTGTTTACGATGATGTGTTATCGTTTTTCTGCGAACTTTCACGTATCTCATCACTACAATATTATCAAGGTTGTATCATGATATTGATATTGCTCATTCTTTTTACTCATCCAAGTATATGCTGGCAACATTTTCGTAATTCATAATTCGATGAAGCGGCTCACGTGTATCGTAGGATTTTACTCGACTATTATTTCATTGTTTTTCAAAGTCGAATTAATTATAATGACTTCCTTATCGAAGCTCTTCACGGAGTGATTAATTTACATGCAATTGCGAACACCGTTCTCTTCCTTCTTGAATGTCAATTATTATTATCAGGATGAATTGACGAATCGTAATAAAACGCAGTCACGGCCGCGCCCGTGCCTTGAATTATACGCTTGTGGATTTCCGATTGTGCCAAGTCTCGCCTGGTTACAATGGAGTGCACTTCTTTTTTTTAATGGTACCAACTACGACGGGTGACTCGTATGATCCAAAAAGAAAAATTATGACAGAAATCGCCTTGGTCACGGAGACACGGTAAATATGGTAAGTCGTTTATTCTTAAACGGCTCAACGCAAGTTGCTGTACAGTGGAAAATCACTGAAAAATTACCATTATTTTCTGGTTTTCTTGTTATGCCCCCGTGATATTATTTCGACACTTAAAAATTTATCCTGCAGACATTCTTTATTAAATCTACTTAACTGAGTTAATCAAGCATATTTTTGTACCCTGTTATTGTTTTAGACATAGATTTTTTTTATTAAGCTCATAGTAAATCTACGTTAGATAAGAATGCTTCTGTAAAATCACGTTCTGTTCATAGAACATATACGTATAGCTACGTACATATGTAGAAATAAAGACAACAAAGACACGTGAGGTTCAAGAAACTTGTATATATGTATAAATGTGAGAGGATTTCCGTTGGTTATCCTATGAAATCATATCACATAAGTAGACACTTGTGTGACTGTGTATTTTTCAAAGAATATCCCATAACGAAACTTTTTAGCAAGAGTACCATACCAGCATGGGAAACAACAAAAATAAGATAAGGCCGCATACGCAACACGTAACGTGTATATAAATAAATGTCATTCGTACAAAATATTGACGCATTTTCGGCTGAAAGGAACATGAACAAAAGAAAACCGTCATTGATACGTTTCTTGGATAGACAATGTAATAATAATGTTAGCCTAATCACAATAAGCATTGCTATGGCTTATCAGTGGTTTCAGCGGAACCAGATACTTTATACCATAAACTATATAAAGCAGATACATTAAATATTATATAGTCATTTTTACATATTTGAAAAAAAATGTCAATGATAACTTTCCCAATCATATTTCTTGATAACGTTATCGCGTTCCTAACCAGGCTGCTGGTAATATCATTTCTGGCTTCTCATTAAGCCTGTGATTTAACCTTTGATGACGGTTCACACATTTATGGGTGACCCCCTATTATTTACCAAACTCTTTTTATCGATCTTAATATCGAAAATGTGAAATTCAAAATGATGCTCAGATTCAATAATTTTGAAAATCCCTATCCAAAGAAGTCTTGCAGGAGTAACATTTTCAGGAAGTTTCTATTTTCAAAGGGTTGAGCGAACGCCGTAGCGAGGGTACCGGAGTTTCTTATCTCTTCATCCCCCTAACAATATAGTTGCTGAATAATGAGCGAAGCTGATTTTTTAAGACGGTAGAAAAAATAAAATTAGAAAAGCCCGAGGTTATCAACGTCTTCTAACTCGTCGTCAATAGTCACGCGTACAAGAGAGAAGTCAGTTCCGTTTGTAGAATGCAAATGTTTGGCTAAGTATGTAAACAAGGCATTTCTGCGATAGCGACTGCTAAAGTCCGCAAATTGGAATGCGCGACGGCGAAAACACTGTTGCGAAAGTAGATCGTGGACGTGACTGTAAAAGCGAGCTTATGTTCCTTTGATAAACTGTAATAAAAAGTGCTATAACGACGATTTAGAGCTGATTTAATGAGAGCGTTTATTCACTGTTACCTGCTCGACTATCTATATATATAACTTTATATATATATAGTATTCTAGGATTTCTTATCACATTCTGACTGCATAACTTAACTGACTGCCAACATACATCGAACATATTGCCATTCAGTATATAGCAATGTTACGCAAGGAAAATGTACTTTTGAAAATTTCATTTAAGATACACAAACGAATGATTACAGTCATTTGAAACAGACAGAAATAAATTTGCCAATATTTTTACAACATTCGAGATGCACTTTGCAATCGATACCCATTCGATACTTTCTTTACAGCTTTCACCGGGTAACGAGCGAATAAGTAGAAGAAGAGTTTAATAAGGAACGAAGTCAAAAAAAAATTAAAGGTGAAAAAGAAACCTCAGGATCATTAAGTACGATAGAAATCGATGCCATTAGGGCAGAAGTGATTAAACGAGCGGTGAATCTTTTCGTAATGACGATGTCGTGGATTAAAAATTTCGAAATTAAATTGCGACATAGATAAGTAAATTGCGATGCGTCCTATAACTGATATCAGAATGTATGAAAAAAAAAATTTTTTTCTTACCAATCTTGCAAATTTCCTCATATGCTCTGTTCCCGTAAAGTTGGCTCATCTGACATAAATAAAGCTGTGCGCACAACTGACACGTGCTTTGATAACATGATTCTCTTGTGCACTTATATTTGCCACGTTGTAAACTTAATATACTGTAAATATATATATATATCCACAATACATCCATATATCCTGTTTACATTTCACGATATAATCATTGAGTCTCAGACTGAGGACATTATTTTTTAAATCCTACATTTAATACCCATTCTAGAACGTATATCATCCTCTTGTCTGTCTCTCTTTTTATGAAATGCAACAGATGGATCGTACGATATGCGTCAGCGCGTATCACGCACAAATTCGACTCGTATTTCCGGTCGAACCGCTGCGGGCCAAGTGACAAGATCGAAAACCTCGCGCCATAACAGTTTGCTGACTCACGCGTAGGCAAATTCTTATATCGTATGATTTCTGACGTAACGAGTAAATATTCATATAGAATAGTTAGATATCGTTGTTGTCAAGGCATGTAAAAATTAGTATTAAAAAAATCGAAAATTTCTCAAAACTCTTATAAAATCAACCCTTACAAATAAATATATAATTATTCATTATAATTGACTTTTATCAACTTGCCAAATAATACAGTGAGATCTAAAACTCCACGGTATCTCAAATGCACGAGTAAACTAATCGCCCGGAATCTACATATGTACGTTGCGTGTACGCAGACGCGAACGCCGAGAATCGTGTCGCTTGTTTTCCGTGTGTTTTGTACGAAGTCATCGGGCGTCTGGTAAATGAATCAATTTCATTCTATTCTTACAATCGCATAGCGGATGCGATGGTAAAAGAAGTGTATGACTCACGATGGAACGTGCCACAGACCCACACGTATCTGTATCACATACAGAAGACTCCTCGTTTACAATGACAGCCAACAGTCATCGTCATTGGTCCTTTCGTAATATTACTCATCTGATATACATATGTTGGCTATGTAAATTCATTATCATCGATCCGTTTTCTTTTTCATTTTATTCGACATGGATGCCTCCCCGTGCTAACAGACATTAATGATCTTTACATATAAGTCTCCTTGAAATCAAAATTTAATTATGAACGACATTAAACGCGTATAAGGTGAAACAAGAAGAAAATGTTTACATAAACATATAATACTAGAAAATTGCTTTACTTCGATTTTCTCTCTTTTTTTTTCATTCTTATCCATATGGAACGACTCTTACCGTTAATACGATTGAAGGCAGTCGAGATATCGAGTCCCATTCCTGGATCTAAGCACAGGATCTCTTAATGGCTTCGATAAAAGATGAAAGTCAAATTCGTCGAATCACACATATTTCGTTACCAGGCACAAGTATCCACCGTCTTTGATTCATACGTAAACACATCGACGGCAGATACTAAATCAGCGACGCTTCGTCGTCGCGGTGTGTTCTCAGCGCAGGATGCGATCGTTGCTTAACGATGTGTCATGAAAATCGTCGATTCACTTTGTCAATGAATATTCACTGCAATGACACGCTGCCAATCTCCATTAAATTCAATTAACTCGAATAACTTTTATATTTAGTTTATGATATCAGGACGCAGATACACGCGCAACGATGACGTAATGACCTTTTTATAAGAAAATCGTGAAACAGACAGTGAAACAGTGTTGAAAAAAATTTATGTTACACTGGACACAACAATAAATCCTTTGGTCGCTAAAGGGAAAATTATCGTTTGGATTACAATAGTGATTACGAGACAGCGTGGAATCGCGTTACAAAACTTCATGACACCGCGTTACTAGAAACTGGCCCTACTATCGCTCTTGTTCACGGCCTCGGTAAAACTGCGTTTTTTCTACACGTGCGCTACCAGCTCGTACAATGCTTTACGTATGCAGTACGTGTGTATATATATATATATATATGTATATATTCACGTATATGCTGCTGATAGGCCAAACTCAAGCCCGGTACATTGATAGCAGAAATGCAATCACTGCGCGCGCGTACGTGCTGCTGTTAGGCGAATTTATATATCTTTCATTTTTTTTCCGTGTCGTCATTTCCCTTCTCTTTGAGACAAGTAATTATATCCTTGTATACCAGTTACGTTGTGGATAATACGTTAAGGCGGTTATAGGCGCGTATGCAATGTTATTGTCTATTTAGTCGGCTACCGGAAGGTTTTTTTTAGACGTAATTCAGTATGTTTATACGAAACGTTTACTACGTAAATTGTTAATGAAAGGAGCGCGCGACTGTCTTTTTATTCTGTAATGACAAGTGGGAATAAAAAAATGAAACGACGGATCCGAGAGGACAAAAAATTATGAATTGAGTTTAAAGTGCACGACAACGTCGTGTCGCTTTTGTTCGAGTCTTATTCGTGAAGATGGGATAACGTGGAATGATTTTTTTTTATTGGCAAAACTCAAGGAACTTTAGGTCTCGAGTGTCAATGCACCTTTAAATATTCTTGTGTACGAACACGAGCGTTCTATGTGCACGCTATCTTTTACCGGTGGATTAGCCTTTAATTACGCGGTAACTAACGCATCGTTGAAATTCAGCATGTCGATTAACGACGTTACTTGAGTTCGCTTCGGTGAGTATCTAGAGGAAGATCCGCCTCGTGGATTTATATTATCTGCATTGGGCTCACTTATATGGATGAACAATAATTCGTATTTTTTAAATTATTTAAAGTATTATTTAAATTATTTGGCTTCCTGTTTTTTTTTAACAAAAAATGTATGTAAAAACCGAGTACCGCTCTCTTTTGCAATCTTATGGACGATATTGATCGTTATGGATTTTTATATCGATATTTAATGAAGTCTTTTAAAGTAATAAAAAATTGAAGATGGCCTTGTATGGGATTTTTATAACTTTACTCAAGAATATTTTACGAGCTCGTTGATTGTCACACAAATTTAAACACTTATCGGGTGAACGTAAATGACGAGATAGACCCAACGAACCTAAAGGACCACTTACGTCACGACACTTTTGCCCGTTTTTATTACGGCATAATGTCAATAGTTTGAAATCCGATAATTTTTATACTGTAGAGTTTAAAACGAATAAGGAAATCAGGATTTATATAAGATCGGTAATTCTTAGAGATATAACGTTACAGTCGTAACCAACAAGTTTCACGAGCCACGAGTTTTAATCGTCACGATCTTCAATGTCTCTACTCGTAAGCCATTCGCTCGTTCATTGCGAAGAAAAGCAACTTAAAGGATGAAAAAGAAAGTATTGTAATAAATTCGTAAAAAGATCTGTCGAAAATGATCACCTCTTCGATCATCGTTTACGCGAAGAAATCGCCTCTTTAACAGTCAATTAACGATCCGTGATCCGGAGGTAACAAGAACTAAACACTCTCTCCGTTAAACACTCCGTCCAACCGTTCTCTCTGCAACTCTGTGTGTCACTCGGCCATCTACAATTAGTGTGCGTGAAATACTGAATAATGCTCACACGTTTGTAACTACAGTCATCGCCAAAATGTCGTGCACAGTAGGCGATATGAATACTTAATACAGTTTTGAATAATAAGACGCATCAGTCGTTATAAAAAAGATTATTCAAAAAATCCCGCCTTAATATCAGTCGGAAATCATATTAAAACGAAGAAAACATTAATCGATCGAATTAATATATACGATCCTAATTAATTTCCATTTATCAATCAAACAGATATGCTCGAATTCAATCGATCAGTTACTAAGTTATTTTATGGAAGAGTGGCATAATTAATTCATATCGAAAATTATGAATTTAATAATCGATAAGTCATTCGGTGCAGAAAATTATTTTTGTTGAGTAATACATTAATCATGGCCAAAGGTTGGAATTTGTTTGAAGAATAGTCTGTCTCATAAAATCGATCAACATTGATTTATACGTGAGTGGAACGATTGTGTCGTTACATTAATTAAAAAATTAATTAGAATCGAAGAAAAAGTGTACAAGGATAAAGAAGCTAGCTGTTAATTTTGCCTTTGACTATACAATCTATGCTTGGTAAGTCGGACTCTGTCATTTATATATTCGTGCGACATGAGCAAACTGATATGTACATATGCAAGGACACCGTGTCAGTGTGCGATGCAAACGCGAGGTGACTCAGCATTTACATGTTATTGCCAGTTGCGTATTTTAAGAGGGTTGCTTAACGGAAATAATTCCTGGCAAGGTTAATAACCACACCAAGATGAATATAGTGACGGAGTGGTTGCGAGTATGCCAGACAGTTGGGATTTCAGGTAAAAGGTTTAAAATCGAGACTCCTTTGATTTTTATGGTAACTGTGTGACAGAATGGATTTGCACTTTTTTCAGTTTCGCAATAATGAAGTTATTACCCCATAGTTTGAACCATGTGTTTTTTAAAGAAAATTTCCGTTGGCAAAGGTATAGTTTATGATGGAAAAAGAAATAGAATTGTATACTGAGGTCGAGCGAGGAAGTATTGGTATTGACTAGGTAGTATATGGCGTTTGGAGTAGATCCTTTGTAAAGACTTAAATAACTTAGGACGTCTAGAAAGATGGTCTGGTTTACGTCCCGTTCCTTTTTTCCCTCTAGTACTTGTATGGCCAGTGAAAAATGTTTGTAGGTATTGAGGTGAGCCGAATGAGATATAGACAGCAGATGAGTTCAGTCATTGTATTTCCCTTGGGGATATTCCGCTTAGTTTTAGGATATTTCGTAAAGGGATAAAATGGCACGATTCTCTATTTGACAATAACGTACGAAGGTGCTGAGAACGTATTATCTGCTATTTATTTTATCAGATGGGAGATTGATACTGAATGACATTGAAAGATTATTACAAAATATGGTAGCATATGTAGTGAAACAGTTGATTCTTAATGTAGGTAGTGTGACGCTACAAATGTTACGGGGCTTGGTTGTGATCACAAAATAGAATTCAAATTTGGATGTCCTTTACATATTTCACTGAATATTGTAATATAGAACAAATTATGAAAATTTTATGAATAACAGTTTGCACCCGACTGTCCTCTTTTAGGCGCAAAAATATCTGGAAATGAGGAATGTCAAGAGCAAAAGATTAAAATTTACTTCAAAATAATGAGTGTGTGTATTCATTATGATTTATCTTTGAAGATATTTCGAAGAAATTGACTAATCCCAGTTGTGGGGCGCCTCTAGTTACTGCCCTGAACTTCGATCATACGCAGTGAGCAACGCGCATGCGCAATAGTCATAGTATGAGGCGCGAATCGCAGGAGCCGGCTACGCCTGAAGTTGGCTCCATTGAAATTGCTTTGTTCACCGGGCAGGTCGAGTCGTGCGACAAGCCTTTCAGTTCCTTGGAGTTATCCAGAAAGAACGGACGCTTTAGAGATTTTTACATCAGCTTGTATCATAATCTTGCAGTGTCCCTCGGGAACAATTGATTATCACAATTAGGCAAGTATGAATACTCTTGTATACTACAAATGGATAGAATCGTAGCCATTTTTGCTTGTACTCTCGGCGGGAATATTCCATTTGCGGCCTATCACGTGCATTGTCGACAATGTTCATTTTTATACCTATTTTGAAGGTAGTTAGTGTTCATTTTTTTGTTGCTAGGTGCGTGATGTGAAAAATCGATGTTTCCATTTTTTTTTTTCAAGATTATTCCTCAGTAAAACCGACGACGATTTCTTTTTTTGTTTAAATTTGTCTACTGTTTTTCGATATCGATTTGGAACTCTATGTAGTGGATTGTTGATTAATTTTTGTTTATAATTTTGAGTATATAATTAATCATCCCAATCTGTGTGGTGAAGTATTCATTATTAGTTAATATCTAGAAGCGGACATGGCTGCCAATTGTAGAAACGTCTTTCATCTTTTTTCCCTTCGTTTGGCTTTGTTATGACCAGCACAAATTCGTGGAACGTTCGATCGTTATATTATCGAGTTCTTTGTCTTTTACGGACCTTGTGTGCGGTTTGTTTGGCTTCGTTGACATTGTTTAAAATATTTTTGATGGCAACTATTTTCTTTGATGTATTTTATGCCACATTGGCTGTATACCTGATACTATCGTCTTCTGTGACAAAGGGAGTATCGCATTGACAAGATAAATTACGGTGTACAATGGATGCTAGACGTTTTTTTGTTGCTGTGATACAAGTTCGAATTTTATAATTCATGTTTAATATATTGTTAACTGTAATTAATATATTATGATTTATTGAACAGAATGGACGATGATTGGGATGATACTCCGGGGGCGGGATCGGCCGACGTTGACACGGTAAGTAGATATACAAATGTATAATAATTATTGATTGTCGATTGTATTATGGTTTGATCAACATTTTTTTTGTTAATTGAAATAGTTCAACTCAGAGGGCCGCAGCTATGGAAAGGGGAGAGGTTTCAAGCCTCATAATAATAACGACTATGAAGGAGGCGTAGGATACAAAAATGGTTTTGGAGAAAATGGTGGTGGTGGTGGTTTTAAGAATCAAAATGATGATAGTGGTTGGGGTAGATCTGATGACAATTTTAGAAGCGAAGGAGGAAGAGGTGGTCGAGGAGGTGGTAGAGGCAGAGGAGGTGGTCGAGGAGGAGACAGGAGTGGCCGTGGAGGAGATAGAGGTGGTTTCAGAGATCGGAATGAGGACAATGGAGATTCTTATGGTAGAAGTTCAGGCTTCAACGAGGATGGTGAAGAAGGATTTAGATCTAGTGGTGGACGAGGTCGAGGAGGTGGTCGGGGTGGAGGTAGAGGAGGACGCGATGGAGATGATGATCGTGGAGGTAGAGGCGACAGAAATGATGGTGGAGATAAACCAGAGCCTATCAACAAGGAAATATATATTCCACCAGAGCCATCTAATAATGATGAAGATATATTTGGAAGTGGTGTTGAAATGGGCATAAACTTTGATAAATATGATAACATCGAGGTACGTGTCTCAGGTGAAAACAAACCTGATCCTATTGAAACTTTTGAGCAAGCTGGACTTCGTGAGTTTGTTCTAACTAATGTCAAGAAATCTGGGTACACCAAACCAACCCCTGTGCAAAAGCATGCCTTGCCTATTATAATGGCAGGTCGAGATCTCATGGCTTGTGCTCAAACAGGATCTGGAAAAACTGCGGCGTTCTTAGTTCCAATAGTGAATACTCTTTTGGAAGACCCAAGGGATCTGGTGGTTTCATCGAGTCACTGTGAACCACAGGTTGTTATAGTATCTCCTACACGTGAGCTTACTATACAAATCTATGAACAAGCCAGGAAGTTCTCTAAGGATTCCATTCTGAAGTGCGTTGTTACTTATGGTGGCACATCATGCTCGTACCAGGGTAAACAAGTATCAGCAGGCTGTCACATTCTCGTAGCAACTCCTGGAAGATTATTGGATTTTGTTGACAGAGGTCGCATAACATTTGCATCAGTCAGATTCTTGGTCCTTGATGAAGCAGATCGAATGTTAGACATGGGATTCTTGCCAAATATTGAAAGAATGGTGGACCACCAGACCATGGTATCGGCAGATCAAAGACAAACTCTGATGTTTTCGGCAACATTCCCAGAGGAGATACAGCGCCTTGCATCACGATTTCTAAATAATTACCTCTTCCTTGCCGTGGGAATCATCGGTGGTGCTTGCACGGATGTTGAACAGAACTTCTACGAAGTGGGCAAGTTCGAAAAACGAAATAAACTCAAAGAACTGATGGAACGCGAGTCAGATCTTAAGACTGCAAGAATTCTAGTCTTCGTGGAGACGAAACGAACGGCGGACTTCATCGCCGCATTTCTATCTGAAAACAATTTCCCTACTACCAGTATTCATGGGGACAGACTTCAACGAGAACGAGAAGAAGCTTTGAGTGACTTCAAGAGAGGACGAATGTCTATCCTGGTAGCAACAGCTGTTGCTGCTCGTGGACTCGACATCAAGAACGTCGGTCATGTTATCAACTACGACATGCCAAAAAGCATCGACGAGTACGTCCACAGAATTGGTCGAACTGGACGTGTAGGAAATCGGGGCAAGGCTACCAGCTTCTTTGACCATGAACATGATACACCGGTGATGAGTGATCTTGTTAAGATTCTGCAACAGGCTGGACAGCCCGTGCCGGACTGGATGGAATCTGGAGGTGGTCGAAGCTTTGCACCAGGAAGACAGAGCAAGTTTGGTGGCCGTGATGTGAGAGATGTAAGTATCTCAGAATTTATAAGATCGTAAATAAGAAGTGCCAGTTCAAATTGTTCACCTATCTAATTTATATTTTTAGTTCGATAACGACGGTGGAGGCCATGGTGAACCGTATCCTGAGAGTGCTTACACACCAGGTACAGCGGCAGAACCGGATGAAGAATGGTAATTTACTTAGCCTACTTAATGAATGGCGTTCACCCAAATACAAGGTATTTCTAAGTTAGGATGAGAAATGAGCGTCTGATGCAAACTAGATTTATGACTATTCCGTGATAAAGAGGTATTTTTATTTACTGTTATTCCTCAATTATATTTTATTTTTTTTTTGTAATCTATAAAATAATAAGACCGTTGCCTCATGCTTTGACCAAAAATCGTTAATCTAAACGAAAAAACTATTATTAATTAGTACGATTGAATAGTTCTTAATCAAAAGGTGGACAAAATCCGCTGCTATACGTTCCTAATAGTTGTTACTGGGTACAACTGTTTCTGATTAGAAATGTTAACAGAGGCATAGAAGTTGGTGTTGAGTTAGTCTGAAAATACAGGGTTCTCTATGTATCATTTATCAGTGTAAATCTCCATGACATATAACATTCATCGTACAAATGTTAGATTATAAGATGAAAATGTGACCTAAAATGTTATCTATAAGCATAGGAATGTACTACTGACCGATATGGATAGCTAATAGTAATCGAATGATAGTACCATGAGTTATGTTGAAAAGTTTTTATACGTTTCATTTTATAATAAAACGATTCAAGATATACATTGGCCTTAGCTCATTGAAATTATCACCTAGATATCATTTCAGAGAACTTTCCTAAAAACGAAAAAGGCACATAAACATGCCAAGAAAATTGACAATTATTACTCACCATCATTCATCGCCATATCCATAAGATGTAGATCCTCGTCGTTCAGAAGGGACGAAAGAAATCCATCTGTAGTTTGGTTTATTGAATCAGAAGCTGGAGTATGATAGTACATCATGTCGCTGGGTTCGGATTTATAAGCAGCACCACTTTCATTACCCATTGGTTCGCTGCTGTTGGTCAGGTTCATCGATGTCGCCACGGCTGATCCCAGATTTGATGGACCCCCTGTATCAGTGAGCAGTTTAGTTCAGACAAAGGAAAGGTAACGTCAGTAAAGAAAAAATATATTAAACCAACAATTGACACTAATGATAAAATTATTTTTTACGGCAGGACACTCACCAACATTGTGATAAGGTCCTGTGGCGTTGAGATCACCAACAGGCGGAGCCAGGGTGGCATTGTGCAGCAGTACGTTACGTTGGGCCTCGTAATGACTGTGATTTATCCCATGTCCTGGATAACCAGGATGACCAGGATGCGCAAAGTGATCCGGCGCACCCGGAAGTGACAGTAGAGAAGCCAAATCCTGCCATCGTTGTTCCATGCTCATTGCACGTACGAACGGCATGCGACCCTGAAAACAAGATAAAAATATGCTTTAAGCTTCTACATCGCTTAAATGTAAATTAACCAGATAGCGAGGAGATGCGCGCACGATCGATTCTCTCTCGATTATCCTGACACTTTTTCTTCTACGTCTTATTTCTATCGAGAGTCGCACGTCCATCCGTTAACTGTCACGCGTGGTGCCGTCATGTGTCAAGTGTCACCTGGACGAACGCATTGGATTCTTATGAAGATGGACCCCTGCTGTTCGCGTAGGTGTCCTACGCATACGAGACCGCGGAGAACTCCTAGGATGAGTCTTTATAACGAATTGTGTACCTTAGAAATGGAGATTTCGTTACCCGTAAAATCGTATATCTATCCACGTAGCATTGTCTTACATAAGTTTCAAATAACGAGCGCTGTCTCCTGGCGGTACGTAAAGAAAAAAAATAATGCATACGGAAACATATACTACACGTTTTTGGTATATGACGTTAATGTTTCAGGGCTAGTAACTTATTTTTAAATCTCATAAATTTAGTCTCTCTCGTGCGACAGATTTTTTAACTTCTACATTATTTAAATTGGAACTTTAATACATATGTTAAAGAGTAATACTGTAGAAAAAAAATGATATCTATGTAGGCCCAAAAAATCGGCCGCCTTTCTTCTAGAGGTTAAAGAAGTCTGCGTCTGTTGAATGTTTGCTGGACTGATAGTATTGTATTACGCAAGTGTAATATATACCAAGAAATGTTTCGCCTAACGTAGGAGTACCACCCAGAGAGCTTTTGTCATATACTATATCAAGTATATAAAAACAAGGGTTTTTAGAAAAGAATATAATTTATCAACCTTAATCGACATATATCACTTTTACACATACTATTGTTTTTCTATGCTAATGTAAATAGTTACATAGGAAACTCATTCCTAATAATTTTATAAATTCTCAGAGATGCAAATACGAATAGGCAGCTGCTGTCTAGTCGAGTTTTCATGAGGGTCTATGAAACGAGCAATAATCTCCTGCAAGCGATCCTGGCAGCGATACAGATGTTTTGCTCCTCAGGGAGATTCATGCCAGAGAAACGGTAAAGCAGGGTCGTTCGACGTTTATAGAGATTTAATTTTTTCCCCCTTCGTCCTACTCTTAAAACAAGAGAGGAGAGACGTGTAAGATAACTGAGGAAGTTCACCAAACGATGCGATAAAGTCTCCATGAGGTGTATGTGTGAGCATAGGATTGAAGATACGTAGCAGCTTCCTAACGCCAGTCGGTGTTGCCTCTGATGTTGCCTCAACAAAAAGACCATCTTCTATAGTCAGACTGCGCGCTACTACAGTGAGAATTGTAAATTGTTGTTACGGCATCAATCAGTTGACGTTGTAATCTGCTAAGCGCGACGCCTTTAAGGTGATTTTCGCTTGTCAGCGCACCTGCCGTCCTAGGCATCGCAAAATGTGGGACGACGTTTTTCCGTCTGTAAATTATTGTTCCGCCGTTTCTAATCGATTTTTATATCCAGCATGAAAATCATTTTACGAATTGAATGGAACTAAATGCTTTGCTATTTGAATGTTTTCTATGAGAATTTATAGGATTTTCATTTGGCTTACTATTATGATTATTTATAAGTTGTTATACAGTTTTTGGATATGATATTCAATGCGTGACTTAGTTTTAGAAATCATTCAAATTTAACATATGTGACAGTCGTTATATATCCAAGGACTCTATCCATTCGTTCGATTATACCGAATTACACGCTCTAATTCCACAGCGAAATCCAATCCCCTGAATTTTCGCAACACGCTGAAAGTTCGACCAGAACTCTTTGACTCGGTGCCACAATGAGCGACAAATTAACCGTCATGGGAACAATGATTGAGACCTGAGCGCAGATTTACGGCTTGGACCCTACCGAAAAGTCTCAAGAATCTTATATGTATAAAAGAGGCTCCGTAATGGAGGGTTGATTGCGTTTCTATTTTTTCGTCCTTTTACTTCTTCTGCGTATCAATGCTGTTGCACATATACGACATGCTGTCCAGACCAGTAGAGAAACGATTTTCGTAAAGGCATCCACAGGGCTGCGAAGTCTTCGTTTTTCCATGAATTTACGCAAGATGAAATGGACAACAGCAACTCCATCTTTCCTCGACAAGGATCATTAATTTGGCACTGGCCGAAACTAATTAACCCCACAAATATCAATCGATCCCGCCGATCATAATTACCCGATCCTTTTTTGCCAACGTCGGTTTCTCGTCGCGACGAACTCATTCGCCCGTAGTATTTACACTGTGATTTAGCCACGGGCTTCTTTCTTCCGGGATTTCCGCGTTGGCACCGCAGGGCCTCGTTATGCAAGCCGCGGCATAACTTTCCAGGCAAAAAGACGCGTAATTGCTTCACGCGTGTTTATCGACGGCCGTTAACAAGATCGTGAGTAGGAGCACACGGGGTCGGGTCGCACATTGGCCACCAGCCTTATGGCGTTTCTTGTTAGTTAACCGTGGTTCATCGTACACGCAATAAAAATATTCTCCACCACTGCCTTCGTGAATACCATATAGCCGGTACATTCTAGAAAAATAAATATTTTCCAAAAATCCAATATAACAGCTATAGCAAATGCTTATACCGAATTGCACACTGCGACACTGGTAACGTTAAATAAGACGTACAACAACCAAATTGAACTTGACTATAACTCAAAAAAATGATAAATGCTTCGGTTAGCAGAGACTGCCAGAGGTGATCAATGATTAGGAAACCAGTTTTGAGAGGTATGTCTGAAAAATGAAATATAGGCATGTCTTATAGTCAAACAGAAACTGTCAGGTCTACGAGCACTGATTCGTAAAATAGCCTTGAATATGGTAAATGTATAGAAACGATATATATATATAACAAAATACAATCGAAGCAATCCACGAGGTCGGGACTGCAGCAAATGAATGTGGCACGCATTCCCGACTACTGGCACATATGATTTATGTACTCGAAGTCCAGAGCTCTATGCTACAAGAAGGTGAGTTCAGTGCGATCGTATCGAGGATAGAGAGTATCTCTCAAGTCGCAAGTACCAGCAGCACAAGTAGAGTTATCGGCAGAGCGTATTGCACCTAACACCATCCTATAGCAATGAAGGAGCCGAAGAAGCCGCAGGAGTGGAAGACCAGCAGGCGAGGAAACCAGATGTTTGAGATGAGCTGTCAAGGACCTTCTAGGCCTTGCGAGAGCTCTCTCGTACTCGTAGGGTGGTCCGAGAAAAAAGAGAGGGATAATTTCCACAGCACTCGGATGCATCGGCTCTTTCCGCGTAACTGTGCTCTTTACGACGATGGTTCCCTGCTGGTCGCAATCCTAATGCTCAGAAACTCTTGTTTTCCCGGTTGTTAGGCAGAGGCTGATACGTCATAAATAGGCGAACGTTCTCTCCTGCTTTTGGTGACCTTCGGCAGGAAGAAGCGAAGACGTTCGATTGGATTAAAGCGCGAAGTTCATTATCGACGTGCCAGGGACGTGGTAGAGCGAACGCAGAGTAAATATAGATAATAGATGATACAGACACTGGTATGACGTAAGATGATAGGCTAGAAAAAAAATTATAATCTTGCAGTTTTCATTCGTTTTTATTTTGACGCGTTGCCTCGTTTATTTTTATCTTCTCGAGAGATAAGCTACAGACTTTTCTTGATCGGTACGATCGGTGTCTCTTTGGGCTCCTGTAGATTCGAGTTATGTTTACATGACGTAGATCCGAGACCCCGACTGTCACTGGATGACATCTGTCACCGTCGATCAGCCTGCCAATTCTCCGAAGTCACAATGGATTAGCTTTAAGCACATTGACTGGGTTCTACCTGTTACCCCTTGCGATGTTTTTATACGTGGCCACATAGAAACGCGCCCGACTTTCCTCAGGGAAGAACGTTGTGAATGTAAACATTCGTGAGATGCGCGTCAACGGATGCCACGACTTACCCATGTGAATATCTTTAGGAGGGAAAATATTTCGTTGCTTTTCTATAGGAAAGATTGTGCTGGATGACATTCAAGATTTGGCATACTCGAAATATTTCATTTTTTTTTTTTTCAAAATTTTAATATGTATTCATCTTATCCAGAGTACATAGTCTATGGCGTCTACCGGCCAGTCAGTTACATGATCATTATCCTTGAAGATATTAAGTCCACGAGAATTCATACGCTCTCGATGAATCACAGTACTTCCCAGGTGGGTACTGGTTCCTTGAGAATTCGCAACGGTTCATGAAGTTCCGCAACGGTTCGGCGAAGTAGGATGCACGGCACCTTGACATCCCAGAGGCCATGTGTCCCCCAGTGAATGCGCAAGAGTAAATTGCAACGTGCTCAACGTATATATGTTCTTTTATTTTTTATTTTCTTTCTTTCACTTTGTCTCTCTCTCTCTCTCTTTCTCTCTCTCTCTTTCTCTCTCTCTCTCTGTATTATCCTTTAACGTGGCCTCAATGACTGCCGGCAGAAATTCATTTCACACATCCTACATAGCGCCCAGCATGTCTGACGCATTTATACATTTCACAGTGCATAAGTCCAGCAGCTGCTTGGAAGTTCTGACGAACAGAACGACGCGGTTGACTGCTGATGGTTCCGCGGAGATTCTTGAATCGTGAAAATTACCCCCAGGACAGGAGCCGAGTACGAGTGGAACGATTTGAGGATGAGTTCGGAATTGTTACGCGCCAGGTTCATGAACACGATGCATCGTCAACGGGAATAGCTACTGTTGGGAAAGTCGACTTCCCCCTGATATGTATAACGTATGTAGCCTCCCTTTGGTATTTTATTTGTACGATGTTGCTTTTAAATCGGGTGCGTTTACTCTATTCATTCACCCCGTATGTTAGCGGCGTGTTATCCGGTGGTTAATGAGAAGCGATATTAATTATAATTCATGCAGATAATGATCAGATTAATACCGGCAACCGGACATTACTCGAACGCGTGTCGAGCATCTTCCTCTCTATCCTAATGCTTAGCTCACAGAGTCTCATTTCCATATTACATCTTTCATTTCTCTCGTTAATTTCGTCTCTGCGAGTATCTTATCCCGCTTGGCTTAGCGAGTCTTACGTCGCGTACAGAGTATGCTGTGAGTACATATATATATATATATATATTGTATACTTATACACACACACACTCAGGTAACCTACAGGACTCTGCTGTTTCTACGAAGCTCTCTTATCTTTCCACGTGTCTTTCTCACGTGCTTCCCCTCGGACTCACACATTATCTCATCTCTTGAATTTCTCTTTCTTTCTCCCTTAAGCGAGAAGCTTTAACCGGGCACGAATCAGAACTCAAGAGTGGAAATGGTGTTACGTGTAAATATTGTGAGACGTGGATGAATACTCCAAGGCGTCCTCGAGTGCTCTTTGCCTCTTCTAAGCAAATACCAAAATGCCAGAAGCAAATAGAGCGCCACCGTGCAGAGCCTAGCAAATCCTCGTGTGAAGATAATACGAACTTCCAAAAGAATGAGAACGGAAGGACGAAGAACGTCAATCACCAGCGAGACCAGGACCTTCTAGGTCTAACTGGACCCAGAAAATCTTTAGTATTTTCTATGAATCTTTATTCTCTTGCTTCGTTTCCTCTCGTCTTTGTGCCTGATCTCCGTTTGTCTTTGTCTTTAACTTTTTTTTTTCTTATTCCCGTTCATGGGAAACCCTGTAGGTATTTCTGTGACACGTTCCTGTCTTCTTGAGATGTTGACTCGTTCCTCAATTATGGCTACGCACCGAGTCCCATTAATCATTCCCATCGAAACAACAATATCAACTGTCATAACAAGCTTGGCCGTTTGCATAATCTCTCCTTCTTCGGTAACATAACCTGAGGCCTCAGTTTGAGGGTACCGTAAAAAGTGGCTAAGGAAGAAAGAATTCAGCGCTGGCCATTGGTACTGATCCTTGAGCAATCTTCTCGCTCGTACTGCAAAAACAGTTTTGGTTTAAGCAATTGCCTATAATTGTACAGTTCCCGGCGTAGAAGTTCATGGAAAAACATTCGCTACGAATTCGGAGTATCGAAATCGTCGAAAAATTATCTCCGATCTCTTAACATCAGCCAACTTGACGTAATAACAAAAAATTGTTTTAACGTAATCAAAACGAGGACGATTTCTTCAGGGTCCATTCAATTGATAAAAGTGTCTTACGATCAATTACATGGATCGATTCTCTTAGATCCTACGGTCTGTCCGAGCAAAGATCGACCAGCACACGGAGCAGGTTATAACAAGCTACTTGTAACTGACATGCCAGGTGTCAAAGGTTAGAGTCGCACGATCAGTTAGATCCGGCGGGTCGTCGTGAAACAAGTTCCTGGAATACGTCTGGAAGGTCACCGCGATACTGCGCCACGGATGCTGTAGTTTTCCTAGGTTATATCACGTGTTGGTACTTTCTTGACACCCGGTAGAATCCAGTCGTGGTATTAGCAGCAGGTACACCTACAAGGTACCCCTTAACTCTGGCAGTCACCGGCAATTACTAATCTTTGGATTAATCTGGACACAGGGACTTACTCTTTGCTACTTCTTCTTCTTCTTCTTCTTCTTCTTCGTTCGCATTCACCATTACCATCACTACCATTGCCACTGTATTTTCTCGTTCTCCCTCGTTCCCATTACCAGTGTAAAAGGAAAGCACTGACTTCGGACTGTCCGGCTTTCTGCGTGGCTATAATTTTCATTGGAATAATACATGCATCGCGAACCTCCTTCGTCTTCGGAGACATCAGGGACAAGATGCTGGCGCGCACCATAAAGATGATTATGTTATTTTCAGACTCGTCTCGCTATAGTAGCCCCCCCTCCTTCCTGAAGATTCATGCAATGGGAATGATTATGGCACGTCAGACCATTGCTCGCTTGGAGATTCTTTTTCAATTATTTACAAGGCGCCATCATTGGACGTTTTTCGTGCTCCGTGTAGTTTTCTCTTGGACGCAATTACTTATTTGCAATATTTTCAGCACTCGATGCGAGGCCGATGATATGCGTTATTCGTTAAATAAAAAAAAATAGGAACGAAGCAAAACAGAAATAAACAATGTAATTATTCGAAGCGTCCTTGACTCAGTGAAGAGGTTCACGAATTTCCAGACACCGTGTGGGAATCTTAAAAAAAAATACCAGTAGCTTAAATTACGTGACATGGGTTCACTGTATTTTTAACACATATTTTACATGACAACAGGTTACGAGTGAGATCGATTAGTCGGCAAAAGTGCAATATAAATGTCAGTTTGATAGAAAGCAGCTGCCGACAGAAGAGGAGGTAGAAATTAGAGGCGTCAAGCTTAAGGTTGCTGTTAGAACTATTGACAAGTGAATAGACCGTTTCGACAGATATCATAGACGCTGGCAGATCACGCAAAGCTAAGGTTAATAATGATCTTCACGTTAATGTATCTCGCACAAGTGAACCTGCGAACGTAACGCGAAGAAACTGGAAGGTTTTAACAGGCACGTAAATGGACTAAAGTCAGTTTCCGCGATATTTCCTGCACACAAGGACATCTTGAATGATTACACTGCACGAAAGCATAGATACACAAGTATCAACTAGAGGCAATGATATGCTCATAGAAATCCATAGCTAGTTACGTATGACGTAACGTATTTCTCAGTTGAATAGATGTTTAACGGATATTTATCATTCGACCACTACCATCCATCCTGGCGTCTCAGTAAAAAAAATTATCCAATTAGTCCTACGTAACAAATTGGATAACGATCCTAGTAACCTTTGGTCCTAAGCGCGGCTTAAGAACAAGAGGATGCCCATTGGCCTGCACAGTAGGATAATCCGTAGTAGCCCGTAGAAAAGGCCCACTTAATTACGACTTAAACCCCTGGGAGGTCCCAACCTTGTCAAAACTACGGTCAAACCATGTGCCACTTGACTGCTTTTAACCTTTTAGGGATAAGTTGAAGGTTTCCGTCTGAAAATCTACCACGAGGAACCTGTCGTACCTACTTCGTCAGCATCGTACCCAACGTAGGTAGCTTGTGTCTTATGTATATATATATACTCTTCTTCAACCTTAAGGATACAGGTACATACGTACGTCATACCTGACTTGGCGATGGTTCGCAGGCGTTCGACTGACAAATTTCCAAGCAACGCCTCAGCGCACTCGACTTGTCCTCTTTTACTGAACCGACGTTGTGCACGGTTTGCTACTTCTTAACCTCACTTTTTTTTTCGCATCCCGGAATTAGATACGTGGGTCCCTGACGTTTGGGGACGGAAGGACAATATAATAAATCCTCAAAGATACCTTGATCACCGGACTCGCGCTATTACGGCCGAGTGACGATGTTTTTTTTCGCGCAGGTGCATTCGCTCGCCCGCGAGTTAGTCGTTTCGTTCGGGGCCACCGTGTGTACAGTAGAAGCTGCGTGACAGAAGAAAGGGATTTTAAATCCCCGTAAAAATGACTGTTTTGCCTCGTTACCGGAATGGCTTTATTTTTTTTCGATTGCTCTATTTCCAGGACACCACGCTCCAAGAAGTTCTTACGGTCCGAACTTTGGCTTTATTATTTGCGCTGCGACGCTTGAGATAATTCGCAATGTTATTCGTACCTGGAGGCCCTCGGGGTATTGGTGCCGGTAATTCACCTTAATTCGGATGGCCTTGTATACCGCGCGGCATTGTCCGATGCTGAAATAATTCCTGTAACTTTGATTTAATTATACTTTGCATCCGTATGGCTTTAGGCAATTTTCTACGAATGCCCCGATTATAGAATATTAGAGTATTCGCGAATCTTAACTGCAGCGATATAAATAATACTAAGAGATAACGAGAATGGAGTTTACCTTAGTCAGTAGCGACTAGATGAGAATTCAGGTAACTGTTGAGAATTTTTGATCGACCAAATAGGTTGCACGAAATGAGACCGGAGGTAATTTTTGATCCGGTAGGAAAACCAAGGCCTTCTGAACTGGCAATAATGTCGTTATTGTTCGGTAGCAAAAATATGGAGTAGGACGAAGAGGAGGTAGAAGAAACAGAAGAAAAGAAACCTCCACAAAACCTTCTGCTGTTTATATATATATATATATATATATATATATATATATATAGTATGTATATTATATACGTAGCGAGCTCCCTCGGCGTAGCCGAGTAGCAATTACAGGTGAGTGAGGTCAGTGTTAATACGACACTTGCGTGAGAGACAAGTTCCAAAAATGACATGGTTCGCGGCCGGTACGCCGGTATTTTCTTGCGTAATCTTTTGCACAATACGCACGATATCTTCACGTCGGCAAAGGTCCCGCAGTCAAGAATATTAATTTCGTATATTATGTTCTGGGCAGAGACAGCATTTGCCGTATTAGTGCCCACGGTCGTTATAATAATAGGTTTTGTTCTAGGTACTGCCGAGGTCGCTAAATTACAGCCGAGCTAATTATGTGCACGAATTATTAGATATCGCCTTAACATTCGAAATTCTACACGTCAGGCGTAAGATGAAGATTTGGAAATTATTAGCGTGCACGCACGCTGATCCGGGTACTATGGATTTTTAGTCGAAATCATAGATTCCAATGTAGCAGTCTAAGGTCGAGGGGATCAGCTTCGATACTGAATACGTAAACGATGCTGTGGGATATTAAATATGGACGGAGAACATTCTTAACACGCAAAACTCAACGCACGCGATTTTACATAACACAGGTGTATTGTAATTTTAATAAAGTGATAATTTATCTTGCGTCGATAGTTGCGAAACAATTGTTTTCTGCGGTTGATAAGTTTTCAAGACTATCGGGGGTACCTGAAATAGTCCTTCGTCTAGCATCAGACTCCGACATTCTGGGCTCGCTGAATGATGTTGCTCGACTGTCGTGTGGTGCGATTTTATGACGATTCGTTGCACTTCGTTCATGTGTTTAATGAATTGAAATTTTGTATGAATACACAAGATACAGATACAAATTAGCCATTAACCCATGATAAGTAATCAAGTTCATCACTAAACACTCAACGGTCCAGGCACTTCCGGTTTCAGAGTAAAATTTGTAAAAACATCTGTCACATATAAAAGTACCGATTCACATATTAAAAGATTCTTATCAACATGAGTAATTCACGGGTCCGTCAGATCTATCGGCAATACAGTTCACTCCTCCACTGAAGCCACAAACTCACAACGAAACGTTATCAATGAAAAGTTCTCAAAAAATGTTTGTCCTTGTACATCTGGGTAACAACGACCCTCGAAAATTACAGGATCACACCGTCTGCCTCCCGTTGCGCAAAGTCAACATCGATCAGCGGCTTTCTATTTGCCGGCTGAGCGCACGCGAGATCCGTTAATCCGTTGTTCCTCCAGAAATCGTGTCGTCGCTCTTATCCGTCTAAGATATGATCCCGCGCGTCCCATTAGGACATTGGAAAGCTGCGAAGTCTAGGAGGCAATCCGGATCCGATACAAGTCCTAAGCAAAGGGGTTGATCGCGAGCAGAACGTCGACTACCTGGGTCGGCGGGTTCTTGAGACGATCGGGCGAATGGTTAGTGACAGTGGTGAGGAGGATAAGAGAGGAGACCATGCGACTCCGGGTGCCGCAAGGAGAATCAGAAGTCTGCTTGGATGGTTGGTAGGGGCCATGTCCTTCCTATTGGTGGTTTGATTCAGCTGTTCCTTTCCGGGAATGTGTACACGTTCACGCATAGGAGCGTACGCGCACGGACAATCCACATGGTCAAATTACGTCATGCCCAGTTCAACGAGGAGTGGACGTAGGTAAACTTTCCGGCTAGGTCATTATCACGATCTTTCATAGATGAGTGTACATGGTGTATCTAAGTCAGACTGGTACCAGGATAAAGGTAATAGTACAGCACGTGCTAAGACGCAGCACGTGCGACGAGACGCAGAAAATCAATGCTTCGAATTTTCTTTCATTCCGATGCTACGACTAGGCGCAAGGTCATGTTGAATAGGTTGGTACCACTTGGAGATTCTTGGCCGTTTCGGAAACTGAGTACCTAGCCGCATGGTTTTGGAACATTACGCAGCTACGAGACCAACCTATAGAGGACCACTTAAGTCACGTGCGAGAACGCTCAAACGGGCCAACGTCACTTCAGCCTCGGGTTATGATTTCTCAACTGGTACCTCTGGCTACGTTGTGCGACGCTTTAAAGCGATAAAAGTCGGAAAAATAACTCGGGTACTTTCACTCCTTGAAACTTGCTCGAATACAGTTCTGTACGTTGAAAATGTTCATTTACGTTTCACGTATTCTTGGTATACTGTTCTGGCCTGCCCTTTAGCTACTGGGGATTATAAACAATCGTGAGGTTCCATATAATCCAATTCTGGTTTGCACACCTAGAAAATTCATGGCTGCTTCGATTTAATCGCCATGATCTTACCAGAGACTGGTTTATCCAAGTAGTAGGCACCCCATGGGTGGCCATGGGGTTTTTTGTCATTATAGAGTAGACTAAGGTAAGACCAAGGATACTGCGCAACGGGACGTTTCGCGTAGAAAACTCGTTGGTAAATCAAGCTGAATTCCTGACGAGGCATCCGATCATGCTACATTACGGAACGAAGTAAGTAATTATAAGTGGTAATTACAATCAGCGCCGCCCCGTAAAAATCTATTGCGTAAGCGGGAAACGGCAAACCGACATACAGTCTGCGGTCACGGCTGCAGACTGTTTCTAAAACAACGACAGGTAATAGTCCTGGCTGATTGCGGTTTACCGATACTTAGCCATACCTATGTACCGTGTGACGTATGCTCTAAACATGGCAGCGCATTTGCAGAGCCAGAGGCCAACACGGTATATACATATATAATATAAGGGAATCATATTAATTTACATCTTACAAAACAATGAACTTTATCGACAGATTAAAAGTGGTCAGCGCATTAAAGACTCGAAATTTCGATGACTAAAATTTTTTAAGAATACATACGTATGCTTTGCATACATTTGATCTATTCTGAAAGTTTTTCTCGTTCTTTGAGTTACACTGTCAATTACAATTGGTTGAAGTATTTCATAATAATACTTAAATAATAATAATACTGCTCTACCGTTTAATGGGTAACTATTATTACTGTCCCAATTCTCTGTCATACAACCTTTCGCTGACCGTTACGCGTTTTAGTTTCTCGTCATTTAAATACATAACTGCCATATAGTTTAAAGGCTGTTCTCGCTTATCTGCGTTATCGGATCAGTGGTAGATCGTTAAGTTTTTGCAGGTTTGCCCGACACAACTAAAAGTTTCGCATGAGCGAAAACCCAACTTGAAAGCGTCGTGGCGCTTTTAGCAGGAGATACAATTTTTCGCGCGTCGGCAAAGTTACACATTGCAACGACTCGTTATATTAAGACACAGTTATGACGGATAATTGTTGGGTGTTCGAGATCAGCTAGAGGTTCGTCGTGGCTGGCGTAGTACTGTAGTTGCCGTTGTAAATAACAAATGTCCCGTTTATGGATCGTAAACGCCGCTCTAACTACGCTGGCTATTCGCTCTCAGAGGGACTTCAATCTTGCGTTTCCTACTTCGTATATCATACAGCCGTATCACAGCTCCCTGAACCCCCTCATTAGAAGATTTTCGAAAAAGCATCCCAACGATCGGTAGGCGCAAGAGAGCCTGGGGCAGCGGTGGACCGTGTGGCAGACGATAGTAATCGCCACGTGTTTCATGCTGTATACGTATGTTCTATGTACATAAAGATTTCCTGGACACAGGAGAGCGAGTGGATGAGCTGAAGAAATTGCAGCGAAAAAAAACGTACCTGGAAGGAGCGATGATGAGGGTGATGAGGGTGATGAGGATGATGGAATTGCGGTGTGTGAATCATGTCGCTGGATTCAAGTTCCTTTTCCGAGGATAAATTAGGACTGTCCTTGTCCTCTGAAGAAGACGCCGCTGAGTCCTCCTCTCCAGTCTCTGAAGTGTCAGAAGCGACCTGGGCTGCCTTCTCCTTCGTCTTCTTTAGGTCCTTCTTGGTCTCCTGAAAGATTGATCTCAGCGTGAGGATACAGAACGTTAATACAGGAACTGTCTTGGATAGCGGACTAACCTCTGTCTCAGGCTCATCGAGCCCAACCAGCTCCAAAGCCTCCTCGAGGCTAAAACCGTCAGGTAGACCTAGGGAATCGTTACTCAAGAGGCCCTCGACACCAGTTGCTCCTAGGAGACTACCTCCGAGTAGATCTGATGCGAAGTCATTCCCCAATCCTAGAGTAACGTTTAGCTCTAAGGTGTCTTCTGCGAGTCCTGCGAGTGTTTGGTTGTCCAAGCCCAGGGCAGCCTCCCCCAGGAGGTCTTGGCTGTCCTCGCTTTCGTTCTGAGCTCCCGATAGGATATATTCACCTGGAAATCAATGCAGAATCACCATTACGTTAAGCTCCTTCATAGCGGACAGTTTTGATTGACTTCGATTCATGGGCGGATCTTGCTCGAATGATTTCTTCGCTTTATGGGAGTCTGCAGTCATGGCTGCTCATCGGAATTTAATGAATAGAGCTATGTTGACTGAGCGACTGTGACGTCTCATCCGCCAAGAGAAGATCAGATTCAAGCCCGTTAAGGTCCTAATTACTAAGGTAATTGCATACCGAAGTCGCCGCTAATTGTCTCGTTACTTCCCGTATATTTAATAACCTACATTGTAATATGACTATCTTCTCAGGCAGCCTTGATTTAGTCCTGAACCGGCTCTACCTAAATGTCTGTACCTTGTTAAATGTCAGCCATCTTCGAATGGCATCGCTAAATGATCCTTGAATTTGGTCTTATCGATGACACTAGGTGGTACACGGGAATCATATCACCGGGATGCATTATTGAAGTTATATGTTCCTCATCAGCATCACCGAAGTACACTGCTCATATTTAGAACTGATTTCACACTGTTTCACTACCGAACAATATATATCGATTAGTCTGTTCCAATAGAAATGCGAGACTTTTGAATAATTGAAGACTTACGGCTTCCAACCGGTATATTTACGCACGTGATATTTATTTTTAGAAGACGCGCAACATTTTCACGGAATCTGAAAAACGGCTCCGTTCCATCTCAGACGCGCCACTTGAAAGCTGACTGAGAGCTACAAGCAGGTAAAATTTTTGGTGGAGGGGAGTCATGAAAAAAAAACGTAACTAATTGTGGGACAAAGAGGGTGTTGTTGAAGATCCACCTGCTGCCTCTAGCAACCCCTAAGGTTCCCGCCCTCCGACCAATCGTCTTATTCGATCTGATCCCTACTCCATCCCTTGCGCGGACACCGAACGCTACCCAGATAATGCATTTGTGCAATGCTCCATGCAATGACTACTGGAGTCATTTCGCTTCTACAAATTTATAAAAGAAATATATAGTCACTTTAAAATTACTTAATTTTTTTTAAAAGAATTTTATCAAGGAAAACAGATCATCGTTCCGAGTTCCTATCTTCTTGAATGAGACTGGTTTAGTGAATTTCTTAGTGTTCTATTCGTAAGGGATGATATGGAGTCAGAAAGATGTCCGGACTAGACAAGGCCCTGGAGTTGGTGGTTCGATCGGAAAAGAAAGCGGCGCCGAGGATATTTCGAGGGTAGGCTTTTCTCCGCACTCTCGGGGATGTTATTAGAGATAATAATCTCATGAAATAATAATTCTCGCTCTACCTACAGTCTCAGAGACCTGGACTGAACTACGACTGGGTTATTCGGAGGGTGTCTCGAGGATGAGAAGGGCGGCTTTTCGTTCTGCGGCTGACTTTGAGTGCGGCCAGCAGAGAAAGGTCGCACCTTTCGGACGCCTATTACATTAACAAGTGGTGGCAGCCATTGTCTGGCCCAAATGCGAGCCCAACCGCACAATAATGGCTGCCGTAATTTGGAGGAACTCTGGCCACCCTATACTATCCTGGACGGAGGCTACCCTTCTGCACGGGAAGTTACTAAAAAAATTCCACCCTCTAAAGGTGCCACGAATGCTCGAAGGAAAAAAAAATTTCCAAACGGAAAACTAATTCACGTACATCCGATGAGCACTTGGCTAACGTAGTCTCAATATCTGAATGGAGTTTTGAAACTATACAAAGGAAAAAGAAATATGGATACGTAAGTCCAGAACGATGATTCAATGATTGCGCGATGATCTGATCAGTTTTTTTTTTCAAATCGAACAAAAGAAAATGTTATTGCATGACCAATCGTTACGTTTTTATTTACTCTTGTAAGGTTCCCTGGAAAAAGTATCGGAGGAATATTTCCAAGGACCGTGTAATTACATGAGAAAGAAATTTTTCTTTATCTTCGATGATTATACTTGTTTACGTACATGAGATACGAATAAATGAATTTTAAGTGTTGAATTATGACATATGCCGATTTATTAAGATCTGCTACTTTTTTTTTTGGAGCTACATCGAAATTCAATTGGGATTTCGGAATGTGATGCTTGTGTTTCACGTGAAACGTCATAATTCAGTGTCACCATTGGCACTGTGTCATTAATCATATCGAAGATAAAGAGCAACCCCTACAAGCTTAAAGGACCGTGTGCCCACATTGGCCAGCTACCCTCTCCGTCCAGGCATCGATATCTTCTCGTGTTCCTGATTCAAACACGAGCTAGATATGTGGGACATATACGTATAATCATATTCCAGGAGCGGAGTAGGTGGAAATACTGATGATCCTAGACCAGGATATCTATTTGAAATAATCACAATGCTAGGAGTGTCAACGATAGATATAACGATAAACTGCTACCAAAACAGTTCACACTGTCTATACCGAATTGGATTCTAGTTCGAAGATAAATTCTATTTTTTATTGTTATTAAAAGCCAAACAGGTATTAGACTTTCAAAATTTATCTTACGACAGATCGTCATAACTGAATATGGTAAAAAGAATTTTTTCAAATCGCAGACCATACACACCCGCCGCGCCTAGAACTTATACAAGGGTTTTCCGGGGTATGATTTTTCCCTGCAAGAAAAATCTGATCCTCCAGGGTACGAATTATTCAGTGGAATTGTTGAAATTCGCAAGATCACGCCACCGGTCCGTACCTATCGGAACGGTCGGTATAGGTACCTACCTCTAGCGGAATAATGCGAGAATCTCTTTCAATTCCACGGTCCCTTTGAACTTGCCTAGGATCACTTCCTAGACTACGGAATTCTGACAGATCATTTTTCATATTTCGCCCGGGCGACTCGGCTTAATGACGCTTCCTGATAATAATTCCTACGTTACACGGCACAAATTTCTTCGCCTTTTTTCCTCTCTCTCTCTCTCTCTCTCCTCTTCTCTTTTCCCGGCAACGGCTACGCGAACCGTAGGTATCCATTTGCCCCTATGTTATACAGGAGCACGAATGGAGTCGTGAAAGCTCGTAAAGTCAGACAGTATTGTCCTATCGAGTGACAAATATATCAGAGCCAATTTTATTTGCGATCCCTGGCTCTCTTAACAAAGGGTGGAAATGCACGACAATACGGGAACGTGGTTTGACATCTTATTTTTACGGTTGACATAGATCGTGTGAATATTTCATGCGCCGGTCACCTGGCAGTACTAGCTGCTTAAATCGTAATTGCTACCATTAATTTTAATTGTTGTATTGCTTGCTGTCAGCCCTTCCATTAAGCCTAGTTTAGTCCGAGTCGAGTCTGACGTACTGCGTCAACGCGACGTTACGCCATCACACGGTTTTCCTCGCGTTTCGCCTCACGATTATTGACGGAAATTCAGAGTTTCCTGGAGACGGGCGGTTCCCGGCAGCTCTTTTTTATTATATTTTTTTATCTAATATCTTTTTTCGCTTCTAATATCTATAATGTAAAGATCGCCACGTTGCTCGATTTCGAATCCGACGTTCGCCGTTCTTCGATCGGATACTATGATATATACACTTTGATAAAAAAAATTTTTCCGAAAGTATCATTTTTCATAACATTTTTTCGGACGACTCTACATGCAAAGTGTGCAATAAATTATAGGAAATTGTATATTAATTTGGATTAAAATATAATTCGCTGAATATTTACCGTGATAATGGAATTGTGGGTGTCTTCAAATTTTCAAATTTATATAATTAACATTTTTCAAAGTTCGATCGACGTACCTTAGAAGGATTAATCCAAAGTGTAAGTAATCCCAAGAGATAGTGCGAAATGGACAGTAGATGAGCTCACAGTAATTATCACAGCACAATTTAATATAACTTGCAGATAGCAAATTTATTGATTAAACGTTCTAACTGCCAATGTTCAATCCTCCCCTAAAACACTATTAACATTGTTCTAAACGAAAGAGTGTATCCAGCCCGATGTAAATCATTCCGCCGCACTCGGAAGTGACACTAAAAAATAAATGCATCTTCAAAGTACACAAGTCCACGTCCTATAAGGTATCTGGTAATTCTCGTAGGACACTACGGCTCTTGGCCAGCACCAGCGGATCCAGAATAACGAGAAAAATCTAAATAAATGAAACACGTCGAAGAAGAAAATATCTGTCCAAATTAACTTCCTCTCAAATCACAATCGACAAGGAATATTTTAATTGAACATCACTAAAAGTATTCGGATTGAATATCATCACAGGAATATTTGTCATTCCGAAAACCCCGGATTACGAGGTCTCCTCAAATCTTCCAGTTGATCACAACACTCAGCACCGCCAGATGATTTCGAGGTGAGCGAAGCATGGAGTTGACTGATAGACTATCGCGTAGCCAGGGATTGCCTAACCGCAGCCAGCCAAGCATTGTCCGGAGACGCGGGCTTGCTGTTAAAAAACGGACCAATCACGTCGGGGTTGGCTGTTATTCCAATATGGCTGCCAGACAATGCGCGCAGGAGGACTGGAGGTTAGAGTGGGAAGGTCTCTACCCATAATGCCATTCTCCGGCTCCCTGCTGAGCAGGGAGCGTACCAAGGCCTGATGGCTCGACGTTGCCACACCGTATGGATCAGGGATGCATCTTGGACAGGGTTGATGCGGCATTCGAATTACCCTGAGCTTGCACAACCCCCCCTCCGACCCCTGATCGAAATACGTATTTCAAATACTGGTGCATACAACGTATGGACGCATCGATGTATCTGAACGATCGTTTGCCATATGATATTGTCGCTAGTAGGTAGTGTGTTGATGTTACTCCTTTTTTTTTCAAAAAAGCTTCTTTTGATCTAACCTTAAATGATTCGAGGTTAGGTACATTCATTATTTATTTTAATTTATCCAACGCGTGCTTTGCAGTTCTGATGGGATTTCGAAAATTTCTTTTACACCTAATTAATTTCGAACTCCGTCGAACAAAATAAATTCCTGACCTGGCTCAACTCGTTGAATTATCATCGAGATACTTCAGTCTCGAAATTGGTTCTCGTATATAATCCTATAAAAACATGCTCGGGCCTATAATGACTAGCGATTCTTGAAGACAGTCAGCCGAGCGGACTTGGCTGTAGATAAAGGTTGTAAACCACTGCTGTTAAGATACTATCTAAATCCTGTCAAATGCTTCCTCTATTGATACCCTTTATTCTTATGTCGTCACTCTCACTATAACTCGCTATGAGAGATCCTTACTTGCCCTCTGTAGTATATATCAGATCAGCTTGGTAATTACCACCAATAAGATCATGCGCGTATGGGATTAATGCATTCTGGCATAACGTCAGTACTACATGAGTTGGTATTAAAATCTCAAAGAACCGTCGCACACGAATAAAAGTGTATAATGACATCGTAGCCTATGTTACAGATATTAACGTTCTTTTAGGTTAGAGAATCCAAAAATTCATCAAAAAGTCTCGTTTCCATTGACCATGAATATCCCGGCATATACCGTCCGATAATTTTACTTAGTCACGCCGAACCGGTACCTACTGTTTCCCTGTTTCCTAAAAAAAAAGTCTCAATCAAGGTTTCGTGTAATGACGGACTTTTAGGGCTTAAGTTTTCCAAGGAACTTTTAAACGCCTTACCCATCTAATAAACCTAGTCTTATCTTGCGGAAGGATCCGAACTAACCGAATTGTAATCAAGGAAGGGAGGTCCAACCGACAATATGGACTAAGGTATTTTATCTGACAGGGATATAAATGATGTATAATATTATACAGAGATTCTAGGCCCAACTTCGAATTTTCTCATCAACCTTTACCACTCCCCCTCTCGCATTTTATCTAGATTAACTTTCCAGAAGGAATCATTGAATTTTTTCCAAATACATCTCAGATGCCTCTTCTTGAAGCTGATCCATATTCAACATGGCCGTTGAAACTTTTAGGCAGCTTCTTCATCAGGCAAAAGAGTACCGTGAGAATTTCAAAATGACTTTTTACCACGTATGATATTCTACTGATAAATAAGACCCAGTTAAACTACGGGTACCAAGCACTTTGATAATTCAAATGCCACATCGATTGTGACAATGGCTTCATTGATAGTAATAATTATATACTGCCGGCCATGAGAGACTTGCGACGCGGAGGCTGCGCCGTGGACCAGAGTGGCTACGGCGCCCATTGTTCTCCGGTAACGCGGCCTTTGTCTGCTCTTGGCTATATTCCCACTGGTTTTTTACCCTGATCCTCCTCTCCCAGGCCCCCTTCATTTCAGGACCCTCATTGGGACGCGCTCCACCCCCTGATATTAACCGTAGAGACCAACTGAGGTTGGCTAAGGTTGGCTCCGTGACTTCACTCGTCCGCGGGGCCCGAAACATTTTTCAATCCCCCGATTTTACGCCTCTACTGTTTCAGGTAAAAAAGTTTCACTTAAGTCCTCGGAAAACGAAGGAATGCCTCGCGCGCTTACCATGCTCGATCTAACCATCCGCCGCGCTTCATCTGTACAAAGCTTGATCGAACAACGAAACACGAGAAAAATCTGCAAAACACGTAGACTACAGGTATCTCGGGTTATGTAACAATGAACGCTATTATTATCATCACACAGTCTCACAATCATTCTTACAGGCTTTAAGATCGATTACAGGATCATTCCGAACGAGGTAAAAATTGAAGAACACCGAGACCTTCGGTATCGCGGCCTGTCCAAGACTGTACCAATATGGCTGCTGGTACAGAGAATCGATAATTCAATGCTGATTGAGATTTTTGTACAAAAAAAATAATTTTCTTAACAACCATAACCAGGCAGTGTTTGGGGTTACCTGATAAATGGGTATCTATTAAATATATCTTAACCCAATTCGAATCTCTATAATGCCTGAGTTATTCTATTGGCGATATGTCGAGTAAAGGTATCATGTTTAATAGTAAGGGACCCGGGGGCACTGATTTATTAACCGATAAGTGCAAATCACTCAGGGCACGCTAAGAGCGACGTTCGCTCTTCTGCGTTTCTGTTAAAATCCTACCGCTCCGAAAATGTAACGTAACAATGTATGCCCGATCTCGCGTAACCATTGTCGAGGAGCGCACAGGACACCCCGTACGTGGTAAATAATAGTAGGGCCATGAACTTGTGCTTTTACGCCATTGTTAAAGTGGTGGCCCCCATAACGATGTCTGATACAATCATGGCTCTTTCTTTCAAAGGGATATAATGCGGCTTTGAATATACATATATACAGGGAAATAGGTATACCGAAAGACAAGGCGCTGGTTATTCATTTCAACTATTCGCGACAGTGGACGGTGACACTTTTATCATCGATGATTATTCACGACACCGAGTCCCAGGTTGCTAATGAGTTTGATTCGGATATACCGTTGATAAAAAAAAAGTTCATAGACCGGAGTGCCGGGACAATTGAAAATTCCTCTATTCTTAGATACTGAATATATACAGTAGCATCGACTTAACTTCACGTACACAGGTATCAACATAAATGGTGACCGTGAAATTCGTGGTCGACCGTTACATCACGAGCAAGCAACTGTAGGAGCAACAATGCCGTATCAATACGCTACTCTCGATTGTACCAGAGAGTTATCGAGTGGATATACGTATAGATATACGAAGGTACGTTCAAGTGCTGAAATTAACTATGAGCTAACATAATTAGGAGAATAATGGCCATTAGAAAAGTTGTCGGTCATTGTGTTGGCCCGTGAACGTACCTAGGACATACGTACGGTGTTACGTTGAATAGACTCTGGACGATATCACACCTCTCTTATATACCGGGAGAACAAACAGTCAGCAGATTCGTAACTCGAAAGCGTTACGGTCCAGTTGCCATCGCTGTAAACACGCACGTTTAACGTTGTAAATTGTGACACATCGTGACGCAAGGTGGAAGGTCCTAGTCGGATGACACAGGATTCAAGAATCATCGAACATAGTCGTAACTGAGCAAAAACAAATAACCGGTCACGCGAGTACGTTTGAGCAGTTGTCAAATGTACTATGGCTAATTTGAAAAATGGGGTCAAGCGTAGTAGTAAGACGATTTTTGAAAAATCAGGTCACAGACCTGCCACAGAGGGTCACTCGATAGGCACCCAGTCATTTTGGATCGTCGCGGCCGTCAATGAACGTTGTTTCTATCTCATACTATGACTTATGCTCCTGGGTCTTTGGCTTGCACTTTTAAATCTCCCGCGCGCTAAGAATTTCCAAGCGTAGTCATGCTGGCGAAATGCACATTTGTACGTAGGCACAGAGAACCAAGAGCATTTATGTACTTGTATAAACACATGGACGCAATTTATTTTGAAACTATACTCGCAGCTACGTCTTTCGTAGCCAATTTCATGGAAGTTGTGCAACGAGAATCTAGAATATAACGTATAGAAGAAGCAGTCGCCGATTAGTGTAGCTGCCGCATCGCTAGGCTGGGATAGTTCAGCTCGTAAACAACACTTTACTACAAGGAGTCTCGCACCTAATAAGCTATCCGGTTTATTGGACGGTCTTACACGTGGAGAGGTCTCACGAGGTTGAACGCCAGGTCGGGCCTCTATCGTAGTCGAGATAAAATCTCAGATGGAATAGTTGATATATGGAGTGTTGCTAACTGCGCCGCTGTTTATGGGATTGAACCCACATGATCCCAGGGCGCCATAAGAAACTTATGGAAAAACCATAGGGAACGTAAAGTTTTACCTTGTAAAACTTGATTATTAACAAATATCTCGTGGGTAGTAAAGTGGGAGAAATAAAATACTGTGCCACTTTTTGCATAATCAATCTTTCATTCAGGGCACTCGGAACGACCACTGCAAGTTGTCGTGATGTGTGAAGTTTTTCGTAGCACAGTGGCCTCTTGCGACGCCATGACATTTACTTTTCGTACTACAGGCTTACGGTGTCCAGAAGCGATTGAAAATAGACTAGGAACATTTCTGTTGCTCGTCTGGAGTCAGGATTTGAAATTTGCAAATGGAATATATATCTCAGGGTCCAACCATACGAGGATGCTGGCTCTGAGCGGCGGAACGGAATCGACGCGATGCGCGATACTATGAAGTTAATCGATAGAACGAGACGTGTCTTACGGATATGTCGGATAAAAAAGTCGGGCGAGTTCGTCGTCGATTAACAAAGAAAGCAGTGGGTCGTGGCGCGAGGGAAAAAACTACAAGGTTGTTACCTTGATATTCGCTGCTGTCGTAGCTGCTGGCTGCTAGCCTAGCGGATCGAACGTGAATTTGACTCTATTTGCTCACGCCTTATTTCACCTTGATCCTTGGTCTTCTATGCTTATTTTTGGTTGCTCTGCCCGCGAACTCCTACCGGGATTATCTTATAGTCATAGGGAATTCTATCTTAGGAATCTATCATGGAATCCTTGGCAGGATCGACCACGGACCTTCTCAAGTGCACGTTTATGCAGGATGAATGCATCTTTTGAGACCCTTTTTCTTCAAACTGGTCCCAGGCTCGTCTCGAGTCTGATTCATTCGGGGAACTTTTCACTTTGGCATCGATCCCACTCGGTTGGATTGTATTTGAAAAAATCATGGGACTCTTATGGCTTTTTTTTATTCCTACGGGCCTCTTCCTGTGTACACTTTGGGTTTTGATCCTCGTGGATGACGATTGTATTGTTCCCTGTTAACCACGCGCAATTACCGTTCACTTGGGCTCGGATAGCAATTCCCGAAAAATTGTTCCTTTCGTTATGTTGGTATGTAGCAGGTTAATGAAATGAGTCTCAAATTGGACACGGACGGTGACTCGACACGGGGGGCGTTGCTTGTTACTTTTTATCGTCCGTAAGGATTTCTCAGGAAAGTCCTTCGACAAAAAATGGCTTGATGCAATAATGACAGGTTGGAGATGGGTGGAGAGGGTGTCTAAAAAGGGCTAATGGTGCTTGAGGTGACAGGCTGACCTCAACCGACTCAGTCTGATACATATCTATCCTAAACCAACACAATCCAGAACCTGGAGTCTTCTTCTACCAACCACCCTTGTTTAATGTTTGGCTTTACATTCTTTACCGATGTATCTTCAAATTTGCTTCCATAATATTTTACATGATCACGTATATCCGATATCCAGATATCCTTAGGACTATTCTATTTCAACGAGGACGACGGACTTTGGGATAAATTGAATATTTTTACATTCTCTTTATGTCAAAATTTTTTCTACTCTTCATCCTTCGCTTTACAAAAGTTCATAGGTCACACTGAAATTGTGAATACTTGTATAATTTATATATTCAAAATGAATGTTCTTCCTGAGACCAATGAAAGCATTCACTACTGTAGACTAGTGTAGACTCAGAGATCAGATTCCTAGAACTTCTAACCACTGATACATCTCAAGGTGATGCTACTGATGGATTGATTGGTAAAAAATTTGTCTTAACTAAAATAACGTAACAATTGGATAAAATCACTGTGTCTGGGCTATTAGTAATTTTGCATTTTGGAAACTTATATTCGTGTCACGCTATTCCGGTGACATCGATGCTCGTCGAGTATGGTTTTAGGGCTGAGACTGGCACATGATCAAAAATAGAGAATCCTAAGGGAAACAACGGCTAGAGAGGGTAGAAAATTTATTCCGGTAGTTTTCGTTATAGGGTTGGGATGATTTGCAAAAATCTATACGAATGTTCAAAAGCCAAATGGCGCTACCAGGTAAAAAGTAAAATTCAGGAGGTGCATCAAGCTGCTGTTATAAGGGATGGAAGGTAGGTAACCATTGTGCCCCAAAGTTAACCTCGAAGAGTCGTGGTTCGAATGAGATAAAAAAAGGTATACGAATATACTGAAAGAGGAGAGAAAGAGAGAGAAATAAAGAAGACTGAAGCGTGGCTTAATTTTTCACCGGAATTGACACGTCATTATTTATTGGCGCGTCGTAATACGAGTTTTATGTAAATGTTTTAATCCACGGGGGAATTGAAATGTCTTTGAAGCACAGCACAAGGACCGCAGTGGTTAGATGAGAAGGTATTCGGGCTTTTTACGTGCGCAACAATGGCGACCGGTTCCTATAAGTCGACCGTCCTAGAAGCCCAAAGTGCCACAACGGGACGTTCGTCTGCGCCGCCTGGTGAGTATCGTACGTACCGTAAGAAAGGGAGGTAGACAGTGTGGGGGGGAGGGTTTATTTTAGTTCGAGGAGATTAATGGTAGGAATAATTAAAGTACCGAGAAAGGGTCAGACGATGACTTTTCAAAGAAAAGAAATCACGCGGCCTTAGGATCGACGATACCATCTTCTTGGACTTGAAGTTAGCGTCAAAGTATTACTGTAAGATATTTAAAATGCCGAAGGGCTAAGTTTTGTTAAATTTATTTAAAAAATGTTTTATTTCACTAACATACGTATATGTAATATATTATTATTTATGGTTACGTGAAATTTAAAACCACGGGGGTTGTTTTAGGGTTTTTCTAGAATCCTGTGGAGATCCTTACTGAATTTTACTATACGCATAGAATCATCTAGAATCCACATAGAGTCGATCCCGACGACTCGAAGCCTTGTGGCGAGGCATGATATGAGTAATGGTGTGTGCCCACGTTACAGGGGTGGATGTAGCAAGTCATGCCCCCAAGACCATAGCCCTGAACAGGCTCCGCCAAGCAGCTGCCCCCGAAGCGCAACCCCCGAGGGATTCTGGCAAGCCGGGCTAACATGGCGGAACACGCACAGCTCCAAATATTGATTCTCTCGTGGGACGGAACAGCGATCTGAATCACAATGAGGAAATACCGGAGTCTGGGTTGCTTCCTGTTTCTTGATATTCCTTGGCTAAGCTGAGCTTGCTGTTCTTTTATGATGCTTTTGTATAATAGTATTGCTATTTTTCTCAAATACGGCTACTAGTAACGTATCATAGACAGATCAGACGGACAGCCGGTACATCACGTGAGTCACTGTCATATTTTTTGGTATTGACGTATTTTTATTTTTAATCAAAGAAAAGTTAATTTTTTTAATTACATTCTTAATCATTCGCATAGATAACGAATGTTAGATAAAATTGTTGTACCTGTCGAATGGTGCATTTATAAAAGGAATTATTTTTAGAAAAGTGATTGAAGAAAAGAAATCCAAAGTATCCATGACTACGTACTCGTAAGTCCCAATAGTCGGTAAGGCCCTAATACAGCCAACAGGGTTCACTTCAATTTCGAATCCACTTGGAACGCAATTCGTTATGGTACCCCCCTATACCAAACCGTTCGTATATTATTTTTTTCATCGCCCCACCCTTGTCGAATCGAAGCGGAAATTAATACGATATCCAAAATTGCAGCAGTCCCTACTCCTCATGCTTATACCCAGGGTTCTTCAACCACGTCCACCACGCGTCCCCGAAAATAGTCCCATATCCGATATCAATTATTGAAATAAAAAATAAAAAGAAATTTAATACCAAACACAAATTGTCTGACATAAAAAATGTTCCTATAATTCCAGATAACAAGAAAAAATCGACATCGACTGAATTACCCTGATTGGTTTAAAAAAACTATCAATTTCTAAATTCAAACTACATACCAACCTATTTCGAAAGTGAATCTAACGCGTCAGTCGTCCACACCAATGGAAACAGTATGCGAAACAATGGCTAAGACAAAGGATTGGCCCGTTCACATGGCTGCGCATACGCATGGCGGATGCGGCCATGCTGTATCAGAGTCCCCCTAGGAACTTTCGTGTGACCACACATGAGCAGAAAGGCAGGAGGATCCACGAAACGCCCGCGCACGTGGCAGATGTTCCTGTTCCACATTCACGCAGGCGTTCGTTATACCCCATTCGAAAAAAAAACACACAGTTCACCATTCCTGCCGACCCTTGCGCCATCGACGAAATCGAGGAGCTGAAAATTTTTTATTTCTACATATGTTCATCCTAGCGGTATGGTAAGCCGGGAGCTCAGAAATTTCATCCGTACCAACTCAAAGTCATAAGAGCTCAACACGGTTTAGTGAAATGGGTCACAGAAGCGCTTACGCCTACGCGAACTGCAAAACCCCGTAGCAATTGTAATTTCCTGCCGTTTCCTTGGCGACGCTACGTAAATCCATGTCCTTCGCACGTCCCGACAGGAAGTCAAAGAAAACCCAAGAGTTGTCGTCGTTCTAGCGTAACTCCCAGGATACATGGACGATTACGCTAGAAGTATGTTTAGAGCCTTGAAGTTTCTCGATATGTCCAAAGAGTTTTGGTTAATGTACGTTGATGACTCTGATGAGTGTTTAATGCCAGGAGCAGATGGAAATATTAATTGGTTCTCTTTGAGGCTCCTATATGTATACAGGACGAATGCTGGTATGGCGTCTATTTTTCATTCTTCCTTTTTTTCCTCAAAGGTTCTTTCCGGTTCGTTCTCTTGGCTTTCGGGCTATTCTCGATTAGTTCTCCAAGCTGAAGATAATATCTGGAGTCTATCGCTGAAGGCGGAGTCTATGAAATTGAACGCCCATTACGATTCCCATATGTATTATGTATGTACGTCGAATTGATATGCACGCTGATTTCCTATATTCTTAATTAAGGCTTTTACATAGGAGTCAGGAAGTTTTCTTTTGAAATCTATTATATCGGTGGCTACGCCACTGTCCTTTCTCATTGAATATTTTATTACCTATATATATATATATATTTCGATTGGCTGTTAGTGCGAATTCACACGGGGCGGTACACGTCTATTTTTGGAATCGATGCTTAATCTGGTTAGAAATGATTTTTTAATTGAAAATTCGCACGATTGCTTACCATAGATATCGAATATTTTACGATCGATCATGAATCTCGTCATCGATTACTAATACTGATTTATGGTATTGGTCAAACGTTTTGTGAGAAGCTGACTAACGTAAGTCAAGCATCAAGAAAGAATTGCATGAGAATTTTTCATACGCCGTCTGGACTTTATACATAACTAATTCCCGCAGTCTCTTTCTCATGATAAATAGGAAACATCTAATTCTTAAGAAATTTTCATCGCTCACGTGCCATTCAAATACGTTGCTTTATACACGAAACCTGATAACTCTATACGAAATTAAATAACACTCATAGTGGTTAGTTCAACTTTACTCGTGTAAGTCAGGCCTCACTTTACGTTCGCAAGCAAATCCAATTCTGCTCCGATTGGCGAAACTGCAGCGCCGCGGGAGGTGTCTGAAATCAAATTTGATCGCGCAGGATTGGCAGTAAGTATTTGCAAAGTCTGATTTAACTCAGGATTATCCTTTCCAGTATGAAAAAAAAACAACGTGGCAGTGAGTAAGTAATATTCGGTAAATATAAATGTTAAGGCGAATTCTGTAGGTAGGGTGAAAAATTGCAAATCAAAAAATCACTTTTGAATTTCATCACGATTTTTTAGGCTCAAAAACTGAACTTACAGCCAGATACAATTTAAGCTCGTGTGACACTTGCTTCCTAACACTGACTATTAAACCTGCCGTCTGACTGTATCAAAGAGGTCTGGTAGCATTGTTCATGGACTTTCGAAAAATCGAAAAAAAAAAGAAAATCCCGGACAATTCGAAGATTTTACATTCGTAGTGAGAAACCTAACCCGAAAGGCGAACTCAGTCGCAGCACTTGTAGGCACACCCAAAAGCACCGTGAGACAATGGTATGTTAATTTATTCGTGGATATAAACTTTTTACAAGATCCATGATGTAATCCATCATGCTCTATCAAATTGGTACAAGAGCCTAGTGGTGGTGCTGACATTTTTTTTCGTATTACCTCATAAAAGCGACTCTTGATTTAACACAGCCCCGAAGAGTATGATAAAAAAATAATTAAAATATTAATATTCAAATTCAACAACTTTCATATATCAACATAAGATACATATATATATATATATATATATATATATATATATACACCCCATGAAAAATTGATACCGTGATTCTTTATTTTTCCCCCAGCAATAATAACCACGTATATACAGATATAGATATATGTAGTACAAGGTAATTTTATCCCTAAACAAAAAGTAACTAGTACCTCAGCATCGTTAATCCAGTTCTTCGTGCTTCTTTAATTCGCTCATTGCAAAAAGTCAATAGCGACAAAGAACGAGCACCGCGGAATGAAAATAAGCTAAGAAATCGAACGGACAATTATGGCCTATCAAGGTACCTCCTTTCGGACAAGTCTATTGATCCATTAATCAACCGCCATATTGAATAGGTCCGTTCGATCAGCTGAGAGATAACCGCGTAATGAGTCCTGCTCTAGCACGGCCGCAGCCTTACAAAACGTATTTATTATTACGCACAGCATAGCGTAATGCAAGTACCAGGAGACAACAAGATCGCCCTGTGGATCATTGAGATCCTATCAGCTATCTGTCGCAACCTGCGACTGGCATGGTCTACTGTCTCATGGAAACTGGACCAGTCGATCGGACAATCTGGATGCAATTGCAATTCGATCATTTATCTTTATTTCTCTTTTTTTGTCTTGATCCCTAACAAACCGACCGGATCATGGATCACACTGATGTATCATTCTGCTCCACTAGTAACCAGTCCGAGTGATCTAATCGAAGATCTGTTTTAATCATAGATCACTACTGACACGCGTTAAACAGTCTCACCCTGTATAATAATAATAAAAAATTACTTATAGATCCATATGCACTATGACGTCATCTGACCCCCCCCTTCCTAGCTCTCGTGCCACGCACCGTGGGAGGGGCTAATTAAAAAGTTAATCAAGCAGCAAATAGAGATAAAAGCTTGAGCTTCATTTTGCTTCACGCAGGTACGATAGTTGCCAGATAGACATCGCCTTTCACGCACGCAAATCGATACGCGCCCTTGTTAAAAGTAATTAAAGAGAATTTCATGAAAAGAATAATAGACTTCGTTTCTTTTATTTATTCCGAGCTTTTATATGCATATGTGTATTCAGATATGCACTTCCGTGTGCCTAACGAACCTCGGCGTGTTTAAAGGGTGTAGCATACAGGTAGTACTGTATTTTTGATTTCCTTAAGAAAAAAAAAAAGAAAAAGGTCAGAAAGGTGCGAGGGACGTACCTAGGTACCTATGTACGCAAGAGGGTTTCTACGCCGTCACGGGTTCCTCGTCTGGCACCAAAGTAATTAAATGCAGTGGGGAACGAAGCACGAAGGGCAGGGCACCTCGGCAAAGTGCTGCCCAGGAGAAGGGGCCGAGGGCGTTCCTGGAGCCACTCCCCGGCTCGGATCCTCCGGAACTCCAAGCCTGCCTGAAAACGTTCTACATCCCTAGCCAGACTAGCCCATATATGTATACACTATACCTCGAGCGGACATTTCAATTTTTTGTATCATACGGTAAAAGACAAAATTATTCAATTTTGACTTCTCGTCATTACAGCCCAAAACTATATCGAGTACGTTTCTGATAAAAAAAATTCGAAAATTTTTCAAATACAAAATTTCCAAGTGTACGCTCCAAACCTAACCTACGATTTGGTTCCTTGCCTGGTAGTCACGTTAGTTCGGAACTTTAAATAATTTTATTTTAACAGTCATCCAGCAACGACCTATTTCTCAAGTTCATAGTATATTCGCAGTCTTCGTGAAAGCTTACGATATGCGTAGATTAAAACAGCGTATTCGCCCGTGTATATGGTAATTTGTTCGCGAAAGGTGTGGCCAGGTGCACAGAACCCAGCGGCGTCCCTCGTCGAGGATGTTCGGGGTTTGTCCTTACAAATTGCTGCTTTAATTCGACACGCTTCGTACATAATGAGACGATGGTCGAACGGACAGCTGCAGGTTCCTGGCAACGTATCGTGTTAAGGAGCAGCCCCGTGTAGGTGGGGTACGTCGAACCCTACCGGTTTACCAGGGCGCACCGTGCCGGACACATTGGTATGACTTTTAATTAGACTCCACTTCGTGTAAAATCATATAGCGATATACATAATATTCTTAAGATCATTGGAATGGAGTAGCAAGTCTATATATATATATATATATATATATATATATATATATACACACACACACACACACACACACACACACACACACACACACACACACATATAAAAAATCTCAAGATACTGATTCTCTTACCGGTTTCCAGGTCGATGGTATAAGGTAAGCCTGCCCATGGATCTTCCTCTGGTACCTCATCATCCTTAGCCTCATCCTGAAAACGACATCCCTTAAGAGAAGGGTTAGAAGGTACGACGTGAGGTGGAAGGATCGTCAGGGATTCATAGGAAGACAATCCCAAGGGATGACAGGACATCCTCAGGGTTTTAGCTATTCTTTGACCAGGACGATCCAAGTCCACGCAATAATTCCTAGATCCGATTCCACCACGTGCATAGTAAGTCAACTTCCTTGGATACGTGATTATGCTTATTGTTAGGCCACACGTATTCTCGAATATTGTCATTGTTACGTCTAGCGCCGAGATGACAATACCACCCTGAACGAACGGTAGACAGTGTCGACGCTAGTCCAGGAGGACAGTCATCGGCAATTTCGATTGTTTGAGCCAATTAAAAGGAACCCTGAAGACTCGTGGTCATTCAGTATGACGGATACTTATGGTTACCTTACAATGCTGGTAACTAGGACGGAACAGGACGAGGGAGAAAATGCTTGAGATTAGGGTGAAAGGAAACTGTTGACGTAACGACTCTATTGTAGGGTTGGTATGTCTGGACCTTGATTCTTGAATCTATGTAAATGAGCTGTATGCTGTACTATATATATGTATATATTCCTCTATGAAAATATGACGCTATGATAGGGACGCAGGGGAGAGATTGTTATGGCTAAGGATTTTACATTTTAACAATAATAATGACCCTGTATACTTTGCACCCGAGGACGATACGAATCCTGATTTACAGATTCTGAAATTCAGCAACTTGGTCCGATCCCGAAGTTATCGAGTATTGTTCATACTTATATAGAGGAAGGTATGTGAGGTCACTAAGAGAGATCCAAGCTGGAGAACTGAATCTTAACAAAGAGTTCAACCAAGACTGGCGTTACAATGGCGAAATCAATTGAACGCTATTGACATCGAGGCGTCATAGAGACGTCATAATCAAGGGACCCTTCGTCCATATCCGAAAGGACGTAGCGGAGCCATGGCGGACGTTCAGCCAGAGTCTGGCTTGTATATGGCGGCCGTACACGCTACAGTGAAATAAGTTTAATGAAAACAGCATTGTACTCCAACCATTAATCATAGCCAGGTTCTGATAGTGGCCGTCCAACCACTACGTTCCTCATAACTCCCTCTCTCTCTCTCTCTCTCTTTCTCTTTCGTTCTACTTGAACCTACATGTTCTCTCTTTATCTACCTACCCCCTCTACTCTTTACTCTCCGTGATGTATTGTTGTTGCGTGGTGCGCTCTTCGACCTCGTGGGGGTTATGAATATGAAACTCAAACCACCCTCCATCAAACGAAAAGTACCACATGCCAGGAAGGTTGGTACACGTGCGTACGAGAAATATTCGCCATGCGAGGTTACGCGGCATTGCGGGACATCGGCGAGATCGAGGACATTGTAATTTACGTAGGGGTTCGTGAGTGAAAAATGGAATTCAAAAATGATATAAAAAAAAGGGATGAAGGAGAACAAATAATTCGGATAAAAGTAATTATCGAACGTAGGACGAGGAGAGTATAGGCGTTCCATGTGGAGTTGGCGTTTACCCTTGCGAGGTGGAAATCTCGAAGGATTCTCGATTAAGTTTATAGTCCTTTCGTGCCTGGCTGACCGTGGGGATTTTTTTTTCTTTGTCTTGTTTTTTCTTTTTTTTTCTTTACGTTGTCCTCCATGCAACAATGGGGGCCCTGTCATCAGCACGGACCTGCATTGCTGGCATAGCTCTCAATTAAGGTTTTGGGCTGTCACGACTTCAGGTCTCGATCGGCTGCAGCAACGGCACTGCTGGCCAACATCACCAACATCACCAGCATCACCAACATCATGAACATCTTCAGGCAGCGGTACTCGAAAGGGACTTTAACCCACCTCAACCTTCTCTCTACCCTGTATAAATATGAAATCAATGCCCCACCGTGAGCAGAACGTGTTCCTCTTCTCTCCTTCGTTCCCCTTTTTTCTTCATCTATACCATTCCCTCGCTCACTAAGCATGGAAAATGGTGCCAGTCACGGTTCCGTGAATCACCACTGGCTTCTTTGGCTCTATTCCACGATCATTCGTCATTATACGAGTACCAACCAACGCAACCTTTGCCAACGTATCCGCGAGTCCTTCATCCATGTAAATTCTGGCAGGAAGTGGCAGAGCGCCTGTACGCCATCGTACCGTAAGATGAGTTACCGAAGTGGCAAGTGCTTTTGGGGTGGCTCGAGAAGCGTAAATAAATTTGCTCAGAGTTCACGAAATCGAGGGTTGAAATTATTTGGCAGACGGGGAATAGAATGTAAGGGGATTTTAGGGATAGCGGAGACGTCCAGGCGGAAATCCAAGCCGCAGGGATACGCATTATGCAAGCGCCATTTTGCTCTCAAAATCTTCCGTCGGGGAGGAAACAATGAGGCAAAAAGGAGAAGCCGCCACCGCCCACTTCAGTTCGTCGGGCGCGTTTTCAATTTCCACAACCATTAATACAACCCCCCCCCCCCTGTTCCCCTCCGGCTACTACCCTTCCTACTCGACACGATTTCTCCCCACCACTTTGCTCCAATCTCCCGTCGACCGTTCCTCCCTCTTTCGAACTGGTCCATCCCGGGGGCTTCCTACTACGCGAGGGATGCTGTACATCTATCATCTTTCACCCGGATTGCCAATCCCTACATTTCATCCCCTTACGACGATGCATCTCGGGCCAAATGAACGCGGCCCATTTTTGATGGTTTTATGAATATATTTTATAGCGCTCGAGTGCCTTGTTTTTTTTCGATCAATCCATCCACTTTTCTCTATTCCGGATACACTTTACAAACATGAGACCGACAATCCTTCATCAAGCTGAACGATATTTCGATTCTCGAGGAGACGTTCTAATGGAGTCTGTCGTGGCTACGGACCAACATCATTTAGCAATGTCTGATGTCAATTGAAAATTGTATATTTTAGATCTCTGAACTATCTATTTAGCCATTAATTATTTGGAAATTTAGCTCTGGTACGATTTCGATAGTTTCAAGGATGGATGGATCAAAATTACCGGGAACGAATTTTGAAATTTTTCATCAATTTTAAACAGAATATTTTACTACAATTACGAAGTATATATCAACTGCTGATTATACGTTGATATACGAGTCTACGAGCAGTACGTGAAAATCAGAACTGGTCCAACCAACCCTCTTCGTTCCCCATTGACCGTTTCCAAATTTTTGTTCCTTCTAATTCAATCAATGCATCAACAGTGTATGTCGAAATGGATTGTTTCGATATTTTCACCATAGTTAATTTTATCATTGACATATTATTCGAGATTTTTCGAATTGGATCAAGCATTATTCAGCATCTTGCAAAACGAAGTATCACTATACTGCACCATCACGATTCTAAATAGTAATCAGAGCCGAATTGGGAAAACACGTAAAAATAAGTTCAGTCGACTGAATCAAAATGGAGATGGGTTCCGCGCCGCAGAATTTCCCCGGATGCGTTCAGCCAACCTAAAGACAAAACAGTAGCGAGAAAATTTACGCAGACCCGCTATTCAAAATCTTGATTAAAAATTTGCCCAGAAATATGTGACCAGTATTTTAGAAAATTATTAAAAATAATTTCAAATCCTTTTTTTTTTAAAAAAAAGATGGAAACTTTTAGAACAATGGCTGTCATTCCCATAAGAAAGAAGGAGCCACTTCAGATCTCACACGTCTTCTAAAATATTTTCTATTTCTTTTTATCTCCTCTCGAACCATTCGCGATCCCCATTTCGGATCTATCTATCAGCTTTCGTTCTGGACCAAGGGTGTTCCCGGTATTACCGAACGTTCGATGGCGGCGTCTTGGCCATCACAAAGGTAAAACTCGATGGAACAATGCGCGAGGAGGTTCCAAGAGAGAAGAGAAGCGGTGCCAGCGAAATGGAATAATGTGTAAGAAAGAGACAAGTGAACGGAATAGAAAGGAGGAGAGAAGAAACAAGGGAGAGAATCAGAAGAGTCTGATGGCCGACCCGCCCAGAACGTCCGTGCAACGTCATCCTTAGGGTCCATCCTGCGTGTGCACCCTTCGACCTATAGCACGATCCCAACTCCCGTACAACTTCAAATGCCAAAATTCAGACTCTCTGAATCATCAAAGATGCTTCTGAATTTTGATCCTGATCACATCGATCAGCTCAGGATCATCCGAACAGCGTTAACTCTCGATACGAGACGGCCTATTGGCTCGTGGAATAACTGCGGGTACAGCATTGTGAGGATCAGAAACAAGATTCCAGATCGGTACACGAAGATCAACTAAAGATCCTATCTCAGCTAGTGACCTAGTGCAACCTGGTCAGGCTCGTGCCTAATCTTCTTGATACCCTGTGTACAGCTTCCAAGGATTTTACCGGATTAATGTCTTGGCCTCAGTGTCTTCGGGGATCCTGATCATCGATAGAATATGCTCCGATAGTCAGTGACAATGCTGCGCCATGTGTGTCACACGTAGATAAAACTTGAAAAATGTCACCCTTAGATACTCTATATAAAATTTATGAAAAACATTCAGGATGATCTCTTTTGGATTGTTACGTATCCAGAAGGAAGGATCGTCCACCTCTTTATATACATACGGAATGTTGAATCGTGATATCCTGAAGAGATAACCACCCCGAGGGCCAAATTCCACGTTACCCAATCGGGTAACGTTACCTTTATTTGATAGCCCGACTGTATGATATTGATCTATCACGGACAGGGATCATTTATCCTCTGGATGCTTCGCGTGGATCTTTGTATATCGATAAATAAAGATCTTGCCACTTTTCACAATAACTATTTATACGGCTTACATTTTTGATCGAGGAGTTAATAGAAAAAAAAATATTTTCTAATAGAAAACTTATAAGTGATTACCATTCGAGTCTACGATCATGAATAAGTATTTATATTTTTTTTTACTGTCACGTGAAATTCAAAAATTCAATAACCGATTGCTAGAAAGTAGCAACCACCGTCCTGCTGAGGATATAGCTAGACAGCTAATCGGCATGTGCTTAATTGCACTAACAGTATCTACAACTTCTGCGTATCTTGCACATGGCGCATGCGTATACTTATCTGACAGGAATCTCTATTTTATATATTTATATACCTCACCTTATCCCCATCCTTTTTCGAAGCTGCCTGAAGGGCCTTGAGCTTTTCTATATTGTCATCTCCAGGCTTCTCTGCAATTTCGCCGGCATCCTTCTCGTTCGGGGTCGCAGGCTGAGCCAAAGTAAATCCAAGATCCACATCCTGCTTCCATAGTACCTCGATCAAATCCATATCCTGTGAAAAAAATGTATTTTTTTTTAGAGAGATAAAAGTTCAAATTAAATCTATCTAACATTCATGACAGGTATTGGATCTTTATCTATCCGAGTAGTGGAATATACCTGAATAATGAGTACTTCTATTATTGGACATGGTAAAGAGTTCAATTAACCGTTATGCCAATAGTCATTAATTATCGTTAAGTTATCAATACGTAAAGTATATAATATCGGTAGGTAAAGCCAAGATAATTAATCTCAAAATAAGAGAGTCGATAATGAGTTATTGAAACAGAAGGAAATTTTTTTTCAAAATTTCCCCAAAAAATCATCAGACAATTTTCACACAAATTTTCTAATCGATTTTAAAAAGATGCCCACCACTCACTACAGGAGGGACCCTGCGATGTCTCCACCGGCTGCACTTTACAGTTGGATAGCCTGTTTTAATTACAGGCCAAAGTTAATTCGAGTGCCAATTAGTACACGAGTACGATCGATCAACCGATCCTTGAGTCAAGACGATGGACAGGAAGTGTCTCTGGTCATCCGTGCGTTTCCGCTATCTTAAAGAAATTGTCCTGCGACACGCTTTCAGCTTTTTCGTAGTCTAATTTGCACAGTAGCCTGCGACTGATTGCCGTGATCGACTCGGTCATTTTAAATACAAACAAGCCAATCTTAGGATTACGACGAAAAGAAAGAAAAAAAAAAGACAAAGTAATATCTACCGATCGAACTTCTAGCGACTTCCCGGCTATTGATTACCGACTTTCATTTTCATGACTTTACGAACATCTTTGGATCTGCGTTCTCATCAAGAATGACGTTTTACTCGATGGTAGACGGGATATTAATTCGAGTACAGACGAGCTGTAGTTTTCATCTAAATGAAACTGGTACTCGAACGAACACCCGTGATACAGGTTCTTATCACAAAACTATGGAAAATAGCGTTAAGCGATCATAGCGCACACATGTTGACGATTTTCAATAAGAGAGTATATACATATATGCATTGCGCGCATACAAAAGTGCGTGAACAATGACACAGAGTTATATGGATCTTGAAATAGATGCTGGTAATGAAAATATAATAAAAAAAGAAGCTGAATAAAAAATAAGTAAAAGGGATAAAATTATCCACAGAAGGAGCCAATCCCGTGACAGAGCACAACCGATGGGCAGCTGGCTCGTGCGGCATGTCGGTGCTTTTAATTCATCCAATTTGTTCTGTTCGTTCCCAGCCTCGTTAACCAATCTACGAATTTTCCTCGCCAATCTAATAGCAGGAATGTCTTTGTGAAAGTATAGCTGTAACTACGCCCAGTTTTTAATCGTGATATCAGACCGAGTATAGACGAGTGATACAAATACAATTGTAATAGAATCCAGGCGCACACAATTGATACAATGGGTGATCGATATAATGATTTTTCATGGGATTAATTTAGTGCGGGAGTGGACTTTACCCAATTCTATCTAGAATCACGTCCGAAATGTCCAACGAAGCAGTGTAAAGTACGCACTCGTAGAACGAGCAGATAATTGAATGAGGAAGTGATTAAAATGGCTCATTCTAACCACGTGGACAGGCGTAACGACTCGATCTACCTACTTAAGATATCCAACGGTGTCTTCGTTGTTCGGCGGAACTACGTTTTTCTTTTTTTTCCAACTCGAGTTTTTCAAAAAAATCTTTCGATTTCACTCGGTCGATCGAACATCAACGATCGACGGCTAACACAGGCTGATCCGGAGATACGTTTCGCGTCGCTGACATTGTCGCGGAGCGTCTCTGGAAATTACGGAACCGCGTCCGAGATTTCTGACTAAACGTTTTTACGGGACTAAACAGACTAGTGAAGAAATTCCGGCGAAAAAGGAAAAGATGAAAAACATTGATTGATAAATGTCGATAACAGTTAAGTTTTCGAAATATTTATGAAAACTTTGCATGGCTCCGGTATGGAGTTCGTAAAAATTAAAAAAAAAGAATATATTTTGACAGAAAAAGAAAATCGTAAAAATTTGCAATTTCAAAATGATAACTGCATAAAAAAAGTTGCGCAAGTAGTTAGAAATACAGATATATATATTACTATGAGTATTTTGACTCGTGTCCTTTGGTCCAATTCTTATTGTAAAATTCTTTTGTCAATTTATCCGTGTGGAAACGTTCCGTCAAATAATAATAAGACCGATTATCGATTCTTATAAAATATCCAAGAAGCGATGTCGCGATTGCATTCATTGCTTCATTACATCTGGGTGTGGCTAAAGGAATCATTACAAGACTTTCATCGGTTATTGTTTCCAATATCGATAAGTCCGATCAAGCAGTCTTGAGATTCATGAAATGAACCACAAACCATAAGCGTTTCATAGAATACCAAAAATAGAGGATTTTCGATCGTCATACCTTAGAATCAGTAACGACAGTCAAATTATTGATACATACACCAATGGACGAGAATTGCATAAGTCACTCCCTCTCTGACACATACGAACCCAATACCTAAATATAAGGCATATACGAGGAGTATCTAATGTGTAATTTAATATGTCGATTTTATGTGGGTGTGCTAGTAGTACCACGATGTCGGCCATGTTGGAGTCTTCACAGCGGGATACCCGCCGCGCCCACACTACTCTGCTGCCCTGCTGCTCTTTCGGCCATTTGGTTAGCCCACGTTCCAGTATTTCATATATGAAGTATGGCAAGAGTCATATATACATATATGAAACGCGAAATATATGTTTCTAAAAAAAAGTAATCTCATCCAAGATATTAAGTGTAAAGACGGTTAATTCAAAAGTCTCTTGAAAATTCGCCGACATAGATACTACGTTGAGTTCATGAGATCGAGGGGCCATCTCCTTATGAAAAACAATATAAAAGAGTCACCTGAATCTGGACGATTCGACTGAACTATACCTATATACTTAGTACAGTACGGATCACTTTATTTGGAAATCGTGGTGAACTACTCGAGAGGCCAGGTTGAACACAAAGGAGTCACGTATCTACGGATCAGCAATTACGCACAGTTCATAATGGCCGATGAGTTTATCTGGCATCTTGGTGTCTTTCGTGTCAAGTCCTGATATCGCTGAACGCCTCTATGCACGTGTATAGCGTGTCCGATGAGAAAAGTTGCCAGAAGTACATACGAATTGGGTTATAACGAAAATCCCTCCCTGCCGAAGAAATCGGTTTCTTTAGGTCCGAGAAACATAGCGCTGACTCCAGGAAGACGTGAACCGGGATATACCGGGAATCAGTACCGTACTGATCAAGAGCCATGAATATTCACGTACCTCGCTGCAGAGAGATCGCAGTAAGGAAAATAAAGAAGCGATAGAGAGAAACAGTAGAAATTTTTAATTATACAAGAAACGTGACCACTGTCACTGGAAAATTCACTTCACGTTGACAGCCGTCTCTGCATAAGAATCTATATGTACCGTTTTAATCGGGACGTTCTTTAGTGGCAAAACATTGGCAGCGCGACCAACAGTATTCGTTCCTCAGGCCCATTGCACCTGTTTCAATTAGCATTTTTTTTCTTCAATCTTCCACGATCCAACCTATCATTCCGTAACGTTCAGCAGTGCCTTGTCTCGATTCGATTGACAAAGTCCAGATAATCAATTACGTTCCCCAAATTTTTTTGGTGTACATTATATCACAGTATTCCTTGAAAACTTCAGTAACGGATCTTCAGTCAGTCTTGTATTTCTATTAGAAAAATTTGAATGAGCATCAGCCCGTATCTGTCTAGAGACTCCGATGGTTATTGTCCTAGATGAATTTTGTTACCCATAGGACGATCGGTTAGACTTCACGAGGATATCGTACGTACTCCTTCTGGATGGACGTAGAATTCGACCCGGTCGTCTTCAACCTGGACGACTTCAGGATGACGCAACGGTTCGCTACTAACTGGCCGTGGCGGACTGTTTACATCATGGATCATTCAGCGTGCGTACACTCAATGGATTCAGTACGGGCTTTTTGCCGACGGTTACGACCTCCGAGGACCGTGGGGCTTCGATGTTGTCTTGCTCCTCCACTCGTCAGCGGGTGACACTTTTTGTATTTTACTTGGCGCCCCTATTGACGGGTCAAGTGCGCGAGCTTCATCTTGACGTGCTGATAAAAGGTATCTGTTCTAACAAGCTTGTACGATATAAGGGTATAGGTAGAAGATAAAGAAGACAAAGAGTGAATAAAGGTGCATTTAACCATAATTTTAAATACAGCGTGTCTTATATGTATATATACATATACATATATTTACAGGGACAATGATTTGGAAGAAATGTTCATGAAGGAATTCATAATAAATATTCATAATTTTGCGTTGGTCGTAAGAACATAGTGGGAACTCGTGGACTTGGCTTAACGATACGTTTCGAAAAGTTTCTAGTAAGATAAAAAATAATTTGTTCTATGAATAATTCCCTTGGGCCAAGCGCTCCAGGCGGCCTCCTATAGATTACGTATAAGTTTACTAATTGTATCTCAAAAGATATTTAGTATTATCTGTCGCTATTTCGTGAAAGTGTCCTCGTACGGTGCTCGAATGGCAGGAAACAAAATGGACTCGTGGCTGTGAACTGGGTCGACATCGATCCGACTACCGAAGCAATATCAAAGAACTGGAGGGTCTAGGCATTCATCATCGTGTTACGTAAACTCTTTCTACGCGATCGCGCGGGTGTCCGATATGTTCAACAGGAAGTGGTACTGCTGCTCGCTTTACCATGAAGCCTCGTACACGCCTCTATGAAAAGTGGGAGAATTATTTCAGTAGTGCAGTAGGTACTTTTGGTTAAGATCTTATTAAGGTAGTTAAGAGGCGTCCACAAGTGCTGCGTTCTATTCGTGCGAGCTCAAATTCAACGAGCGACGCGACGTTTGCTCGTTCGAGGAACCCAGAAACGTCTTAGTGGACTCTGTCTACTTTTGTACATCGTTAGTTAATTTTTTTTTCAAAACTAACCATTTCTGCATGACTGCTTCGAAAATTGAATTTCTTTCCTTTTTATATGATTTTTTGAATTCAATATTTTATTCATCCATTATTACACTTAGGACGATTTTTAGTCGTTTGAATTTCTTCGTGATATCACTCCATAATTAAACTGTGATGCAAATCGGAAAGGATCCGTTCCGGCTTTTTAGAGATTGGTAATAACATCATAGCGTTGTTATCCGTGAGATTTCGAAAGCAATTATAATCCGTTCATAAAGACGGACGCTGACACTAAGTAACTTGTTTTAGGATTCTCACGGCGCTCTTCCACATTTCTTTAGACGGCGCCAGGATTAAAAGAAAGCTGGAAAAGTGATCGAGTCGACGTAGCAAAACAGTCTAAATTGGTTCACTGCTGACTGGGAAAATTGAATAAGCAAATTTTACGATCAGGTAGCAAAGTCAAAAGGAGATACATGTCGAGTATCAAAATGACGGATTTTGCCAAAGGAAGTGCGTACAAGTGGGAATATGAAAGATTGAAAAGTCCATTTCCAGAGGGTGAAAAGGAAATACAAGGCTGAAAATCTGTACTGTTGTACGGTTGGCCGTACTGCGGAAGCCACATTCCCGTGAGAGAAGGGCTTCACCGTAACCAAGTAGTAATCCTTACAAATTGGCTGGTAATCTTGTTACGGAATAATGGCCAGGGTCCACGTTTCTAGGGGTAAACATCCCTTGATCGTGTCCCGGGCCCAAAGCGACGTAGCTAGCATAAGTAACCCTATAGGTACTTTACGCCAGTAGTACCTGTGACGGTTTCGACATGTACCTGACTTTTAAGCTTCAATAATACGCCTAATGACTGAACTACCGTTAGGTTGGCAGTTAAGCATTATTCCTGATCTTCACGCCAACCCTTTATGCCTGACCACAGCGCACCGACAGCTTAGTACGTTTTTACCGCACATTTGAAAAAGGTACGGTCACTGGCCAAATCGACCTCAAGTTCCTTCTTCTTCCTTTTGACAGTGCGTAAAACCACTTCCGTTTTTTTTTTTGAAGATGCGATAGTGGTCTCGATAAGAAGTGGTACCTGAGGAGTCTGATATTATAGGGTCCATCGGATGGCAGAACCCCTGTGGTTTTGATATTTAGATAAGAGTATTATTACCATCCGTAGTCAGGGGTTACTTTATTTTATTTATACTATATAGATTTTTCGAATTTTTTTTACATCCCTCGGGACTTTTCAACATTCTCATAACCGAACCCGATCCTCTGGACATTCCCGAAGCTTCCCGTGGGACAGATCAGCTGCCGGTTTGAAATTTCGAAAAAGGGTTGCGCCAACCCGAAGCATAGTACCGAGGATGCCATGGGAAATTCCACCATGAGATACGATGAAAGGTCCACCATAACAAATATGACGTATCTGAGTAACATTGCCCAAGTCATCGCTCTCGATAAATACATAAATTTTCAATCGTCCTTAGAAATACAATTTTTTGACGTTATAAAACAAAATTATAATTACCCATGAAGCATAATTTTGACGAACAGCGCATATGCTTCTACTTGAATCACCAACCTGTTAACGTCGGTGCGGACCGAGAACTGTCAACCTGCCGCTGTCAGTCGTCAAATGTCATCGAATAGGTCCTCGTAAAATAATGAGTCCCAAGTAAAGTGGACAGGTAACCATGTCGAATGACGTTCTAAAATCCTCCCACCATAAATTACTTAGTATTCGCAACCATAGTATTTACAAGTGGTCTGGCGTTTTGCGGATAGCCAGTAGATGGTCCAGTGACCGCTAATGGGTCCCCTGGGGATACCGAATAGGGATACGCCCATAGCGAGCAAGGATCCAAAAAGAGATCTGAGAAAGCCTTTCTCCCAGGAACATCCCTTTATTTCCTATCGAGATAAAATAGTCCCCGGAGAATCGATCGATTCCCCATCCCCACAGCTCCCAGCTGTACCAACGACATTTCCTACATCTTATCTTCTCCTTCATGAGGTTTCGCGTGTAAAAAAGAAAATTAATATAGATATACCAGTACTATATCTACATGTTACGTACCATATCTCATCTCTAAGACTGGAAATTAAGTTAGGGTAGCAATAACATATTCTATGGTTATATATATAGCTATACACACGATGTCGGTTGCCGTTAAGTTAAAAGCTCGAGAAACTTTCGTCAGTCCTGGTGCGTCCCGTCGAGGAGGCTTAAGAGCATAAAGCATTAATTTCCTGGTTTTAATTAGTGCGTCGTGCACGCAGCCGCTCCATAATGGCGGCCAAAGCCGGTACTCCTGGAGGGAGTGAAAGGGCGAGGAGGGACGAAAGGGGAGTTTGATTAATGATCCTGCGGGATCAGGGACGCGGGTAGAGGAAGCGTATCCTAGGGGACGCTTGTCTTGCCGCAGAGCGATACGTCTGCCAGAGAGTCCAAACTGGCATCTACAAATATTTTTCAAGTATCCACTTGGTCGAGGGCGAAAGATTTTTGAGTAACGCATACACTTTTTTTCATTGATAAAAAATGATTCTAAAAAATTTAACGAGTCGTCGAGCCAAACATAAAACCGATTGACGCATCTCATTAAGCTACGAATAGTTTTACGAGTAAGTCCCTGTATAATATTAAATCGATAAACACCGTATAGAAATTTCGAAAACACCTTGAACAAGGTGTTACAGGGCTACCAGCTATAATAACCCAATTCATTTGATTGAAGAAGGGAGCCCCCGACTTCGTTCGCGAGTGAAATATAATATAAGTTAAAAAGGAGAAAAAATAATCTCAACCCTTTTACAGTACCTTTCAAAAAGGGCGAACACCTTTCGTACGCTATACACAGTGTGAAAGAGTTATAATCGCCGACTGGCCCCTTTGATCTTTAATGGCCGCGGTTGCCGCGGTGTCGTTAACCATTGCCGATCAAACGCGCCGAGCCCTTTACAGAGTACCAACATTACAAACACCTATACGGTACACGCGCATTCAGACGCGACCCTGAAAGCTTCAGTATCAGCGGAAGATACATTGCAATAAGGATCCAGGGGGTACCAAATTTGAATCCTGGTTGAATTAGCTCAAAGGTACACGAGGCATTTTCTACGTGGCCGATAGGGTAATGCAATGACTACGGCACAAGAGTGATTGGGTGGGTCGAGTGGGGTGAAGGGAGAAAAGGGAATGGTAGAAGAAGAAAGAAAAAGGGCGAAGGAAACGATTTGAAGAGGGCGAGATAGGAGTATCATGAAAAATAGTTTTGCGGCCCTATCAAGGTTGGGTAGCACAAACCTCCCCATTGCCTCCCCCTCTATATCTCGAGGTCCTATCGGCGTATCATCTATGTAATTCGTATAATGTATCCACGCAACTTCAGTGCGAGAGAGAGAGAGAGAGGGAGGGAGCTGAATAAAATGGAGGAGAGCAAGAGAGAGATGTGTTTGTGTTGTAGGATATCAGAGAACCAGCCATCCAGCCATCCAGCCAGTCAGGGGCGGCGCGTGTACAAAGGGAACGCCGCCGTCCGTCACGAACGTTCACCCCAGGGGCGGTCCCCATTCTCTTCGATCCATGTTCCTGAGCCCCATGGTCTCCTCACCCAAGCCCACGCATTATATATCCACTATTTTTTTATTCATACTCGAACAATACGCGAGTATCCATCGACCCCGATGCTATTAGAATATCCGCCGCCCTTTTGGATTGGATATAGGCATATCCCATTCGTGCTTGGTATATATATAGGTATACAGGCGTGTAACAACGATATACCCGATATACGTACGGTAGATGTGTCATGATGTATTGACATATTTTTTTATTTCTGTAAAGGGCTGGATGAAAAAAATTAGATCAATGAAAAAAAATTAAATCATTTACATGATTCCTGAGCGATCGATTAATTCTCAAGAATGAAGACGACGATTGCGCCTGAATTCTCCGTGAAATTTGTTATTTCGTAGTACGGAATTTAGAGAGCGAGGAGATAACTGTGCTTGATTAGCGTAAAGAGGAACTTGTATATCTATATTTCGATATAGATTACGTGACCATGGAAGAGGCTGTCGAAAGACGTAAAATAAGAGTGCTGGATGATCTCGATAAGACAAAAAGAAGGAAAATCGTAAAATGTTAACTAATTACATTTTTTTATCCAATTTCGATAATGGATATACGAGAGTCGGACTTTTTTTACGTAAAATTAAGTAATCGTGTTTAACGATAATAATAACTGAAAAAATAAAGCATTAATTGATGGATCACGATAATTTTCATTTTATTCGAATAATTTCCAAACAAATGCCATGCTGCTACGAAGATCGGCCATTGTATCGGTAACAACCACGTCTAGTATTCTGGACCGGGATAAGCGTCCAATCACGGGACCCTCTTTCTCTTAAGTTTGATAGTGAGCGTGAGCTGGCATGGGGTCCCAAGATACCCCAGGGAAAAGAAGGTAAGGCAAAGGAGAGTCATGGGTAGGAATCCTCCGACAGGATCATTTATCAAGCTTGGATCGGGCTCCAATCCTGGCAAGGCAAACTGCCCCGTTCTGTTGGCTTATTCTTATCTGTCTTCTTATATACTTAAACGCGTGCCTTATCTAGAGAAGACGGTGCAGTCCAATAAATGTCGAAGTCGAGTAATTCAAGATCCAAATCCTCGCAACGTTCCAGCCGAATCCAAACGAGTGGATAAAAAAATTTTTTCAAAATTTGTTCAGCCTTTTCAAAAATGCTGAAATCGGCTGTATAGTTAAAAATGAAAAATCATATGACAAATTTGACTTGCGAAATAGTTTGATACACTTAATGGTATGTTAAAAGGCATACACATATATATACACAATAGTAACCAAAGGATTGACCTTTACTGTCCAGTTATGTTCTATCTATTATCGAGAGACCTCGATGTCACAATTATTCACGCGTGTCAGAGACTCACGCCCGTGGATAATCACACGCTTTAATGCCATAGAACACAAAACGATCCCGGTTACAGAGATTCGATCAATCTCCGTATATACGAAGCTAACAAGAGTAGGCGTAAGGTACGTACGTACCCACAATTCCACGTCGATTACGTTCCCCGTGCGAAATTCCGATGATCCGATTGTCAGAGTAATAGAAATTCCATAGCAAAGAATCGATTAAATTCCCGCAAAGCCATATAGATACTAGTTAATAGAAAAAATCATTAAAAAAAAAATAAAGCCTGTAACGTCGATGAACGTCCAATACGTGACGAAGGTATATATATAGTCTGTTGCACGAAGTGATCGTTTTTGATAGATAACAGAGCGCGACGTCTTTTTCCATGTAATGAGGATAATTGATTTCTAATTGATTTTCAATGTACGATTACGCGGCTCAACTTTCGATTTTGTCGCGAAGAGAAGCCTTCGGCATGAGATTTTCGTTAGCCAATCGGATCTTTCGAAAGAAGACGCTCTAGATTCGCGTGATTCCTATGGTGGAGAATGTGATGATCGTTAAAATCATTTTTACTGTGACAAGCGTCGCGACGTTGGTAGAAGTGAAAAATAAGAGTGGTGGGTATATGAAGATAGAAGAAAAAATAAAAAAATTATACTCACTGAAAGATCACAGCAAGGGATAAGATCGCGGTACGTGCGTACTCAGGTACATATTAGCAGTCGTGCCTTTCTATAGAAACAAGATCATATCCGAGGACCGTGTTAAGAAACCATCATGAGAAGTGCCTGGGCAAGCTAAGGAATAATCCGAAAGAATTTCCTAGGTTGCCACATTGGAGTTTAACGGCCGACAAAGGCGCGCCAGTTCGTATATGTAATTCATGAATAATCATAATCGATTCCAATTATGTCCTTAATTAAGTGTACAATGGAATTCTTCTCTCTCTCTCTCTCTCTCTCTCTCTCTCTCTCTCTCTCTCTCTCTCTCTCTCTCTTCCTCTCTCTCTCACACGTAAGCGCCTTCTGCGCATGCGCGGCGAATGGCGCCGATAACAACAATCATCATCGACAATAAGGCCGGTAAGTGTTCTTATTGTCCAAAAGAGAAAGACAGAGAGAGAGAAAAAGAAAAATAAGAGAAAAAGATAGATCTATATACGCAAATATATACATATACATATATTACAATAACAACTTGAGACGTAGCTATACGAAGAGACGAAGAGTGCAGGAAATACGACATATCAATATGATAATTAGCAGAAAGAGGGAGACTGAGCGATTCACAGAGAGCAATAAAAAGAATCAGGGACTTTTAGCACAGTGAGAGAATACAGCGAGCGTCGAGCAGGTATACAGGCAAAGGAGAGAAAAGGTTCGAAGCTTTGAATCCGGATTTGAGTGTGCGCAACGGTACTCAGAACTGGCGCCACCCGTCGAGAAGTGCTCGAAGCTTATTGGAGGCTCCATTTGATTGGTCCAAGTCCCACGTAGAATGGCGGCGATTACCCGCTATTCCGCCTCTAATTTGTTCATCGGTGTTTTCGATTTCTGGTAGTTGCACGAGTGTCGTATAAACGGTTTGATCGCTGTTACAATTAATTTCGCAGTTAGGTAATAGCTGCACTTTTGTGCAACAAGTGCAATTTCGCACTTGTGTAATACTTTCATATGAAAAATAATTCGAAAAAAAATTAAAAATTAAAAATCCGATACACGCTCTGACCTTCGTTTTCGTAAAAGTATTCGACAAATAGTACTATTGCATTTATCGTATATCGGGTCTCCTGTTACTGCATATAATTCCGTAAGAAATTATTGTTATCTCATGGGTGAACATTAGCATCGAACAACCATGGCGAAACGATTAGCTTTTCTCTGTCGGAAATACAAGCAAACTACGATATAGATCGTAGCTCTTTTATCAGTCTGTCACGTACACGATTCAGGATTAAAAAGCATCTGAAGCCGTGCCTCGCAGAGCGTAGGTAATTAAACGGCTCATTAGATAGTACGTTGACGGTGAGTATCCTAGGCCTGGATTCCCAACCGAATCAGATTGAGATAAAAGGTTCGATTCAATCGAACGGTCGTATCGATAATTGGTTCTTAGCAATAGAAACTTAAGGATTGCTCAATATTATTGATCAATCTTAACCAATTGAGACTGTGTTACAAATTTTGGAATTTTTTTTAAAAATGGCGAACTATGAAAAATTCTTTTTTTTTAATAAAAGTACAAAGAAGCACGATTTACAAGCAATTTACGTGAGAATCTTCTGTATGTGTGTATATATATATATCGTATATCACATCACATGTATATATGTATATATATATATACATATATATACACTCTGTCAAGGTATCTCATCATGATAAATTTCTTCCTATGGTTTTATTTTCAATAAATTATTCGTCGATATCACGTTGCACGTCACTACCGTATTGAAGTAGTGACGTGCAACGTGATATCGACGTATCCGTCGCGTGAAGAGTAGTAAAGACATAGAACATGTGTGTACAGTGAAAATGAACTTTTTCGAGAAAAAAATGCAAATTATCATTTTACAGAATCGTACGATCCCCGACTTCTCTCTTCCTTTTGCATCAATGGCTGCCGTGTATGCCGACACGGGCAGAGAGACGCCTATTGAGAAGTTGTCAGAGGTCTCTCGACCGGTTTTCTCCGTACGTAATTACAAGATTGGAACCAATCACTGGTCACGTCAAAAAATCCTCCCGGATACCTTTGTGCGCACTGGTTTTCGCCATCTTCTGTATTGAGTATACGAACGAAGATATGCCAATGGTGTCATCAATAAATGGAAATGTTTTCGAAGTAGATGCAATAAGTACGAATAACCACGCGAACAATTCTAAACGTTTTTTTTTTATTTTAAGACCAGAACCAGCTGCGTTTCGATAGTTTTCATATTTCTATGGGAAATAAAGGAAAGCTATAACGTTATATATATATATATATATGTAGTACAATATATATATATATATATAACAGTTGGCAATGGACGTGCCGAGAAAATGCAATTCACGACGTAATCTCAAGGGAGTGCATCGATCACGTTGAGATATCCACCGGTGTCAAAATATTTCTACGGATCACTCGCAGCATCCCTTGCGGCTGATCGAACGATCTGGTTAAATAGCGACCTTACAATTGGTTCTGATTGATACCTATTGGGATCCCTAAAAAAAAAGTCATAATGCCATCTGGAACTTGCAGTGCGCGTACATGGTTATCATTGAATTTTGGAAAATTCTATTGGACGCTACTGAGAATATTTCTTTTTAATTTCGGCGATTCGTTTTGACATGCACCTGCCTTCGAAAACATCCTGTCGCGATGTTGCTCGTAGGATAACACGCGGGGTTGAAGAAAACGACAGGTGAATCGTACACAGATGACAATAATGATGATAACGATGATGGTGGTAGTGCCGGTAGTTTTCGTGGAAGAATAACATAGTGGGGATTGACAAATGAAGATGGCGGCATCCTTTTGAATCGGATATATCTCCAGTGTAAACATTAAAAATTTGTTTTCCTGTCTGATGTATTATTATATTGAAAAGAAGCCCTTATAAGCAAAAATTTGCAAATAATGAAAAGTTTTGACAAAAATATCATTTTAATGTAAAAATACATACCGCGTAAGAAGACAGGACGATACGTAATAAATTTCATTGAGTAAGCTACCACGTAATGTTAATTAAAAAATCAGTTGAACTGTATGAAAAAAAAGGAATTTATTCGTAAATAATAAAAATCAATTTCTTTGCCTCTGGCTCGAGATAATTTTGAGCACTTTTGGGTTAGATGAGCAATCTGCTTTCCCTGAGACTTTCACATCGTTACAGGATCATCACTAAGGATTACGTGGACAAGGTTTTACGTAGATCTTGATCTACATCTCCAGGGACGAGGAATCGTACATGAAAAAAAAAAAAAAAAAAAAAATCGTAAGAAATCCTCACACGGGGAGTCATCTATGACTGACTACATCCCTGGCTTTCTCCGATGCTTTCTCGTACTGCTTCGAAGCGACGTATCATTAGTCACTTTCGGAGCATCTCTCCGACTTGGAAAGGGAGCGAGCAAATCTATTCTATCTATATGGGGGTTGCGGCATGGGGTGGTAAAGGTGTTTATGGTAATCCTACAAGACTCCTTCGTGAGACTCCGAAGGTGGTCTCCGCCTCCATATCATTTTTCAGCGCCCTCAAGAAAATCCCACTGTGTAACAGGAAGAAATGCAAGAGAGAGAGAGAGAGAGAGAGAAAGAGAGAGAATAATAAAGGACACGGCACACTCCTTCATTCTAACGATTCGTTAATCGCTTGTGTATAGGGTGAAAAAAATTTGCCCATCGCTTGCTAATTTACCAAAGAAAGTCCACCGATGGTGAAATTCTCGTGAAGTAATTATCACGTCAGATAATAATGACTTGCCGTGAAAGAGAGGGAAGTAAATTTTTCCCGGAAATACGTCAATGTCCAACATCAACGCACAAAATGATCCAACTCTTAGGATCGGCTTGATCGGATGATCCTTGATCCTCCTCATCGGGATCGTCTTAGTGGTATCGAATGGAGGCTCTTAGATTGCTAAGATGGCTATTCTCATGGACGTAACCTTTGCCTGCATTGCGAGCGAGGGTAACGCTCGGCCGAGCGAGTTATACGGGGTGGCATAAAATAATACGATCTGTAATGCATACGTTATTAGATGGTAGAAATGTGAAGCGGAATGATATTTATTGAAAATGTACTTGGAAAATACTTTTTTTTTTACTTGAAAAGCATTCCTTGATTGGTCTTATTAGATGCCGCTGCAGTAGCTGGTCAAATAATTAGTGATAAAAGGACACCCCGTATATGCGAGAATCTTGTGGAAGGCAGGTGAGCATAAGCCTCTTGGTATCTATTCATAAAGTGTATTATGTATATGTATATGTGTGAATATATATATATACATATATATTGTACGTATAGGCATCGGTATATGGCTATCTATGTAGCAGGCTTAGGGACATGACACATTGACAGGAGCGTGACGTGAGACCACCTCACCCACGCCTGTGTCGGCTATCAGACGGGTTATCTCTAGGCTACTATAATTTGTCAAATGGAAACCGATTTGCTCGGGCCAATGATCGCTGGATGTTCGAGAATTGCGGTTCAGTGCATATCCATTTTTTTTCAGGACGAAAACCGCAGGGATATTCTTGAGATAGTGTTGGAGCTTGGCAGAATGTCGATAACCGTAGCATAGGAGAGTATACTTACAAGTGATTAAAGGATGACATCGATGATTAGACACAGGAAAATGTATCGAATAAAGACGTCGATCGTTAGACAAAGATTTTTCAAAGTTTTCAAGTGAAAATTATCATCGGAAGGAATCATTTTCGAAGAACTGACGGTTATGGTTAGTTGGTGGCGCTACGAAGGTTGCGATGCTAGCGACATCTCTTAGATTTTCAGGGAAACTTGACGACGGTGCTCATACTCATTGGCTATATACCAATCGAGTCGAGAGTTTTTTAGTGTCGCATAAACAGATGGCGCCACGTTAATATGATCACGGCTGTCCTCCAATAATATAATTACTGGCAAACAATCGTGTATATTTTCAAGCCTGATGTAGACTGTTAAAAAGAAAATGGTACGATAAATCTTCCGATGGTATTAACATAGTCCCTGAATGTAATAAATGATATTCAATGCCAAAGCTTCTTCAGGGGGTCGATTGTGTAACTCAAATGTAGTGAAAATACGAAAAGTGAATAACTGTCAGCCAGTTGCGTGTTAGGTTCACAAGAAGACAAGCAAAACGATTGGCTAAAAACTATTCACTTTTCGTATTTTCACTACATTGGAGTCACACAATCGACCTCCAGATAACATACTTTCAATTAAACGATTATCCAATCTCATCTGATCTGTAACGCCGATAAATTTATCGTTGTAGCTCGGCTTACTTTGTCAATCGCTAAGACAATAGCGTTTATTTGAGAATTCTACGTTTCAGATGTGCCGAGACCCTAATTAAACGATCGCGTGTTTTTAATCGACACGCAACGCTGCTATATATATGTGTATCTGCGCTAAACTAATAACTAGTAATACCATCTTTATCATTAACTATAGCGAATTACGTAAAAAGATAAAAGTTACGCTCAGACCACTTTACATTTGTATTTTATCTGCAACGATCATCTGTACACAAGATATATTTGAGTAGTCTTTGTAATATCAACAAAGAGTAATAGGCGTAATAAATTCGTGCACTCATCAGCGCGTAAGAGTTCATATACGCAAATGGTAAATAGATAAAAGAATTTTTTTATCAAAAGTCTATGATTACTCTTAAATAATCATTACTACCAAGGATTAAAAACCTGCTCAAGATAGTGCCACGTGTTCCAGTGATGTTACATATGATTGTGATAAAAGTGTGCTGAGTAGTTTATTTAGAATTAACGTGATTTATATGTAGTAAAAAAATCGAATATTTTGCGTATGAACGAATAAATAAATAGTTATAGTACATATGACGCCCACCTGAGCTTCCGCCTTGTGAAAAATTAATATTTACTCATGTTAATTTCAAATTGTTTAATATATATTTCCAGAAATACGTTTCCTTTCCATGAGCAAATTCTTATCAGTGGATGTGGCCGCCGGGTAAAATGCTCTGTAAAAAAAAATTGATAATACAGAGCCAAGACGCGAAAGCGCGTATATTGGTTGCTCTAACGAGAAAAGTCTCGAGACATTATCTGCCAATAGTAAGAGCCATTAATATTTCTAAAATATACATTACGATATGAACAATACTTTTCCCGAGGCGTCAAGGCTATCATAAACTAGCTAAATATAAAATATCAAGATAACGTTTTAATCCCCTTTTAAAATATCAAATATCCAGTGATTTATGTGATCTTGGTTCTTCATTCTACGCACGATGATCGATGACTATTTGAAACATTAAGTCGACTGATTCATAGTTAACGGTAACGCACGTGAAGTCCAGTGGCGCCACTGTCGTTTTTCCACCCTTCGATCTGTGCCCGCCGAAGGCGCTTGCGCAATAAATTTTTATAATTCGACTTTTACCGCTTTTAACGCAGGAAATTACTTTTTTATATATTAAATCGTGAACTCAATGTAATACGACCAAAAGTAAATTTATTATTAACTTAAAAATTATTATCATATCAGAAGTTGTGGCTATTTCGCAGAGATAAAATTTTGGACAACATAATTTTTTTTAAAAGCATCTTATCGAAATGCTGTCTGGTAGTTATGACACAAATCTCTACTTATCGTTGCAGTGCGGTATAAAATAACCGACGCACTTGCTTCAATTCTATCTTGATCAGTATAAATATATCTGCCTATCATTCAATGCATTTTATCAAGAGACTCGACCGAGCGTCATTACCGTTATACGAATTACAGCTATTACTCGAAACATTTCTTAGATCAATCCTAACCTCTCGTACAATCCCCTCTAAAACACTATCCATTATTTTAAACTGCAATTACCAACAGTCATTTTATTGCCCGCAGTAAACTTTGGTTAACCATACTATAGTATGCTAAAGTGGATTCACCGGTAAAGCGTGAAGTCAAGGGGACTCTTTTATATTGAATGTCATAAGAAGGTGACCCCTGAAAAACCCATCTGACACGTCGACAGACTACATGTGTGTGTGTGTGTGTGTGTGTATAGATATATTTTTATCTTTAGAAAAGTGAAAATACAGTAAGGTTACAACTTTTGAAAACTGGAAAGATCACGTTCTTGCTTGTTGTCGCTAAGTCAGACTTGTCGATGGAATGCGGGCTAACATCAGCAAAAAATACACGTTAAGAAAAACAAGTAGAAAATTATAAAAGCAGTTTCTTAATTTCACATTATTTGCAAACAAATTTCATGCGAATAAATTAAATTTCACCGCGTACCATTCTATCCAGTAACCCACGTGTTATTCGCTAATTTACGATAATTTTTATAGGCACATTATTATCAAGATAAAGGCGACTCGCAACATCATCATGATCAATATAATTTCTATTAGGAATTATAAACTTGAAATAGTCATAGAAATTATGCCTAACAGACCAAAGCTATCTTGAAAATACGTTATGACTAAATAAACAGTGTCAATGAGTTACTGATTAGAAAACGCACTTGAAATTGAGAAATATTCCGCTAGCGACTAAACTCTTAAATATTTCAATAAACAATCAGAAAATATATTATTTATTATCAATTGTACGTATCGTGTACCCACTGTACGTATACGGATCATTTGCAGCAGCAACAGTCTGAATGATCAACCATTAATTATCGGTATATGCCTATATACATGCATTTACAATTTTGTCTACAGACACGTCTCAAGTAAATTAACATTGTTCAATAAAAAATACACAAAAGTACGAGACGCATTATGAAATCAACAACAGTTCCACTCGAATTAAAAAAAAAAGACCACCGTATAGCTTAAGGCAGCCGTCAGACATTAATTTAGATGCTTAACGAATAAGTTCCAAATAAATCGTTAATCGTACTAATTACGTTCTCTTGAATATTTGCATAATTCACAAAAAAAATCAATATCTAAAAATCATTCTGACAATTCACAAAAACAACCTTAACGCAACGTTATGCACTTTTCTTATTTTTCACTCCGTAAAGACCGCTGCTTTCACGAGAGGACATTAACGTGTTTCACAATACAGCCAAGAATTCCATAGACTTATCATACAGATCTAAGCGATATTTTGTTCCTGTTTATCTTAAGATAATTGTACTATTTACGTGGAGTAAAACTCATCAACCGTGTAATTATCGATAAACTAACTGGAATACACGGCAAACACGTACTACTTACGTACAGTCCTGTCAGTTAACATTGGTACGCTCAGTCACGTCGATAAATCGTAAACTGCAATACCGACAGCGTAAAGGTATACAAAGTAATACGATATAGAGGAGTTAAAAAAAAAGATTAAGTCAGTAATTGACGGTCTTAGCAAAAATTGAACAAGTTTTAGAGAGATAATTGGTGACTACCTATAGGACTTCGACGTCCATAAAAAAAAAAGCGCAAACCAATCTTACGAAGTCGTAAAACAAATACATGAGAATCCTCCTTTTCACTTGTTTTTTATTATATGCAGATTACGTACTACATATAAAGAGCGTCTCTGCCGCGAATCTGTATAACTATAACGTGCACCTTTCACGAAATTCCAGTTTCTTAAATATCAATTATTTTTTGGTCGCGCGTAGAAATCAGTACACGAATATAATCGAGTGAGCTGATAGCCGCGAATATCTAAGTTAATAGGATTGCGTAATGCGCACGCGTAACGTGATGACCTAAGAAGTATATAATATAGATAGCCAGTATTTAAAGATGGCCGTGACTTAAGGTACAACTGAGGTTTTAAAGAACGCGAGGGTTTCCGTGAACAGCGGAAATCGTTTTGGACGAATAAAAATTATAAGTGAAAATGACAAATTTTCACATTGAAAGAATATCAAAGAGACAATGACTTACCGTGATGATTTTTTGTTTTGGGAAAAATATATATATCCAAGTAAGGAGTTATTACAGTTTTCTATAGACTATGCTGTATCCGCTATCCACTTTGACCTCACTCGTATTATGTAAGACCTCAATGACCCCCTCCTGTATGAGATTACCGACGGTAATGTTACACTAGTACACTTATAAGAAATTTTGAATAAATATATGCTTGGACGACTTTATTAGCTTTCGAGTAAACGCGGCTTGTTTCGCGTCCACTCTCAAGTCACAGGCAGATCAGACACTGTCACTTCTCCGCCGCCAAGGGCGATAACTGACTCGAGTCGTGCTGGCTGACTGGACGATAACAAGAACGCACCGTTCGCTTTGTACAGTCTAACGTGGCATAATTGTTGTAAGACTTCGTCATGACTTTTCAGGGATGAAAAATGTACATTTATTTAATTCGATGATCTATTAAGAAATTGTGTATTGAAATTGATTTGAGCATGAGCAAGTAATGCAATAGACACAGGTTGTGTTTGACAGCCAGATGTCAGATACGCGTGATGGCAGATAAAATTGAGATATTAAAATATGATAACCTATCGAACGTGTGAGATACTATTCCTTTGTACATTTATTGAAATTTTATTAGTAAAGGAAGAATGCCTAAAAATTATTTTATCCCAGTCCTCACCGTTCAGTTTTCTCAATCTATTTATTTCTTGTTTCCTTAACGATACCCCACAGCGACATATAATACGGCTGTGTTAATTGTCGGGCTAATGGAACATGATTACATGATGACACTTAAGGCAGATCCTTGTACGGTTGTAAGTAAACATTGTATCATAAATATTGCGTCACGCAGCAAATGTACTTATACTGCATCGAATCAAATGATAAGAATGAATTCTTTTGTAAAATTTGAAACTCAACGAGGAGACAACGAGATGGGACGATAAGCATCAAACACAGATGCTTTTACGTTTAATATAGATATATTGTATAAATGATATCGATTTTCCCGGAACTTCGGTAATTATTTACGTAGAAGCCTAGTTATTATCCTAGGCGGATATTATTTACGTAGGTTATGGCTGTGCGTTGCCTCGGGATCTAACATACATATGTCAAGCTTGTAATTAGACGTACGCTTATCTACGGAATAATGAGACATTCCGTTGAGCAAGTAGGGAATTCGTGAAAAAAAAAAATTTCTGCACAAATCAGTATCTTTACACATAAGCACATCCGACGTAACCTTAGGTCTTCACAAATGCTTGTACGTAACATAGGAAACTATGGGACTGTAATTTTTGTCCATACCTTTAAACATTAGTATAATTTTCTTTATAAACGATGTCGTAACGAACAGGTACTTACATTGTCTATTATTAAACGAGTCAAGTCCAATTCCTGGGCATAACCAAGAAGTACGTATGCATGCTTGATTCTTAAAAGATACTGTTGACGATGATGATGTATACACTAGTATAATACTGTTTCTCATTGAACAATTTTCCCTCCGTTATTATTCTCAGAGAGATAATACAGTAAATCACGATGGGCGTCCTGTCTGCTATCTTTATAACGTCTTTTATTATTTACAATACTATTCCGCGATACGAAATTATCTCTGATAGTGCGGTTTTTCGTCGTGACAAAAACTACGTGAGACTTTTTTAATTAAAACAAGTCTAAAGCGACATAATATTACAAGAGAATCAAAGATACGTATTAATTGGACATTTGATAACTTCGCAAGGCTGCCATTTATACTTGGCTAAAGTGGCGCTATCTGTTTGCATCGTATGGAACTTCAAGGAGCATGGTATCCCATCGACGTGACAGTAAAAACTGTTTTATCGGCACACTCAAACAATTACTACCGATAAAGAAGAAATCCGTTGATAACATTGGAAATATAAAAAAACGGATATTCCTTTTCATTGTTCTATTAAGATTAAATAGTTCGGTTACTCGTACTTTTTTCTGATGTTTACCAGACCATATATGTTTGTACGATACTGCATACGTATATCATCTTAAATGCCACTTGGTGATATTAATAGAAAATAAAAATTCTAATATTTAACCATGGAACGTAAAAATCATTTTGATGTCGTTTAAAAAAATATTGTCTCGCCCTAGGCAAGAAATTCATGTGATTAAAATTAGATATGCACATGGGGTATCATTCCGAAAGTCAACAGTCTGTTGCTCCCGTTTAACGGACGATCCAAAATATAAGATGTAAGTTATTTTTACAAAGATCGTTTGCATCACTTCGCGACCTTGAATGAACTTTCCAAAATACCTACCTTGAAATTAGTATCAGACAGAGCATCACGAGATACATAACAAATCGTCCGAACATACTCAATGTGGTGACATGTACAAAAAATACAAACTTACACTACTGTCTCTTTCGAGTTCAATTATTCTTACTTCTCTCAACCAAATCCCATATGAGTGATACGAGTGAAATATACAGCTTGATCTAAATTCGTTCAGGATAAACAAGTTTACCGGGTCAATCTCTAAGATGAAACGGCGCACAATCATTGGAAGTTCCCTGTGAAGAAGGCTGGTCGTTAATTTGGTGCAGGGCTTTCAAAAGACGGCCTGATTCACGGGAGCTCAGCATGACTCGATGACCGAATTGGTAACTATCCGCGTGACCGAAGATACCAGAAGCTACCATAATCTTCCCAGCCTGAACTTTAAGACTGTGTTCGATGCCAAGCGCAGCTTGAAAAGCTTACCGGGTAACGCTAGGAAATTCTGCGAAGACTGTACGAACAAAGGAACCGTGTCAACTTACCGAAACGTGCAAACAAAATGATACCGTAGTGAATCGCACGACTGGCAAAACTTTCGAGAGCATAAATAAGTGAACTTGAGAGAACGGCGAATGAGGCAGTAGCGAATTTCATGGATAGTATTAAATTCCATTTTCTGTATTTCCTTAGTGGCACCACATCAGGTTCTACGAGTCGACGCGCTACGTAGACGCCTAAGTGAATGCAAATTCGAGCCGCCATTCGACTTACGCATTGCTGACGTAGGATGAGGCTATGCTGACGATCGTCCTGTATACGTACCTGAAACAGAGAAATAATATGTAATAATGAAAGTTCGGGAGGATAAAATTATTAATTAATCGTTCAAGTCATTACGTCATCGGGTACGAAGACTGTCAGCATCCTAGGCTGTTTCTTCTTCTTGCGTGCCATTCTATTCCGATCTGCTATACCACTCAAAGATACACTTCTATTTTTTCGATATCGAGACGAAAATTAATCAAGCTGTGACGTATCAGAGAAAGGAAAAGATGTCTGATGAGATTCTAACCTACATGTACAGGACGAGCTTCGCGCAACGACAGATTCAACTGAAAACTTATGGCGCGCTTTGAAGTCCATAAAGACGACGTTGGGCGCTACCTGTTGGCTTCAGGGTTCCTGGAGGTCATCGTTTGCATATACTTGGAATGCTGATCTATGAAAATATATGGATCCTTCTTGAACTCGAGAGGCTATTATTTCCGATATGACGACCACGTGGCGGGTTAATCGAGGCCGTCATTACGGGTTTTCTTATTCTTTTTTTTTTATGGCAACAAAGAAACCTGTTATATATTTCAATAACGTATCGCTACTCTAAACTTTCTATATTCAAGCAATAATTAGTCAATTAATCATCTACTTGTACACATATGGCACTGCATTACTAGACTATACCTAGATATACATATATTTAGTTTAATCTCATTACCGTGAATGACTATGTTTCCGTAAATTGACACAAGGCTATGGGGTTCCGCGGAAAAAAGCACCTTATAAGACAATCAAGTGTATTACCTAATCAGTTTAAAAAATTGATTATCCTTCAGAGCCAAAAGTCAGATATACGAATGATAGTAATCGCTTAAATGGATTTGTTTACTTATAAATTACTACACCTTTGTCTATCCTACGAAAATATATAGGAGTAGTATCGAACAGCGTTACTGTTTTTTACGACATGTTTGCCACTTTAACTCGACTGTCCGACGTGAATTTATCTCCTGACTTTGAACGATTATTAAAGCGATAGGGACAGACGTGTCTGATTAAGTACTTAACGTCTCTCCTTACTTCCGAAACAACATCAAATCCTGCACCACGCTAAAGTATACATATACGTAATAGAAAACTTGTCAGAGTATAAAGTCTTATTTTTATTTCTATAAGCAAGTCTTGCGCAAGGAAAAGGCCAAAACTGTATAACGTAGATTCATGTATCTCCAAAAATCGCGTCTGAAAGTAGTAGCTGATAAAAATTCAAGGCTAGAATGTCGACTGTTACGCGATTATATTTCATGGATCATTAACAGAAATATAATAATTTTGTTGCAACAATTATCTTATCCTGACATATCAGGAAAAGCACGAGTGGCTAAAGACAAACAATTTGTACGACCTGGGCCAATGTTAAATGAGATTAAGGAATTTCCAGACGTTCAAATTGATTATTTATTTTACGCATCAATCGATAATTCATAATAGCGATTGTTTTTATATCGATGCATCCTACTAGTATGGAGGACGAGTGACATGAAGTCTAATACATTATGATCGTAAAATCAAATCAGAAAAATTGCACGAGGAAGGAATAATAATTAAAAAAAAAAGTAACATAAACTAATCCTAAGAAATAAGCGTTATGTGTAATTATAGATGGAATTAGATCAACGGCGTGAAAGTTTACAGCGAAGGTAACGATGAAACACTCGATGATATTACGAAAGGAATGAGCACTGTGCATAAATTAGTCTAGCAATTTACTCGTTCTTTGTAAACCAGTTTACCTTGAATATACGTTATTTCAGGATCAGTATGCAACTGATAACTAGAATATGGCACCTCCTACATATACCTGCCAATCAAAGCGGCGATTTAGAATTTTTGGATTATTTTTATTCCGATTGACAGTAGGTAATACTTGAGAAATTACCAAGGGAAAGTTTTAATGGTAACGACGAGACTCATAAGAATTGTATGAGAATCAGATCTGGCTGAGAATAGAAATAAATTGAGAAATTCTGGCTCGAAGTACATTCTTTATCGGACACCCTGTATATACGTGGAATAGACAGCTAGCTACCTGTAATAGGCAAACAAAAATTGCATACGCAACTAGCAGACGAACAAAGTTCAACAGTCATAAGTGTTTTTTTAACGGACTGTATTTATCAGTCGAATAACATTAAGACACCTATTTTATCATACACATATATATATGTATTGAATTAATAACAATAAAGTGACAATAAGAGCTTTGAATTAAATGAAAATACCACATAGTGAAAAATTTACGCGTGTCAGTAAGATGCTGTCAATTGTATTTTTGTAAATTGCGCAAAATCTAAAGATATGAAAAAATGAATATTTTTTATGAATATAATGATATAATTGATTTAAAAAAGTCTCATAGATCTATAAAATTTCACACGATTTCGTGTAATACCTCAAGTGTATATACATTGGTCGGCACATGGTGAGAACAAAGGAAACAAAGAAAGGCAGAAAATAAACGCAATTGATACAGAGCGAGTGGCGCGAGGCATTCTGCCAATTGGTGAGTACACCGTGTATATCTATATAATGAATTTCAGATAACTTTACTATGCGGGAGTACAAAGTACTTTCTTTGTGGATACGATAAGCATCTACTATTTGCTCCAATACCGACCGAGTATTTTGCGATCTTAACAAAAGAACCAGACTACTTTGCTTCAAGCCAGATTTTTTGCAAGAGACCAAAATCGCATTGGAAGTGGCGAACTGGCAAGGTCGTTTAAAAAATGAAAGATTTCTGTCACATGTGGATTCGGCGTACGTAGCACAACCAGGCTTTCTGCCAATAACTAATGCAACAATTTGAATAGACGAGAGCAGCTCATTATTATTCCTCTTGGGAACAGTCAAGATTCTTCCGCTGTTCTATATCGAGGAAAAGTCATATCTACGAGACAATTCGAAGAAGATTGTACATCGATGTATATAGATATGACGATGTACGAGAATGAATGTTTTTTATTTGTACAGATGAACAACCTTCCAGGCTGGTACATTAAATTCATGACAATTAAAAATATTAATATTAATGATTCAGAGCTCATAGAGAGACACGTTCTCTTGGGTTACATCCGGATGCGATCATTTTTTTTCTCTTTTCTTTCACTCGAAATGATTAACATTGCTTTTGTTACTTGATTCTTTAACTGCTCGAATAAAAGTAAAATTTTAATAATTCCGGATCTACTGGTACTTTTTGAAACACAGTAAAAGTTATTGTCAGACTTTTCATTGTAATCAATTTTTCTTGGCAATTTTGGCAATGGATACTAAGTAATGACGAATTATTTTTTATATTGTATAAGATGATTTCATTTTTTTACCACTGATCGATGTGCTCGTAAAATATCACTCGATCATCACACGAGAATAATATTTACAAGTTGTTCAAGGTTCGAGAAGAACGCGTGAGAAAAAGAGCGTAGTGAATCGTCCTCACGAATATTCTTTATAGTTTAGATCCCTCTAAATTTACACGGGTGATCTGTGGATTTATGCGACGAGTAAGCAAGGTCACGGCCGGACAACTAACCTATCCTAACCAGAGCGACCCACGCTTCCAGACGCCGTCCGAAACGACCACGTAGCGTTGCTCTCAGAGCGGTGCGTCATTTTTAATACGGAGGACGTGGACCAGTTTGAAGTAGACTGCGGGTAAGGAGACTGCCTTTTTGTGACTAAAAAGGAAGGACCTGGGTTAAGTGAATACGGACTGCTTACCTACGCCTTTTTTAAAGTTCGGCGCAGAGACGAGAATACGAGTCAATTTTTACCTTCCCCAAGTGGCAAATTATTCTCACTGACGTCGTTAACGATCCCCACAGTTAAATTTCATACAGGATATGGAATATGGCAAAGGATCCGAATATTCGTATCTGGGATCCTCTAGAGATAAAATTAGAGGATCTTGTATCTTTTATTTACTTTAAACAAACAATTATTTATTGCAATTTAAATTTTTTTTAACGCAGTATGCCGACGCTATCGCTAGTGCTATGTTAAGAAACTAAGAATCCCAGGTGCAAGAAAAAAAAAATGAAAAAACTGTCTTGCGGAATGATTTCCGCGGATGTATTTACATACGTACATACAGTTCAGGGCTGCGAAGTGAGGTCGTGGACTTGGATATTCGCAAAATCGTCAACACGAAGGTCTTGCGTGCTATTTTAAAACGCTGTGGGTGGACGCACAAGTGGCGTTAAAGTGACGACCTGCATCGGTTCGTTGATTAGTCGCCAGAACGTTAATTTCCCGAGATATCGAGGTCGCATCTGGTGTTATCCCTTGAGATTTTCTTTTCCCTCGGGATACCGCGGATCCCCGGTGCTCGATTATTTTTGATATCGAGGTCACTGCAAGCGAATCACGAGACCTCGTGAATTCCGTGCCACCGCGAAGTCTGACATTTTTGGTTCTCTCAGTGAATCTTCGGCTTACGAAAAGAGGACAATCTGATTGGTCGAGGTCAGTACACCTTTAGGGATTGAAGCAATATTAACATTAGGCAGGATCATTCTATACTCAGATCACGGACAAAAGCCACACAGCGTCTAAGGTCGTATGAACGGCTGGCACACTGATCTGGATAAGATGACGCTTGGAAAATGATTTCATAGGTTACACTGACCTCGAACAACCTTAATGAGCACGATCATGGCTAACTATACATATTATTGTAGATGCTAATGGTAACAGCCGATAGTCCACCAACTAGTCAAACCGACGATCCTGACATGATGTTAAAATCAAAGATTGTTTTACTGGCGAATGGAATGACGATTGATTAACCCAGATAGATGAGTACCGATATGGGTAGCCTGTATACGCGAGGACAACAAGAATACTGTAGGACGTATAATATTTGAGCATTTTCATGAAATTTGAAATACAATGAATGTTGAAAGGATGAATCAAAATGTTCCATTTAGTGTATAAGATATTTTTGTATGCGGGCGAGTATGAATATTTGTAATTGGATGTGACTTTGACGCTGAAGAGAAAGGTGAAGATTCGCCAAGGTCGTTTCAAGGTTTCAAATACGTATACAAATCAAAGCGTTTGAAGCCGGTCATTTAACTCTGGGCGATTATACAGTTCGTGGAAACATTTTGCGCCGGATCGGGGTGTGCGAAAATAAAAAAGAAAATAACAAAAAACTACAGAACTTCAGTCTGGGTACATTGGCTATTTTTGATTTCTGCATGCCAGTGTCTCCGAGCGAAAAAAATAGCGTCACTGCCAGAATGACTATTTACGTGACGTTAATTTTATTTTTATTCTATTTTTTTTCCTTCTGGGTATGCATCAAGCGTGTTATCAGAATTAATGTATCCTGTCGCTATCGCTTGCCTTCTAAGTCAGGGCACTATCTATTTTCTGGGTCTCCGTTTAACGAAGACCAATGTTTGACTGGTAATACCGGAAGTGCCATTGAGTTCATTATTAGTTAAGTCGTCCATGTTGATTTTTATAGGGACAGTCTTATATATACCGGATAGACATTCATTATTCAGTACAAACTTCCGCTCTTTGCTCCAATCGCGCAATTCGAATCGTGAAAGAACAAAATATTTGTCAGCTCCGTGATATCTATCTACATCATTTTACATTTCGTAAAGTGCCAAACAAGTGATAAGGGTCCAAGAGTGCGATGGTATCATATGAGATTGTTTCTGCATCGCATTAGAGCGTAGATATAATGAGATAATGCCTTCAAGATATTTTTATAATCAAGCAGTCATCAAAAGAAAATATCTTTCTCTTTTAATATATTGTATGAATGTACGTACATATTTCATATGAATATGTGATTGGTGAAATAAAACCACCAGGAAGATGAACATATACATATATATGTAGTATATATATATTATATTAAGTAGGACTCATTCGTTGCCAATAATTATCAATGCTGTGACCGGGTATCTTCGAAAGATAAGTAAAGTAAATTTATATATCGTATAAAGATTATTAACTTAACGGTTGAATATGGTATACAACATGTAGTTGGAATTTTTGTACTGTACTCTTTCACTTTAAAAATATATGCAAAGCTAGATGTTTTTGAAATCTTCATTGGAAGAGATATTCATATCCTACAATAAGTAAGACATTAAAGAAACCATAGCAGTTGCTGTTCTATTTGTATCAGTTTCATAATAAAGTCTACTGGAAATAGTCTTCTCGAAAAAGATTTTTTTCTATTCAGTGTGTATATTTCAACTCTTTGCACATGCGCAAATTATGTTTTTGATGTTTGTTTATTTTGTAAACTTCTATAAACAGAATTCATGGAAGAAGTACCTCTTGGGTGAGCTCTGCAGCACCGACAGGTTCGGTAGGTGTTTCTGAAGAGTCAGGCGTATCAGACGATGTCATATTCCTAGATGGGTCGTTAGATGTAGGCATGCTAGGCCCAGCCACAGCGATGTTTCTCCCAGCATCTTCGATATTTAGCAAGTATGCATGAATATTATTCTGAGCAGAATTTAGCCGGTTGTATCGACCTAACGAGTTTAAGTCTTCGAATAAATCTCTCTCATAGTTAAGCAGCACCGAGTCCAGATTCTTTGGATGTACATATGTAGGACGATGCACAATGGTATGAGCATCAGTATGCCACCCAGATCCATTGTTAAGATCCAATGATCCTACTCCAATTGTTTGAATATCCAATCCTAGATAGGCATCTGGATCAACACGAAGTAGTGAGAGCAGCAATGCCAGTTGCAAAAGCTCTTCTCGGTATAGTTTCTTGAGACACAACATCTTTGCGCACTACCTTAGTCCAACTTTTATCACAGATATCTTCCTTCACTCTCAAATAATTTTTCTAGGTTATATGCAGTTGTCACAGTGGCTTCGCTTTGATGTTAAGTACAAAAAGCAGGTCAAACATTGTAGAAGATAAGGGTATGCACTGTGTTGCAAAGTTCTTGTACCACAGTCTCAAATGTCCATATCCACTTTCATTCAAATGTTCATTGCTTCGAAAGATAAACCACTACACCAAGTACATCACTGATCACAAAGAAGTTTAAACCACATGAAAACCGGTCCGGATGTTGACAACTACTCCATTTTGAGGTTATCACGATTTTGTTACTCTAATCGCTCCTACAAGATATTGTCACAGTCACACAAGATACACAAAAAAGAGTATAATCAGCAGACTCGGGAGACAACCGTACACCAGGACTGTCAGTTGAGAAATAAAGACGTAGAGTTCTTCTTCGTCGGGTATAGGTCAGTTACACGGGTATAAAAATAACCTCAAAACACACGGGCCACGTCAAACTCCCGTGCACTCGGTGTAGGCTCGCGCAACCGATAAAACGGGAATCCGCCAACCCACGTTACGATTATCCAGAATCACGTTGACTACTTCACTGTCACTGACACTGTAGCTACACTCATAATAATCTGTTCAAATTATACAGACTTGCTAAGGGATGACAGCTCATGCATACCCCGTCTAAATACACGTGCTCCAATCCTCGTATATCCTCGAGGCTCGCTGTGGACGCAATTTATCATTCACGTTAAACCATTTTCGTTTCAATGTCATTAGCAAAAATTATTTCACGAAATTACAACTTATGCAATTGTATATTTTTCACGGAGAATCAGAACGTACACCTTGCTGGGAAAGATCGCTCGGAATATGTGACTCAGCATTCACTCTGGCAACGTCGTGTCTCAGGGCCGTAACTACTGCACTTTTCTCTTCGGACTTTTTGCCGCCAATCTACAATCTTCCCCACAGGACACTTATCGATGCATATATAAGCAAGTTCCTCAGCTCTACTATCGCGGGATTTCCTTGGTGGTACCAAGTATGTGATCAAATTGGTACCGACTGATGGATGACCGACTGGTCACACCAGACTAGTAGCGCTTAACACGTTGGCTGCCGCGATAAATTTCTTACAACGTAATTCATATGGACCTGCCGGTCACCGGTGCCCACTGTGGCAGTCAATGTGTTAACGTTGTTTTTACTGATTTTTAAACGAGTCTCGAATGACAAACTGTTTTACACTGCACAGTGAATATGAAAGACGTGGTATCATTATATATTTTGAGATAGGTGTGTAGAATGATAAGGCACTCTTCAGCAGTCATACAAATCGATTCTACGGAGAGACTTACATAATCGTTCTCGACTGTCACGTTATTTAAATACGTTCACATTATTGTAAAAATCTATCCGATTGCGCAAGATTGTGCAAGATTTTGATATGTAACCGAATGATTTTCCACTGCTCTTAGTTTGGGAAATTTTCTACGATATCTCTATTTATTATATTATTAGGCGATATAAAGATTTCTGAAATATGGAGAATTTGAATCATTTATGTTTTGAAATGTGGTTATCGGTTGACCTAAATAGTATCTATGGCGCAACATTGGAATCACACGTAAATTGCTGTTAGTTCCGTTACCTTATTTAATTTCTCCATAGAAGATTACATGCGTGTAAAGCTTATAGAAAGTCTGTAAATATTTTTAGCGAAATCTATGTTAAAGGTAAAAATCATTTAACGAAAAATCGAACTTGACTCACACGATGGCAGAAGGTACTCGCCCTATTAAACGTTCTTACAAAAGTCTACGATGGAATCTTTATATGCTAAACTAGAACCTTAATATGGTAACTACGTATGTGTTTCCAGAGGTCCGTGGGTTAAGGTTGTTCTTAGCTATTCTATGTGCAAACGTATGTATTGTACATACAGCGATGACGTCAAACCGAGGAAAGTTTTAAAATCGTGTTCTCCTTTATTTTAAATTCGACAAAGTTTATGTTAATCCAGTTTTTGTATATAACAAGAAATTTGTTTCAACTTCATTTCAATTTATGAAATGTCGAAAGATGAAGACAAACTTACGAAACAAGCGCTGAGACAAGCGCAATGGCGGATTCTATAGCTATTTTAAAAGTCCAAAAGTCAAAAAGGTCATTAACACGCTATTCTCGATGAAATGCCTCTTTTTAATCCTGAATTAAGCAGTTTTTTAGTGATTTACCGAAAAATAATGAAGAATGATTTTAATATGTCAAGACAACCAATAGCTTTAACTATCACTAAAGCTTGAAATCGTATAAATTCAAAGTACATGAAGTATAAAATTCTAAAATTCGCTGGCAATTCTACGAGTATCATTGTATCCCTCTTTATCTGGAAGCAACAGAGTGAGACACAATCGTGCTCGCAGTGCTGTCAGTGAATTTGGGGACGTACCCGTATTCTACCGTTTACGACTGGAGAACCATTACGTATTGTCGATAAGGTAGATATCGCTGTAGTATCATAGATCATTCGGTCGGTAATAGAAAACGACGAATTATCGCGAGCCAATTCTTAAAGTAAAGCGAATAGGCTGCGTCAATTTTCCAAATTTCCCCACAGTCAATCGAACTTTTTACTCACAAACATTAGTGATTTATAGATTTATAAGTCAAACTGAACATCATAAATGATCAGCTCAATACGTAATCACTTCTACGTGAACTTTGCTCATGGTCATTACGTCGCGACAGTGTTGCCGTACTTAATATCACATACGGAATGATGATTAATATTTACTCAACGAAATTTTCTCTTACCTTACAAATTGTTGGTACAGTCTTATCAGCAGGTGGATCAATTTCAGGTAAAAGTTCCTTCATCCGAGGAAGATCTTCTGTTTCCATCATTTTTTCACTACGTTGTAACCACACACGATTTCACAAATTTTATCTCGTGATGTTCTCACGCAGCCGAAGTAACTATCACTCAGCCAAAGGCCATCGAGTTTATTGCGGTCGATGTGCGTAGTCAGTAAAAGTGAAAGACGACGAATAGAACTAGTTTTGTTGTATATTCTTCGTACACAATATAACAAAACACAAGAAGCTTATTCGTAATTAACAGCCATTATTATCCCTTGACAGATTAATAATTTTGCAAAGGCTAATGGCTGTTGCGCGACGTGGGTGCTCCCACCAGTTTATGATTATACACACGACGTCACCGCGTGATCTAAGTTTGAATTCAGCGCGCGTTTTCCGCTGCAAAATTTCTACGACATGGACCTATCCCTTTTCCGGTATATCTCTATGCGCAGTGGTGATGCGCACTAGTCTCTTATTTACCGTATTTTTATCCTTCTGCAACACGTTCGTAACACCCTCTATCCTAAGTTGTTGCAACGTAAACTAAACTGTCGTGGGTGTGAGAATTAACACGAGATGGAAACTGCGCGTCTTGTTTCTGCCGACGCTTAGATTATTAATCCTGGAATGACGTCAGTCACTGTGGATAGTTATGCTTAGGAGACCAAGTAGGAATGGTAGGGTCCGAGCGAACATTCTAATTTAATGTAACGGCCTGGCTTGGGAGCGTCTTACGTTCCGATTGAGTAATTCTTTAAAATTCTTCTGTTTCAGGTGAACAGGTATTTTACAGGTTAATATATAATTATCGATATTTATTCTTTCATCCCTTGAAACACTAGTGTACAGGCCGTTGATTAAAAGATTAATATACCGTTCCTTTTGGAAAGTCGATGCTCATTGTATGTTAACGATAAGGTGCCCAATGGAATTACCTTCCTGCGTGACCTTTGACGCCCCCCTGAATTATTAAACTGTTTCATTTTCTCACTAACAGTCTCGTCCATTTCGTGTGGTTGTGTCGCCTTCCAGTACTTTCCACGAAATGGCTGCTGCAGGGATCGAATTTTTTTTAGATCGAGTCGATCAGACGTAATAATGAAAAAATGGAGAAAGCATATATTTTAAACATATAATATATTCATTTGTATAGTTGTACATGTCTCGAATTTTTATACAACAAAATATCTATGACAACAGTACAGTATAGAGAACAATATACAATATATCGTTATATCGGTTGTTATTTTATTAATATACGAAACGCAAGCAGCTTCGCTTTCTTTTTTTTTTATTAGACGTTTAACGGTATCGTTTCATGATTGCATAAAATACAGAATCCTTGGTTTACTCTGCTGTACAGTCTTTACGTACAATGACTTTACTTTTTTTGTCCTGCTCACGATGGGTTCCGTCACAAAATTACATTTTGCTTTTACAGTAGATACACAAGGTATCTTTATTACCTGTGAATACGATGAATTACGAAATGGGAGATTTATAGGTAAATTAGTGGAGTTGACTGCAGTTATTAAATTTTGTGAAGAGGACACTTTGTTAGAACAAAGGGACGTGTGAAGTGCTCTAATAAAAATGGCGCTTTCACTTTGAATTCATATTTCGGGAGCGTTCCTTTAGACTTGGATGTTATTACGAACAGAATTAATTATAATTATCTCTTCTTTTTGTTACTTTCTTACATCCGTTTCCTTCCTCTTCTCAATCGTTATAATAAATATAACGAAGAAAAGGAAAATGAGATTTGTTAGTTGCATTGATAGTTAGTTAATTAGATAGAGAGATAGATTGCATTTGCGTTTGCATGAAGATGTCTTTGGTTACAATCAATGCGAAGTAGGCCTTCGTCGGCTCCCGTCGTTTTTCGGTCCGACCATTTCATATTCGTAACAAGGAGCCACATGACCACAAGGATTTTCAAAAAATCGATTTTCCTCTTATTCCAAGTATTCGCTAGAAATGAAAGAAAGGGTGAGAGACACAAAATATGAGGAGAGTCGAAAGTGGGAGAGAAAATTCTTAGTGAAAAAATATCCTATTTACATGTAATAGGTTATCTAGTTGTGCGTCGTCGATTCGTTCATTCGTCGTAGATTAGGTGTGTATAAAAATCTAAGTGATGAAAAGATGAGAAATTTGTCCTTTTACTCCGTTTTTTTTTTTTTTTTCGTTTTACCTTGAATTAGCTTACAGCTGCTTTGCTTACAGTGTAACAGTGCCAGGAGTTCCGCGTCGCGCGCAATTACGTCGAGCATACGAAACCCAGGTAGAAAAATTCGTGAATGTATTAAATTTTTTTTTTTAGGAAATTTGAAAATTCATGTCACCTGATAAATATCATTGTCGAGCATTTTTACTTTATCCTTGCAGACTCTTTTTTTGTGTTCTTCTTTTGGACATTCACTGCGTGATAAAGAAATATCAAAAACTAGTAAGTACACGAGAACCTTCTCATAGAAACTATTGATGGGTTTAACGGCGACAGGAAATCCTGGATAAGTTTTTGGAGGGAATTTTTTGTTAATCGAAACTGCCTTATTTCATGTTTCGTAATCCTGATTGCAAACATTTTTTTTAACTTTGCAAAAACGTTCCTCGTCGAACTGCGAAATATTTCCGTGCACGGAATCATACATGGGATGAGTCCATCCGGAAGTCATGTCACGGATCGTCGAATACGTAATTATAAAAATTGGATAATCTCTCGAAACGTATTATCAGGCAGGAATTTAACTATTTTTTAAATGATTATTTTTAAGTCCCTTTCCTTTTCTTTTTCTTCGCTCTCACCTTAGGCGCTTTAAAACACACTTCGAGTACGACATTCGTGCGCACGATCGCAATAATTGAATTATCTATACGATCACCTTACTCATATGCTATACACACCGTAGAAAGCGTCATGATACTATAAATTTACAGTTCCCCATAGTAAAATATCCAATTATCTATTTTGCTAGTTCACACGGAAAACCATCGTAAAACCATTCGCAACGCGGTGCTTCGACATCCGCGCCGGTAACGGCATTCAGCAACATGAACACATGGCACACAACACTTAAACAGTTTTTAATCTCCACTCTTCAGCACAATAATTTGATTATTTTTTGTTCGTCTTTTGACTGATCACCTACTCGCTTCGACAGGATTCGGCTCACGAATGGCAAAAATAAGTGCCTTATCCACGATTGGCCGTTGTTGGGCAACAGCGAAAGGCGAGGCAGAGAACAACGTCCAATTCGTGATCGTGTTCATCTATATCGTGTTTTAGCTGGTCTCTATTTTTGCCTGATATGCTACGTAATGAATCGCACCAAATGAGCGCTCCATTGGTCTAGTTTACACTGAGCAATTTTTAAACTAATTGATATTAATATAGTGCTTTAATGAGCGTAGCGTAAGATGTCCAGTGTAAATTAGGCCATTGGACGATTTTACATAATCAGAATCATATTATTATACGCAAATGTATGTCATACCCCAAGGCAGCCTTTTCCATACTCGGTCAGCCGCTCTATAATTATTTTTGAAAACATTCGATACATTTTATCTCAGGATCTATAGGAACCTGTCGATAGATATTTTCTTATTTGTCGTCACAATGTACTTTGTTTTATATATATATACACATATATATATATATGAATGTACCTTTACCTCTGTGATGATATCTCGCAGTTTGGAAGACGCTGCCTTATTTTCTATACAATAATCCATAATCTATGCTGGTTAATCTTAAATTCAACATGCTGTGTCTAGAGGTCGTGAACTTGCAACCTGCTACTTTTTTGGGGGAGATTCTTAAAAGTTCTTACGTTTTTTTTCCACTCGTTTTAGCATTTGGTCACGCAATCTTAGCACGAGGGACGATGGTTATTCATAGAAACAAATATGTACACTATTTCACGGTTCTTAGACACAGTTCGTTGGACCAACCGATAACAATCCTTCCCACGTGGCGGAAGGTTTGAAGGAAAAACAAATAAAAAAGAAATACGGCGTCAACCAATCACAGGGACGGCGGATCACGAATACTCGTCTTGCGAGATAATATGTTTTGCTGTTCTCCATTGTCTCATTATTTCTTTCTTTTCCTACACCGAGACCTTTAAAGTGATTGGCACTTGACTGAGGCTGTCGAATGATCTTCGTAAGTTCTCGTTGCTAACGTCGTTCAGCAAAATAGTAAAACAACATTCTCATTAAATCCGTGCTGAAGCTAAACCCTACGTTACAATTCTTCCTTTTACGAAGACCCTGTGTACACCTTTGGCTCGGCCATTTTTCTTTCCTTCATACTATTCACCTCAAATCAAGGATCGATATATAATTTAACTTGCGTGAATGTTCAAGTAGTTTATCAACCACTGGTTGATCGTCTCCACGTTCTCGTTGACCCAGTGAATATTGAGCTTGATAGTTTCTAGACTCTGTTCGAGTGCTCGTTGGCTACCGCCGACGTCGACATTTTTAAAGTATTCCGACACCTTGAAAATTGTTAGAAATTTATTACACAATAGTTCACTTAAAGATAAAAGAGTTAATATTTATAGATGGATGTTTGTTACCTCTTGGTAATCGTATTCCGTGGAGAAGTCTGAGGTCACTATTGATATCAGTCCACTTAATGTGAACGTTCCGTTTCCAAACATGGCTTGCATCTTAGACCAATAGGCTTTGAGATGCCTCCAGGCCAGGAGCTTCCCTTCTTGATTTGCGGAAACCACTGCGAAGACACCTTCCACGTCTTGTGGACGTACTTTGTCCCTGTCTAACGACGCTAGTAAGTATCTCTGAAGCAACCAGGGGTCGGTAGCTTGCCCGAGAGCATTTAGGAGGATCCTTCGTTCACTTGGAACTTGTGACTTTTGATATGCTTCCCAACAATAGTTCCATTCTCTTTCTCCGCCATATTTAATTCCTAGATATGCAAACGTACACTCGTTAATTCTATCTTATCATATTCTCTCTGAATACAATTTTTTTTTATTGAAACACCACAATTGCTATTCTAACCTGCTGAATATACGACTTCTTTCAAATTTGGAGAAATACTTTTTCCCTTCAGCATCCAATCATTAAATAAATCATGTGCTGATTTGACGACGTCTTCTAAGTTCACCCAAACTCCACAATGTAATATGTTACTTCGTAATAATCTATATAAAAAAAAGAAAAGATAATTTTTATCATTTCCACAGAGTTCTAAAAAGGTTTTTAGTTTACAATATAGCATTGCAATATTTACTTCGTCAAGTGTGGACCATCATCTTTCCAATTGACGTATCTGATAACTGGTCCAATTAATCTCTTTATGAACTCAAGATATCTCTTATACCCTGAACTCTCGCTCAGCTTGCTCGCCCAAGAGGTAAAGTGTTCAAGGGCCGTAGACCATGGCACAAAATCTCGTTCGTTTAAAAGATACAAGGAAAGTTCTAAAGGAATCGTAGCATTCAGTATTCCAGCTTTGCAGAGTGTAAAAGCATCGTCAATAAGATTGGCACGGTCGGCTGGACTGAATTTCGTATGATTATTAATTAACGTAGATATAATTGAAGTCCACATTTCTTCGGGATATGCGACACGATAAAAACCAGTCTGGTTAATGTTTCCCTTAATGAATTCGACATCAGCCGGAATCTCGAAGGTCACTAAAGAACCGGTATAATTAATATCATAAGACATTTTCTAGCGTACATTTTAAATCTCACCATCAGTCATATTCATCCATACGTTGTGCACATTTTGTGGCTCTTTGTCCGTATAATAGCTGAGTGGGACGTACCATTTATAATTAAATGGCGACTTTGGCAGTAAAAGTTCGGTTTCATTATCAACTGGTGACAAAAGTAACCTCTTTTGCGTGGCCGTTATGACATTACCTTCTCTACTGATAGTAATAAGGGGAAAACCCATTTGTTGAGTCCAAGTATCCATTATAGCCTACAAAATAAAGTACAACATACAACTGATATACCAAAAATCTTTAAGTTCTATGCTAACTATAATACTATAAACATACCTTAACGTCAAATGTATGATTAGCATGCTTGGTAAAAACCGCCCAGAGATCATTGGTATCCGCATTTTCATAAGAATGCGAATTTAAATAATCATTAAGTCCTCTCTTCATGACGTCTTCGCATAAAAAACTTTCCAGCATATATAGAATCGACGCTCCTTTATTATAGCTTATCGTATCAAAGATGGCTTCTATTTCCGAAGGATCCTTTACTGGAACGCTTATAGGATGACTACTAACCAAGGCGTCCAAGCGAAGCGCCGGTTGTGTTTTTTCTAATATAAATTGATCCATCATACCCCATTGGGGTGACACATGATTAACACCCTTGTGTTCAAGGAAGCTGGCAGCACCTTCGTTTAGCCATAAATCATTCCACCATTTCATGGTAACCAAATTTCCAAACCATTGATGAGCCAATTCGTGAGCAATCACTATAGCAATCCATTGATGTGCTATGGTCGATGTCTCTACTGGATCATAAAGTATTGATGTTTCTCTATACGTGATTAGGCCCCAATTTTCCATGGCTCCAGCAGCAAAGTCAGGAATGGCTATCAAGTCTAATATAATATAAGCGCGTTATGGTAAGAATCACAATCTTTCTGTTAATTTTATTCTTACTTATATCTACCTTGCTTTGGCAGTGGATAATGTACGCCAAAAAATAATTCAAAGTAATCCATAATCCTTGCGGCTATCGAGACGGCGTATTGCGCTTGCGGAAGCATCGATTTCGCTGCGTAAACGCTTACGGATACGTTCCGCCGTGTCATTTCGGATACTCTCTCGTAATCGCAAACGACGAAGGCCACCAGGTACGTCGACATCTCGACGGATTCTTGGAAGTCATCACGGAGCTGAGAATTTTCATTTTTCTATGTCAGGCTTGTATAGATGCGGTTCTGGTTGATTTACAAGCGATGATATTTATAATGAATGCTTGCCAATTTGTGAGTTTGTTAATGAATTGGATGTCAGGTGCTGATAAGCAAAAGCTTTTAGTGACGATTTATTCTTACAATGAATTTTCTCTCTTTTTTTTTGCTATTAATTTTCTTTTTGGGTGTTATTTTATATTTTTTTAATTTGTATGCATTTATGGGAATATTCAATTGTATGTTTCACTTACGAGTCCAGTTCCCATGTAGAAACCAGCATCCTCTGTATTGACTACAGGCATATTGCACAATGCTATGTGAAATCTGTCTCTGAAAATGGACATTTTGAATTTTGCTTTAAATTGTGGTTCATCGAAGCATGGAAACGCGGAACGAGCGTATGTGGGTTCAAAATGCGTCGTGGCTAAGTATCTGCAAAGTAAAGTAATACATGTTATTTGCATTGTTTTATTAATTTTTGGATAAAAAATATTTTTTGAAGATTGGATTCATATTACCTTTTTTCTCCGTCAGCTGTTATGTAGCTACTCAAATAAAAGCCCTCCAGTTCACTGGACAATTTGGAATTGAATCTCAGATGAACCGTATAGTTTCCACGTTTTCGAAATTTGCTTTCCTCTAATTCCAAGTAAAGTTGCTGATGCTTCGGGTATTCCAGTAACTTAGCAACTTTCAATCTGTGCCCCTTGCGATCTTGAACCATCTGGAACAGAAGAACAGAAACTTGGCGATGCATGATATTTGAAATTTATTAGGCGTAGAACAAATAACAAACCTTTTCACTTATTGTCAAATTTTTACTATGGAAGACGATAAAATTGGTCTCTTTGTCGACATAAAACTCAATCGTGACTTGTCCTGTAAGAAAGCAAAATCAATTTTACGCATAAAATATATTTTGATATATGAATGGATTTTTTTTACAAAAAAATGTGCATTCTTCTTAACTTCACCTTTGACTTCCAAAGTCGTTAAATTTGGATGGATCGTAATGTTGTACCTAGTGGGATGGGCAAAGGTGGGCAGTCTAACATTATTCCATGGGAAAACCTAAAAAGAAATTATAGTACCACATAAATTTATCAAGTGAAAGGAGTAAATGCCTCGTCAGACTAAGCCATACTTTTTCCTAGACGGATAACTCGCCGTATTAGGGTGAATTTATGGATGACAGTTTTCAGGCGCAGTCTTTCTATGCATATATATTTTTTATCGGTCGCGTCAATTTTCGGAACACCTGATAATCTGTGCTATTGAATAACTTAAGGCCTGGGCCATATTCACTCGAAATCTTTGTCAGCGATAATTTATGTTGGCAGTCACATATTAAAAATAAGCTGACATTACAAATGATATAACGGCAGTTATTCCATTATTCATTAGTATATAAGAATTTTTTTTCATAGTTACCTAATCTTCATCCCACAAAACAAATACACTTTCATCGTTGTCAATATTTTGAAAATCGTACAAAAAAATACTCCAATACCATAGTTCAGAAATAATTAAAAATGCCATCAAGGAAACAGTGAAAGAAAGAAAAATCGTCTATTCCCTTTAAACCTGCGCAAGTAGAATCTACTTTTACAGCTTTCTACATATACTGTACGGAGCGACAACGTTAATTGAATATTTAAATGTCGCAATTCTACATAGCACACAATACTCTATATACTACAAGTAACCAGCAGATTACATAAGATCTATTTTGTCCCTCATAAAAAAGATAAGTTCACTATAGTCAAAGACAGTTTGCATGAATGGCTTGTTAAGTCCTTAGAAACGTACAGTCATCCTTCTGTGAGGATTCCACACGCGATTAGAATATTATCCAATTAGTCTTACCTCACCGTTAGTAGCGAGAGGCTTACTGCTCTCCTTATCTTCCTCGACTTCGAGATTAGCTGGTTTCTCTCCAGCACATGGGCAATCTGTTAACACGCGTAGAATAGAATTTGATAAACTAATAAGAATCGACATACCCATAACGACTGTAGCACAATTATTTATAAAAATAGGCAATATCTCACCATTCTGTGGTCCCGCAAAGGCAATGATGAGTGATATGGCGAAAAGAACGGCGAAAACGATGGTGGCAATGCATAGTGCTCTTTTTTGTGAACACACGGCAACACCGTTGTGTTCATAGATGCTGCGCTTGTGTAGACCAGTGTTACTGTCCCCTAAAAATATATTTAATTATAGAGCAGGGATAGTACAAGAAAATTGTGATAAAGACAAAAAATAGCAAAAAATAATGAATGTGAGAAAAATAATTTAAGTCTTATTATCGTCTCCTTTTTAAGCCTCAAGGTCTGCGCGATGTCTGCTGTCGAACTTAATCTGACGTTCAATGATAATATACCCAGGGTCTTACAAATACACGTGGCTGGGCTTTACATTAAATTTTAAATAAATACTTAGGCAAAATTTAATGTTGAATTAAACGTATTAAACGAATGTATACCTAAGTAATTATTGGTTTCTATATAATATTCACTTAGAGTAGAGTATATGGAATAAAAAAACACAGGATACATATATATGACATATGAATATATACTTCAACATAATAGATACCATGTATATAGTACGGTCTAGATTTATCCACGATAAAAATAATATCAGCGTGAGAACGACCAGGTAGAGCTAGTTACTTTAAACGTTAAAGGTGCGCTCGAGCACTACATACCACGTACGTAGAAAAAGGCTTTAATTTGGAAGATTAGAAGGTTCGCTTATTGATCGTACACACGTGCTTTAACGTACTCGCGACGAGTATTCGAAGCAGCGTAACTGTGCCAGCCGGTCAAATACGTAACGAACATAGGGAGAGGTACCTCAAGTTCTTACCTAGAATGCTACATTCGTTTTTCATGTTCATTTTTGTCTCCTAGATCCATGTCCTACATCTACCTGTGCATCTAGCACATGCCTATTTACTAGAGCATCGATCTAAGGTACAACGATGCTCTGGAAAGGACTGTTTTATCTTCTCTACTTTTATAGCACTATTTCCCACCCGCAGGCATCACATAATATATATATGTATACTTTTTTCTACAACTTCCTATCAGGTACAACTGTCCATCTCACCTGTCAGAAAGGCAACATCGTCGACATCCTGTTCGCTCATTGCGAACTGATTGGGTGGCGGCCTTCTGTATACAAAACCTTTTACCTCGCCTTCGTTCGAGGCATACGAGATTTTAATAAGGGGTTCTCTCTGCTCCGCCAGAATTCGCAATTAGGTCACAGAAGTGCACTAGGAGGGCAGTGATGATTGGTGCGCGGGTCTCGGCCGGGCCAAAGTCAAAGTCATACATGTACGCACCCTACGCACTCAACAGTCACTCAGGTACACAGAGGTTAGAAGCACTGAGGCTAGTGTGGAAATTATTAGAAATCGTTTATGCTCTTGCACTAGGAAGTATAGGGAAGACTTGGAAATGAATACTTTAACTGTCACTATTCGTTCCAGCCACGAGGAACAGTCGACACGATTGGTGACCGCTTTCTATGGTGTTTTTAGGCCGTCGGGACAACCCGGATTACAACGAGGACTAGCACGATAATCGGAACACGTAAGAACACAGCCAGACTTATGCAGTTCCTGAAGAGACTGCCTTTGTCGGTTGTTATGTAGAGAGCACTCTGCTTCGACATTTCATTGGCATTAAAGCGGATATAGCGACTGCGGTGGTAGGTAGAAATGGCGGCGCTTTCCAAACTCCGGTTGGGGCTGCTGACGGGGTCGGATTTGCAGTCCCGTGCTCGAGGGATGGTTCACGGCCCACTGGCACCATCTCGTGGTAACTCGAGGCATCTATGGTTTCGGTCAGTAGAGTCTTATCGATTTTCCTAGGGGTACGTTGTCGGTAAGGGGGAATTACTACAAATCGACTTTAAGTCTGTTTCTTGTAATGCTTTTTAAAGTTCGGACATTTCTCGCCACGTCACAAGATGGTTTTTTACGTTAATAATATCTTATCGGGCACTTGATATCGTTCTGAATATTAAAGAGGTCACACCCTTTCCTAACCTTTATTGGCTCCTAGAGTCGAGGACTGCTCAAGAGTAAGTACGTGCTTAAGTTTCAACACACGCCATGAAAGAGCTTCCTGACCTTGAGGGATACCATTTGGATTCCACCCCACAATCTCTGTTCATCATCTCCATACATGTGCCCTTTTGCGGAAGGAATTGTGCTCCGGGATCTCGCGTCACCCCTTAAGGGAAGTCGGCGCGCGAAACATGAATCACGAATCGATCGGCGTTCATCAGGGGTGTTCTATTCGCTACTCCCTTATTTGAGTCATCCTCAATCCATCACTATTCGTACTGTCTGCCCTTGGCGTTACATTCGCTGTACGTTAATCACACGCTTAGAGTCTTATTTTATTATTCATTAAAACTCGTTCAAGCTGAAGTGCCTTCTTTGTATTTAAAATAATGGAAAATTCCTATAGCAGCCAACTTCACTCTGATGTTTGATTCTTTAAATATGTTAAGAGACGCACGCGAAAGTCTGCGCTCGGTCTCAAGTTCAATATCCTGAACGAACAAAAACGCCGGGTAGACTGACGACAATAGCATTTCAGAATGGGTTAGCACTTCCGTTTCTCAAGAAGAAGACGACCCCTGTCCGTTTACATAGTCAATGGCGTCTTGGATATTATATCACAATGTAAATATCTAGGAATACTTCAAGAAATTCGATGTCCATTATAACGCCAGGATATAGAAGATATTGGAAAGTCAGAGGTGTTATAAGAAAATGCTCTATGAAATTTTTTACGTGTTCCATATGAACTTGGAAGCTATTATTATAAGATTTTGTGACTCAAATTATTAAAGTAATTTTCCTTTATTTTTCAATGTATATTGCGTCATGGTGGCCATGGAGAAAATTCTAATACATACTCTGCTTTTACGTCTTACAGCCACGTGAAATATGCATTATACATAAATAAGCAAGCATTAACTATGGACGAACTGAGGAGGCCTTAAAATTTCAGGTCTCGCCTTTACCTACATCATGTACAACTGAATGACATGGGTATAATGGCGGAATACAATAAATTTACCTTCGAGATCTTCTCTATATAAATACTTTGTTAATTTTCTCTTTGCGAATATTAAAGCGAAGAACAAAGAAAAAAAATAGACCAAAAATCAGCATAGGTAAATTGAATTTGAGTAAATTTCAGGTGAATATTTCTGTTTCTTTTTTTTCATTTATACGTTTAAGTACACGAGAACCGGAAGAAGATTCTAATTCGCGTCAATAGTCATGGAATCGGGTCGTTCAAAAGCGATTGAACTTTTGAACTTGTGACCTGACTGTTTCAGCAAGCGATTCACTCTCAGATGGTTGGTTGACCTTTGCGGGTTAGTTTCCCTACCCGACAATGAATTATTCGAATATTTCGTTCTCAGCCACGAATAACACGCATATTTATCCTTGCTGACCCAGATCGGTAAATTTTATTAGAAATCGTTCCCCGTTGCTAAGGTGCAAAATCGATAGTTAAAAGATTCAAAAATATTGATACGCCTGTCAGACCATTATCTCCCCTACGTACTTTTCCCCTTTAAGAATGGAAAACGTATTTCAGATATTTCCAAAAGAAGTCACGACAGCACCAACCATTTTGATTTTTACATAAAAGCCGGCTCCCTTATCACGTATGTCAAACTGTTACACCTATATTAAAAACACCCTATATACTATCATATCTTAAAACAACTATTTCAGGAAATAAAGTTACCTGAATTTCCAGCTATTTCCGTATTGGCATTTCCGTTCAATCCAGGACTTCGTGAACTGGAAGTTTTACCCAACGGCTCCATCCGGATTATCTCGCTGCTGCTCTCCCTCGTCGACGTAGGCTGCGGCATTTTACTTTGGTATCAACGCTCGTTGTGCTTCACACGAAAATAAAGAAACTGAATAACATGAATACAACGAGACACTGCCGTTTCTTTAAATTTCAAATTCACCCGCGAAGCGCTCAACGTAATTCGCATTGACAGCCACACTCAGGCACTAAGTCGTCACGCGTTTTAAAATTTATTCCTTGCAGAAAGAATATGTCACCCGGTATGCTCCTCTTGTTCAAAGTATTCAACGTCGCCTAAGCTCTCTTGAATATCGTCGCTACGCTATGCTCTTATTTGATTTGCTCTCGCTCATTTATGTGCAACCGTACCACATACTTGCGACATATATATATATATCTGCATATTCTTAAAATATATATTTATATATAGACATGATATATATATATATAACCGAAGACACATATAAATGATGATAGAAGTGCATCGATCGCAATGTGATATCTTGCTGCAAACTTCTTTAGCCAGAATGTATTCGATTACGACAAGAAGCTTTACAGAGTCTCGTGACTTAATAAAATCCCTTGTTATTCCTCTTGGTATTCGTAGATTTAAAACTAGATTGGCCAGCGGGTTATCCACCTAATTCTGTTTTCTTTATATCGACGAAAACTTGCTAGATTAGTACTTTCAAAAGCACGCGACAGTTTTGGTCCCGGTTTTTTATTTCAGTAAAAATGGCGACAGCCATCGCGCGGCAAAGTCTTTTGATACAAATGTACGCAGCATAGAGAAAGCATCGAGTATGAAAAAGATGGTGACGCCCGAGTCGAGTAGTGTTTTTTTTTTTTCTTCAGTTCGCCTCACGTATGTAGGTTGAGAGTGCGATGTTACGTTTATTATATTACCATAGGGTTGCCACTCGTGGTGGAATATCGCGATAATTAATTGCGTCTATGAACGACGTCGTATCAATCATTTTAGTGATATGTGATGTTTCCTCTTCTCCGGTTATGTTTATATATATATATATTTTTAAGAGATCACGGAGTCCTATTCAATTAGTATTTCAGTCTATACACGTGGCGAGTATCGTATCCATTTTATTTGACGCAATATCGATGGATGGATTTATTTGATGATTTATTAAATTTTGTGTATTCGATCAAAAATTTAAGCTTGGATTAGTAACATTTAAACTACGCCATGAGTCAAATTGTCAGTGATGCGGATCATTGCGTCGTTTTTGGTCACCCGTTATATCTGGAATCAACGAAAGGGTATATTAAGTCATATAGAAATTAATTTAATGTCATAATTAAAGGAGAGCTCTTGTGGATAATTGAGTAATTTGAACATGTATAACGTGAAGTGGTCCAACGAAAAATAATCAGGTATACAGGGTGTAGCAACACTTCTGGTACATCGGAAGACTTTAGATAGAAAAAATTATTCTAAACAAAAACTGGTTTTTGTTCACGTCTATTTTCTCGATTAAAAATAGAAGGAAGAATATGAATTCTAAAGCATTACTGTAACAATAGAATACTTCGGATAAGATATACATCTTTTCTTAAGGAATTTTATCTCTTGATTGCTTCATTATGTGATCTTGATAAAAAAATATATATAATTCTATGTAAAGATGAGTTTAAGCATTATATAAGTTTTAAGTATCTGCAGGGTGATACAAAAGTCGTGTACTTCGTATTGACATCAATTTTACGTAGTAGATGCTTAAGAGTAAATGAAAAAAAATAGTGTTAAATTTTAGTGAAAAACGAGATAAAATGAAAATGTGGTATCCTCTGAATTTTTAAGACGAATCTGGAGAAGCAACGCGGAGACTAATTAAATCAGCAGAATGAAGTAAAAACGAAATGAAAATGGTCAGCTCATTAGGAGTAAATGTCTCAATGCAAGCCAAACCTCATCCGTTGCCGGAAACTTTATTGCGGAAACTCGATGGAAATAACGTTTCCGTCTAAAAGACAGATACGAGGTTATCTTCTCCTATGTATGCAACCCTGTACGAAAAATTTGCTCTCTCTAATCACTATAGCTCATATCAGAGAGTATACAGGGTGTCCCATTTGAAACAGGACGGTTGAATATCTGTTTAAGGAAGAGCGAGACAGCAAAATGTGTCAGACGAAAGATGTATTGTACGAAGGGGGGAAGTCAGTGCAAATAGAATTTATGCTTTTATGTTGCAAGCATAAAGCCAGTTTCTTTAAAAGACAATAACATTTTTGAACCCCCGCAAGTGGTACGTCTCATCGAGAAGAATTCAACCATATCCTATTTTATGATTTTTGCATCGATTTTTTATGATATATCATACGAAAATGCAACAAAATCTGATTAGCTTTATTCAAGCTTTCTTACATGTTCTATTTCACATGTTACACGTGTGTGATTTTGTAGGTGCAGGGCACACTTATTGCAGATGTTCGATGTTGCCACCATTTTCAGCGAGACACAGCTCCAGACGGCGTCGAAAGTTTCCAATCAAAGACCGAAGAACTACAGGTGAGATGTTTGCAATCGCATCTTCGATACGATTTTGTTCCATTTTCATGTGATATTTCATAGAAAATCGATGAAAAAAAATCATAAAATAAGTTATGGTTGAATTCGTCTCGATGAGACGCACAACTTGTGGGGGTTTAAAAATGCTGTTGCCATTTAAAAAAACTGGCTTTATGCTTGCAACATAAAAGCATAAATAGTAGGAGCATAAATTCTATTTGCACTGACTTCCCCCCTTCGTACCCAACATCTTTCGTCTGATACATTTTCCTGTCTCGCTCTTCCTTAAACAGATATTCAACCGTGCTGTTTCAAATGGGACACCCTGTATATGTAATATTGAATTTCAAAAATTATTTCAGGCTAGAAAACTTTTTACATCCCATTAACGTCAGACCTCGAGCTAATTGCGCGTCAAAAGCATTACTTGAGGTTAAAGGTCGTTGCCCACCCACGTGAAAGCCTTTGGATATCAAGCTTTTAAAAAATCACCCCCCCCCCCCCTGAAAAAATGCCATAATTTTTAATACTTAGTACAATCGACATTTTTTAAAGCCAAGATCAGTTTAGAGCGTTAACAATAATATCGAAAGAAAAGTCTAAGAGAAGAAAATAAAGAAAAATATACAAAAGTGTCTTTGCATCTGTTCCTGATCCATGTACATTGTACATGGGTCTGCTAGGCTTTACTCGCCAGAGAAATCATCCCCTTTAATTTAGGGTGCACCCCCTCTGTCTCGGTAATATTATTCCCAGGGGTCTCAAAGGCAGAGATAGGGGGTTGAGGATACGAATCGATCGTCGAAAACGTATAGGGATGGCTGCTCGAACTATTTTTGATCGAATAGCACCAGAGTTCACCCTATATATAATTAGCTAATCACGCATTGGGAGTAAAGAACCTAACTAACCCAGCTTAGGTCACACGTGCCTGCGGAATCCATTAGAAAAAGACAAAGCCCTATAGCTCTTTTTAAAGGACACAGTATAGCGAGTGTAGTGCTCCTAAGACTAGAACTAAAGGAAGAAGAAAAAGACGAAACTCTGGGGTATCGCGTGTGTTGCGTTCTACGCATATTCTTCCCTATTTATATCGAGAGTAAATTTATAATTGGGATTTATCGTGTCTCGCGGGATGAGAGACTGTGCCATGGACCCCGCTACCCAGACACATATATCATTCGCTAACACCCACGAGGAGATACGCATCAGGCATCACCAATAATATCGCCAATGGCCGATTGCCCAAGATCAACCATAGTTCCAGATATTATTCATCGATTGTCCTACTCTGAATCGAGCGAAAATTACGACGGAGACGACGTTGCCGAAGATATTTCATGCGGGTATCTCATCGGTGACAGATAATTTTAATTATCTTTAATCTACTATCTTCACCTTTACTCCCACCCAGTATACTTAGAAATATATTTTACTGGGATAATAAATTTCTCTCGTAGTACTTATATGTAGCAGGTATCTGGAAAGTACATAGAAATTGACAGCTACATATGGGCAATGTTAAAATTCCAAAAAATATTCAAAGACGTATTTGTCATAATATACCTGATCCATATAATTATATTCATTAGTAAGAAATTGTAATATTTCCTATATGTTACAATATACTTTGTCTATTCCAGGTACACTCTGTTCATAACTAAATTCACACGTGCGATGCTCTTACGTATATTTCCCTAATGTTGAATTATACATTATTTCCCTCACTTGCCTCTCTATTCCTTCCGACGAATTAAACATCCTTGCGTAAGGATACCGACGATATGATTGGTACAGATGAGATGGAATAAGCTCGAGTTTCTTTGACCCGGTAAAACTGTCTAGTAATATTACAGTAGATATGTTACCTATGTAGTCAGACAAATGTAAAGACTACTAGACATCGTATAAGATCAATTGTAAATAAATTATCCCATTTTCCTGATTGAAATATATTATTTTTTTGTTGTATGTAGAATTACCTATTTTCAGATTCACATTGAATTTTCTTGCGAAATAGGTAATATGGAAATTGCAGAAATTTATTTCAATTTTTGTTTTTATGTGCATGAAGCTGAATGCTTTTCATGACCTCGTCATTGTCTGTAACGTAATTATACACGGTCGCTGGAGACTATGCATTTATAAGAATCTCTCATGCAATCCTCAAGTGATTTTGCGCTCTTGCTACGCCAATAATTACCGACGATTTTCGCGACGCGGAAACGATCGCACACTCGTGTGTAATTGCGAACTGGAGGCTATTGACTGAGACTTCGTGGCTCTTCGTTCAGTGCCGGATGGAATTTTGGACAAGAAATAGAGAAAGGTTAGAGAATATCGATTAATTAAAAATTTTACTGTCGAGTTTACAGTGAAAATTGTGTATATTATTTTTATAGAAATTACGTGGGAAGTAAGATGATTAGTATGGCTAATGATACCTTAGGTCGAGATACAAAATTATTATTATTATTATTACTACTATTATATATACATAATTGTTCTGTCATTAAACAATCATCTATTGGCACTTTACTAACAGGTCGATACGTCAATTCCCATTACGATTGATTGGACAGTACAAATGTCGATTAAAAAATTCCACCCTCAATTGTCCACAGTCAAATACTAACTATGAAAGTTCGCAATTTCGTATTCTATGAAATTGGCATTGTACTGTAAATATAAATTATAGAGGTGATTGTATAAAATGAATAATAATCATTTGAAAAATAAATTAGCATTACAAGGCAATGAAAAGGATGAACACGATATTGAAACTTTACTTGAACTTACTTGAAATTTTACGTACCAGCATGGCGATGAAGATAATACAGTATGGTTTCGAATAATCAGCCAGTGGGGATGTGAGAATATTTATAAATTTAATTAAATATTTATAATTTATCATTAACGTATCGAAGGCATATCCATAGTCACTCGAGTAACACTAAAAGCACGTTTAGAATTTTTTTACGATTTACGTCTAGCTTATTGATCTACGTTCACCGCTCGTTTTTCACCAGCGCTCATATTCGAGGTATTCGCTTCTACGAGGATCTAAGAAATCAGAATGGAGGAAAATGCCAGAAAAGAATTATTACGTAGTGTTAAAGAAGAACGACGTAAACGGTCGGGCGGTGAGAGTGGAACTGAGTTTGAGAATTGAACGCGGTGAATTTCCGGGCACAGGGAGGCGCGTCGGTCAGAGTCAGCCACAGGTTGCGCTCGCCCCGTTCACGCAGGCAGGGGATGAGAATCGGCGGGGCTGAAGATAGGGGTTGAAGACGTAGAGCCAAGAGGGAATTAAAAACCTTCAAGGACCTGGAGTCGAAACGAAGGACTCTTCAGCAGTCAACATTCGCTACTTCGTCTACTTCCTATGTCCAACACCTTATGAAACGGTTTGACTCTTCAACAGTTAACATTTCTAATCAGGGATAAAGAGATGGCGATAATAATAATGATAAATCTTTTTTGTAATTTTATTTTTCGGAAATTTCTATGGAAATTTTATCGTAATTTTGTATTGCATACAGATTGGTTTTTTTAGCATTTTTTATTTCCTAGGCTTATGGTAGTTGAATTATGCTACAGCTGCTAGAAGGGGGGTGGGGTGAGTATGGAAAAAGTGTTGGGCTGGTTCTAGTTCAGCCTGCCATAAAGTAGTTGGTTCGGTCGATATTGTACGGCTAAAAAACTGTAATATTTGGGGCTTTCATTTTTTCTAATTCGAGACACAAGCAAGTTCGACATTTTTATACTCAGAATGATATTATTATTAAAACATCCTTTGACCGGCTGACCAAGCAATTGGTTTATTAGAAAATTTTCTAAAAATTGTTTATAACGATAATAGCAATTTTTTTCCACTGCGATAAGTCATGTTTAATTCTAAATTTGTCAAAGGGTAGTTCTCACGGCTCTTTCTCTTGAATATCGGCAGTTAGGAGACACTTGGTGTTTTTCAGAACTGGTCTGAAAGCATTTTCATAATTAAGGTACACTGTCAGAACCATAAAGCGGCACTGACACCGAATTATCCCAGCAATTTTTTATATTAGACAGGAGTTGTGATGGCCTAAGAAATGGTTTCGTTTGGGTAGATTAGGTTAGAACTCCAATGCCACATGTCCCAAGGTTTAGCTTTTTTAGAAAAAGAAGACAGATCGGCTTGCCGTTGTGAGTGCCATACGTTCCCGAAACTGCCCTTTGACAAATTTATATATATATATATTAATTAGTCTCATATGCGATTGATAAGATTCATACGTGATATATAGGATTAATACGATGCTTGTATTTACGATTATTTATTGTTCTCCCCAAGTTTTGCAAGTACAACATATACGTTGACACTTTAGTCTAGAGAGACCAAAAGATTGAAAAGTTTCATTAACTGAGATCAGCATAGCCCCACTTCATTATTTGTACGATATTGCACGGATCGATAAGTTATCTAATAAAGTGATAAGAAGAATGGTTATTCAACAAGAAAGTAACTTCTTCACATTTTCATCGTCAGTCCACAAGAACAAATTTCACCATGATGAATGTAAGTACAGACATGAGCACAATAAAACATTATAAAAGCATATAAATCGATAACAAAACAATTTATAATTAGTACAATCTACGTGCTTAATTCCAACAGATTAAAAGTTCAATCAGTTCCAGCTCTCCTTGTGTCATATTCATTTTTATACTATGCGTACAAACAGTCAAAATCGTCACGTTGATTTTTTCCCAAAAATAAATATTTCAATTTTAAATAACATTTAACGTGTTTTGACATAATTCATATTATTCTTCGTTTCAAAAATGTATATATATATAACACAACCGTAATAAAGCTTTCAGTATATAGTATCAACACAGCCTATATATTTCTATGCAAATAAGCACAGTAAATATATTGCATAAAGTTTCTATAGGTCTCTGCACGTTGTCGAACATGACACAAAAAGTCCCTAGTCAGACATGGATTCTAAACATATATTATTTACTAGTAAACAACTGTTATGTAGTCTCCCTTCGAAAATAACACAATAAGTAAAAAAAAAAAGGTTAAATCAATATAAATTTTTCTTTTTGTCAAAAGGCATAAATACAACTCACACTCAACTTTACTTTATCAACTGATTATTAGTTACAAATATATATATATATATATATATATTTGTCTTACAGATGGCATTTCATACTGGTCTCAGCGAGACCATACTATTCAAAGGTTGGGTGACATCAGATTGGACGGGAATAATTGGTTCGATGGTGGGAATTGCTTTAATGTCAGCTATTTACGAAGGCTTAAAAAGTTACAGGTACCAAATGGCAACTGTGTCATTGATTCGAGAATAATTTAACAAATAAAAATAATTGCTATTGACAATTCCAGGGAATACCTATACGCCAGTTCAGTGTCTTTGAGAAAGGCTGAGATACCAGTAAGGTAAACTATGGCAATATACAATCGTTTTTATAGTGTAACATGATATTGCTTAGAGAGGAAAAAAATTATTACGTTAATCAACATATTTTATTTAAACTTATTCCCGATACGTTTCAGCTCGACCATGTGCTCCAGCATTCATATTTTGCAAACAATTCTCCACATGATTCAATTGGTCGTTAGTTATTTCCTTATGCTCATCTTCATGACTTACAACGTGTGGCTATGCATTGCTCTGGTTATTGGTGCTGGAGTTGGATACTTGTTGTTTGGTTGGAGCAAATCGAACAACGAAATGAACGAATGCTGTCATTAAGTACAGATGAGAATTATTGTCAAAAAATACAAAATTGACAAAGGATTCCCTTCCACGATAACGACCCAGGCTAAATGATATTTCTATGAATCTTTAGGCGACAAAATTTTCTTTTACCATCTCATTCAGTAATTCACGTATTGTCTTTTCGATTATGCTACGAGGGCGTGAGGAGTTCACTAGCCAAAAGAAACACTTAATGACGAAGATCTGAGACACGCCAACTCGGCACGTTTCTCATCTGCATGATTGTTAGACCACGTGCGTTAATTATTGACCTTAATTATTTTAAATAAATGATTTTTCCGGCAACTAAACAAAATTTTTTTTATATTTTCCCATTATGATCCCTATTCTTATTATGAAAAAATACTCAAGTAAGAAAATTACATTGTTACTAATAGTATCTGATAATAAAATTTAACTGAGATATTAATACCTGAACAAACTTATGTAACTTTCTAATCACAGATAGCATAAAGGACACATAAAAAAATCATTTGCCGTATTTCTTCATAAGATTTCGCATTCGATTATTTCGTTGCATATAAACAACATTTTAAACAGGGTTCTTCAAATTAATAATTAAAATTAATTAAAAAATCATTGCGCTATCTTTCACGATTCCGTACATTAAAATTTGAAGATCAAGCACTTACTATGGAAATAGGTAATTATGTCATGTCAATGGTTATCAACTTCGGGTGATGTAGCTAGAGATAGATCGTGGTTTGATCGATCGATATGAATATATGATAAGGATGATATCTTATCGTGTAAGTTTCATACACTCTGATTATTATTATTATTGCGGTAGAAACATATAAAATCGAGCTGTAGTTTCTAGCTGGTCAATTATCATCAAGAATTGAAAGTGTCACTGGTCTGCTTGACTGCTTGATTATTCGGCTTGACTAAGATGTCCGAATTCAGGAGCAACCAGGCTATTTGCTGCAACAATACAGAATGTCAATCTAATAAGAAGACTACGAGCCAAGTAGTTTTTGGTTGGAATAAATTCAGCGCTACTACGTGCTCCATCTTGATGGTTTCGTTTGTCATCTGGAGTATAGCATACTTTGTATCATACCATCCGGACACTTCATCGCATGATGATCATCACGGGCATATGCACTGATACGTCTAAATATCACAGAGCCAAAGATGAATCTTTTTGAAGATTTATTTTGGATGCTGATGACGACCTGGAATCTTAAAATGGACCACGACTTGAAATAATACAAAAGTGCAATGCAAAAGCCAATAGAAACACTTGAAACACGAACAACGTCCATCATCCCTGGAGCATTGACTTGTATAAGTTGTAAAATTTAATAGAAAAATTGTATGTAGATGAATAAATAAAGGTCTTACTATCAAAATATAAAAATGTTTGCGTAACTTGTCATTCTCTTAAAAAAAATTGAGCAATCATAAAATCATGTCTCAATGATTTGGCTGACAGTATCTTGATTGAAACGAGTAACAGGATTATTAGAAAGAAAAAGAATAAAAAATATGAATAAAAAAATATCAACTTGATAAATGAAAAAGTAATGTGAAAAAAATATAATTCATACCAATCAACCGAATTCGTCACGTAAATTTTTCATTTAAAATGCACTTTTAGTGCATTTTCGTCGCAGAACTTTTATCCATATATGTATATGCTTTTATCTCGATATTGCAAGAACGTTTTGCTCAAGTGTCACGTCGCCTCGGTAAAAATAGAAAATATATAGCGAGCGCATTCGCGTATCATTTGGCCATTTCTCTATATCCCAATGGATAACTTAGAAATTCGTGGCATGTTTGTAGTTGAGCTGAGACCTCTTCGTTTCAGCCAATCCGAACTTCTCCTGTACTACTGGCCACGTGCTTATTTCTGTGTGTGTGTATCCGCTTGAAGGAATTGGGGATGGTCAGGGAAATGCCTATCCGGCTTCTTATTTCCTTCTGTGCTCTGGAGTAACAATTCGTCCTCGTACAACGTATTCAGGCGGAAGCTATTTATATCAGCCTAGATAGTCGTAATTCGAGTCCTCGACGTTGGTGACATTAGCGGAGGGTAGTAAACGTCAAGCTGGTTTCCTGCTTGACGTTTACTGTCTCAAGAGAATTTTAAGATCATGTCCAACAGCTAGACGACTGACGATCTAGAAATCCAGAGAGATCCGGAAAGTAGGACAATTCCGACTTATGTTAGAAGAAGAAATATTTGACACCGATGCGAAAAACCTGCACTTGTAGCTCGCATTGACTTCTTTTCTTCCCGTTCGGCTGTGGACTAGATAATGCGCGGGATATTCAAATCCTATATATGTAAATGGGCTGTCTTTATTTGCCCGATGAATACAGAGAATCGAATTGACAGTTTTTAACCGTGTACTAGACCCCGCGCTCTCTCTTGACTGACTAGATGACACCGTGAACTTTTCCATGTCCCTTGGGTCCATCCATCCAGCCACCCTTTGTGCATTAAGCCTTTTGAACTCGGTAATCCATGTAGATTGCAGCTCAACGGCTCGTATCTTTTTTTCACTTCCTGTACGACCGGTCTGAATGCAACATTCGTATAATGCTGCTTCTTTTCTTTATACGTAACAGCGTATAACCCAGTTTTTATATATTACTTACATATAGTATATATAGTTATAACTCTAAAGATGGAGAATATTAAATAATTACTCTATAATACGAAATAATTGGTTATCTTAGTAAAATTGAACAGCTGCAAAGTGCGTCTATTTAAAAACAAAGTAAGTAAGAACGGCAATGCTTTTTTTACAAATATAAAAAAAAAAGGATTTTTTGTAATTGTAGAAATTATGTGTGCAGACGTAGTGAACGCGTACGTGTGCAACTGGTCGATAACAGCGTCGGCTGCTGTAACCTGTATCCCCTTTCACGCATCCCCGACCAGCCAACCAACTTGACTCAATCTCTCTCTCTCGCTCTCGTGTTGGTCGGCTAAGTTCTCAGCCGCAAACCAACCCTTAATAATACGTCAGACAAGAGTAACTAGTTGCTCAACTGGGGGTGGCTTCGTTATCGAAACTCTAACTAAGGTGTAATGAGCTGTTTAGGCTATGGGACGGGGTACCAATTGCACTAGGTTCGTTATTGACCAGATGCGACGTCCGCGACGTTCCTGACTCTTTACAGATGCGATGAAAATTTCAAATGCTTGTTCTTTTTTTTCAGGAATCTTCTTCTAATGTTTCCATAGTGATGAATGCTAATTATCTCTGCAGTCTGGTAAATGGGATAGAAGCTAAACTCGACTGTTCGAAGAAGTACTTTTGGATCTTTGCCAAGCTGTAGGAGACCGTGTTTTATTATACTACTTGTTACTCGGCAAGCGGATGGTGGATAAATTGCTGCTGATGTAAACCTCTCACGAAAGAGTCACCAGTAGCTAAATTTTACATGACATTGATTTTGGTTAATAATGTTTAATGACAATTATAATTATTCACATAATCGTATGGTTTATAATATATTTTTTGATAAATTAACGTTTCATAAATTTGATATTGACTAAAATATTTTTTTAAAAGCTCATTGGATCTTCGACCTGCAGTTGTAACAGTCGGTATAATATCCATTGTACTGATAAGTACAAGAATTTAAAGATAATGTATTAGGCTGGCACTTATACTTTTGTATTGACGTTGAACGAAATAATGGATGACATGTGGTGTGCATTTTGATGTAATTGTATCTTATAAACAGCGATATGCTTTACTGGTAAATCAAAGAAATTGCGTAATTTTGTAAGACCCGCTAGATGGCAGGATCAATGCTAAAACTACCCTCTGACATAAGTGGTAAGAAACCCTACTGTTCGGACAACCCCAACGACACATGCAGTACTGGGTTATAAGATGACCTCGTTTTTAAGTAAATTACTCGTAAAATATGCCGCGATATTGATTCTTCAATTAGGTTTTGCATGTCGGCATCACATCGTAGACTAAGTTAGCACCCTAAACACCTTCGCGACATAGTCAGGGATATGTATACCGTTAACAAAAGAAAATTCTCTGGCTTTTTGAACAATGGAGATAAACAGTGGCGGCACGTAAAATAATTAAAACCCATTGTGTAAATTTGAGCATAAAAGAAAATTATCGCATAAAAATAGAGCCGAATGAAAGTTTAAAGGAAAAGTGTGTAAGAGAGTAGAATGATAAGGAAGTCATGAAAATTCAAAATAAAATTTATTCCCATAGGCACACGGTCTAATATAAACTGTAAAATGACAGTAAATTCACAGAGGTAAGAAATACTCGTGCTTTGCATAACAAATTAATTTAAATGAGACTCGAACGCCGTAAGGGTAGTTACCTGCGTGAGTGGAGCTAAGAATAAATTAAAAATAAAACTTACATTGATTAATAGGACTTCGGTGTGTGTAGGACCTTTACGCCTTTCATAGAGCAATAGTACATACAATCGTTCGTCAAAATTTCAATAGCTACAGATGTCACAGGAAATATTTATCTATACCCTACATGTTGTATACAACGAACATAACGTATAGCGCACTATAGACCTTTTGTAGTAAATTACTAAAAAAGCTCATAGCTACAGTACTATGAACTTCTGCACACGCAAGTCACCTTTGAGTAGAACCGTCCCACCTGGGGTCAATCTGGATACACGGTAAGTTTCCAGAATACAAATTCCAGTTGTGTCCAAGAGAATTTTTCAGGATGCCAAATTGCGAAGTTTCTCCTTGGCCTCTGGTTGGACGTTGCTTAATATTACAATACATATCAAAGAAGGAATGTCGGACACGCGATGCAATATGTATGTCCACGGCAAGCAAATCGCTTGTAGCTTGTTCCATTCTTTGCTTTTAGTACTCTAGTAAGTACAGATTACATTGAATTAATCATTAGAGACATATGTGACTAGTGAACATTTCGTAAAGAATAATACTTGTTGATTTTTCCAAAAATTTTCATCCCTCAATTTTGTATCTTCGATTCTTATACGTATGGCGTACGAATATACAGGACTACAGTTCAATGGTACCAGATGCGTGGTAAAAAGAAAGAACTGATTTCCGTCACTATTGAAGCAAAGCTTGTACTTCGTGCGAAGTCAGATAACGTCACTTCCTTTCGAGTTGAGCAGAGTCTAACCCATTTATAATAGAAAGAAGCTAGGTCGAGCTTCTATCGGCTGTCCATCTGGTTGGCGTGTGACCTTTTGCATCTCTCTCTTGGTGCCCATTTACAAATAACGAAGAAACTAGTAAAGCGTTCATTCGCCCATCGTGAACCCATTCTGTCAGTCAGGTTTTCGATCCTCTTTAAAAGAACATGGCTAATAGCCGCGATAAGAGCTTTTGGGTATGTTATGTGAAAAATATAAATTTTTCTTACTCTTTTTCTAAACCTTTATATCAGATTTAGATAATCATCAAATCGTTTCGTGTTATGGTTTCAGTTTTGGGTCCTATGCTTATATGTCAGAGTACGATTTCTTTTTTTTCTTTGATAAGCGTTAAGATTACGTATGAGATTAAGTAATTTTCTTGCGTTAGATCATATCCGTAATTTGTGGCGACCAATGGCATTAAAAGGTGACCGCAACCATTTGAGAAGCGTAATGGACGAATCGTTATGACCGCAGTGACTGAGTAGCAGAACGATCTATAGTGTAGAAATGCCTTGACCTCTTGGGGTATGGTGGAGTGACGTAATCGGTATCACGTCCTCGGCCGCTGAACAACGTCACCAAAAGCCATTAACGGCTGTTTCAGTGGTTGTAGGTGGACGACGTCGCTACCTGAACGTCGTAACGATATCACAGTGGAAACTGCCTGAATGGTAAGACGCACGCATTGCGTGTCAAATCTTTTGGATCGATAACGGAGCAAACTTGGAGTATTAAATAAATGAAGGGTTCCTTTTTATTTCTTTGATAGATTTTTATTTTAACCTTAAATCCATTGAAGATCTATCGATCGAAATTAGAAACAGAATTTTTAATCGGCGATCGGTCGGTATTAATGAGATGTAAAATAGCATTACATAAGATCAAAAATTATTAATTGACATTTTAGCTGTCAATCGTTTATAATAATTAGAAATGATTTTACATAGAATTCAAAGAGTTTACACTTGATTTGGGTATTTACGTTTTACAGGGCCGCAACTTGTCATTAAATTTGGCTTCCATTTTGCATTCCCGTTGAGGATCGATCGCAAGAAGTTATTATTGCGATGTGATCATTACACATGGGAGCATAGTTTCTGATTTATTAGGAGAAGATTGAGCCACGAACTAAATCTGTATTAATGTAGAGTTCCGAAATAACCCAGTTTGCCGAACCTCCAATTTGTCTTCGATCAAGATAAACTGGGTTCGCCATGTCGGCTCTTCTGCGGCCATGCGTTAACTGTGTATAAATAGCTGCAGCCTGTGGATCTTTAGTCGTTATACGATAAACCGAATAGCACTACGGAAAAACAAAATTGTCTATAAATAATCTCGTGATTTATCAATTCCAAATAAAAAACCTTGTACTAGACGCGTAGTGAGTATCAAAGGAAAATAAAGAAATTGGTGGATACATAATCCAATGAAAATATATCATCAACCTTAGCACGAGAGTGGACCTTTTTTTTATACATAAAAAATCCTGTACACTGGGATTCTTAGACAATAAGAATCTTTGAGTTTTACGTGTGATTCGTTAAAATAAAAATTTCATAAGTAGAATCGTCAGTCCAAGTGATGTTGATAAAAACAGTGTGCTGGCGTCGCCTGAAATTGAAAAAGAAAATTGCAATAATTAGCTACACGATCAAGCATAAAACGAAGAAATATTAATGGGAAGTGTATAAAAAAAAATTAAGACCTTAAAGAAGGTCAGTACAATAATGAACGTCATGTGCAATTACAATTACAGTAGATTTCCGGTAACTCTGTGTCTCGTTAACTGCCCACTTCATTTCCCCTTAAATCGAGGCTAGTGCTCTTTCCCCACTCTTCTATCAATGTGCGCGTAGTGGATGCGCAGTAGTTTTAACAAATTTCATTTAGAAAGAACTAAGTATAGATTTCCTTCCAGCTTTAAAGATTCGTATCCATTGCTCGAGATGAATCATTACTCTAAAAACGACAGTCTCGAAACTAAAGAGTTACCAAGAGTCTACTGTATTAAGAAAAAAGTCGACAATCGATGAATCAATGTTATTTAACTCAAGTAAACACAGGCAGCCATTCAATCGACCTCGAAGTTCGATAACGAGCGATCGACACGGTCCGGTAATGAACCCTTGCAAAACACGCAGAGCTTTCAACCCCAGTAACCCAGCTGCGCCAACTTCTCGCCCCTTATCGATAACGACGATCATAGGAATTGCATTTTAGACAGAAATTGCACGCGGACTGTAGAATGGCAATTTTAGATTGCAAGTCTCGTTACGGCTTTCCGCAATTTTACACGGTTCGACTGAAAGGTCAGAATGGCGACTGATTTCACTTTACTCGACTCGAAAATTAATGTCGTGACAAATCTCTTGCTCCCCACTTCAGGACTTCCGTTTTCTGTTTCAAGGTTCTTCATTGTTTCAGATACGATTCACAGATGCCCTTACTGTATATACACGTTGTTTTATTCTGCTGCTTATAAGACCAACCGCATCTGCATACTCCGTTCAGGCAGGCTACTCCGTCCGGGTCAGAGTTCACGTAACACTCACCAGCAGATGTGCAGCTATCTCCTATCACTGTAATAAAAATGTACATTCGGCTGAAGTTAAAAAATTATATTATAGCTTTAGATATCATGCTGATTTTCTTTCTCTTCTTACATGCTTTCGCGAGGCAGGCTCCATATCTGTTATGATAACCAGTATCGCAAGTGCACGTCCCGGTTACAGTCTTGTTATCAGATTTCGAGTCTTCGGTTATCATACAGACAGTATTATCCATTGACGTCGAACATTGAATGTCATACTGACATCCCTCGCCGTAATTCGAAACTGCAAGCAAAATTTATGACCGAGGAATATTTAAAGATGATTATCAATACCATTGTAATTAATGATAATATCATTAACTAAATTCATCGTAATTGATAATTATTAATATTACACAATTACATTCGTTATCTTACCGGCAATACAAGTATCCATGCTGTACATTACATAGCCATTGTTACAGGTGCACAGGTTGGAGGAACACATAGAATTTTTAGCATTGCAATCGTTATCGTTAGAGCAAGTAGCATTTATACCTGGAGATCATAAAGTAACGTCTCGTATTAGATAATAACATCAGGTACTCTCAATTGGTGATAAACAATTACCTCCAACACATTGACCGTCCACTTCGTAATAATATTTTCCACAAGCACACGCTGCATCCAAACAAACAGAATTGGCAATTGTGCAGTCACGGTCGGACTCGCATGCTCCCCCGAGTTCTGTAAAGAATTAAGATTGTGTTTTAGAAAATAAAAAAAATTATTAACATATATTTATCTTACTTAAAACGTACCAGCCACGTCGTCGATGCAGGCTGTACCATTCACACTGAGATGGGTACCATTAGGACACGAGCACATATTATCCTTGCAATATAAATCCACGTGGAATCCTTCGATATGACAATCCTTATCATTCTGGCAACTTTCGCCAATCCCTTTGTTAAGCCAGCAGAAGGCTTCATCTACTTCCAAGTGAGAATTGTCGTCGCATAAGCATCTTTTATTTTGACATATTGCATTTGGTCCGAATATATAGCATTGCTCGTTGTAGATACAAGACCACCTGTAGTTCTTGGTTACTGAATAAAAAATAATAAAACATGGATATCGTATATCGAATAAATAAGTTACGTCCTCATTCACTTACTCTTTCGACAAACTTTATTGTCCGTGGAAGAAACACTGGTTATGCCACAACTCCAGGTTCCGTTTCTGCACAAGGAATTTCCGATGGGCATGGCGTCATCGTTGGCGCAAGGCTCTCCCAGTTCTAGTAAAACACAAGAATCATGGTCAAAACTGGCGAGTGATATTATTTTCCATTAATTTTATTAATGACTCACCCGGAGCGCAGCTTGCTAAGTCCGTTGATGGGAAATGGGCGCGTTTACATACACAAGTTCCCGCGATACCGCATCGTGAGTTATCAATAGTTGCACAATCTGCATCGTGGGTACATTCTATTCCTACATGTATACCTGAGAATCAGAATTTTATTATTAGATTGTGAATTTAGTTTTTATCATTACATAGGAAATAATACTTTAATTATTTGACTTACGCGGGATACAGCGTTCGTTGTTCTCTACATATTCTGTATCACATTGGCAGATGAAATCGGATGAACAAACTGAATTTTCTACAACTTCCGTACAATTCGCATTTTCTGTACAAGGGGAGCCTAGACCTACTAAAAAATAAGTGTATCTTATTGGTGATCGTAATTTATGAGTATTAAGAGAATATTCCTTTTATCTGATAAAATATAGATAAATTAAACATCAATTCCAATAATAGATTTATGATTTCAGTGATGTTACTTTGTAACATAATTTTGCATTAGGAATTGGGTATTTTTTTAACAATACATTTTTTAGATACTGTATAGTTATACCTATCTCATCGTCGTCACGCGTTGTAATTAATCTGCCTTTTACATCCCTTCGACGTCGTGTTGATGTTGCAACTTCATTGTCCAAAGCACAAACGTTACTCGAATTACAGTAGGCGTTTTCGAACAAGCAATCGTTATTGATAAAACACTCATCTCCGACAGCTGTAAAAGAATATAAATTATCAATAATATTTAATTGTAAATTTTTTAACTTTATAAAAATGTCATAATTATTACCGTATCCTCCTCTTCTACAGGTACGATATTCTCGTTGATAAAATCCATCGCTACACTGACAAGTACCATTGACACAAGAAGTAGCTTCTATGTCGGCATTAACATAGCAATTGACGTTCGAATCACATTTCTCAAAAAGGCCTAAAGAATAATATACATTTTTTTATTAATAAACGTAAATTTTCAAGAGCAGCTGAATTTCTACAAAGGGATCTAAACCCTATCGGAATAATTTCGCGTTATACTTTACATTGGTTTTGCCAAATTATCCCGCTACGATAAATCAGTAATTTACTCTAGGGGTAGTTTCGCATCGGACAAAGTCTTAAACCACCCATCCTTATGGTGTTTAAACTTTCAAACAATTTATATCATTAACCACAATTTTGGCTGGGTCTCCTAGTTGCGAACTTAAATTGAACTCACCGGAAGTAGCATAACATCGTCCATGAATATAATGATAGCCATCGCCACACTCGCACATATTATTAGTGCAACTTGCACCGGTCAATAGATAATTAGTGCATTGTAAAGTTTCTTCGCATTCATCGCCGTATGCAGATGCAACTGTTGATAAAAAAAAGTAATAAAATTTAATGACACCTGGTGAGTTTTGTATTTTTTGTAATATCTTGTTGAAAAAAAATTACTTTTAAGACAGGCCGTCATGGCCACATTAAAGATGTAACCATCATTGCAACTGCAATGATCGTTTACGCAGCTGCTATTAGTCGCGCTGCAGTCATTGTCGGATTTGCATTCCCAGTTTGATGTCCTGAGAGCGATTTCTGCAAGAACTTCGGCATCCTGTTCGGCGAGGCTCTGGATCGAAGCTAATGTAAAAAAATGTTGCGAAATTGATAAGCAAAGAAAAAGTTGAATGATCCATGTTGACATCTCTGACATCTTATTTCTTAATGATTTATTGTAACACGTGTTAAATATTTATCGATTGTGACTAATGGATATAAGTAGAGCCAGGTGTCTTATCACATCAGTGTCCTGGATACAATTTTCTTAGTCGCGAATAACGTTAATGATTCTTATCAGATGTTGGATAAGCCAGAAAAGAATGCTTATCGCTATTATATTCTGAATATCATCCGGGACTCGTATTTGCTCAGCAAGGCTATCGTGACTCGTATTAAAATTATTAATCGCGATAGTTCCACGTTGAAATTCGATAACGAACTTTTCTAGATTTTAATTTACTTTTTACATACTTTCTCACGAGAAACATGGCAATTTTTATGGAGAACGTTAACTACAGCACCAGTCGAAGGTACCTGCTATGTTCTTGGACAATGATTCATTGTCGTGTAAGAGGGGAAATTAAGCACGTAGACGACCTTCCGTACTCTTGCCCTTTTACATTTACTCGAATCTACTTTTATCGACCGAGAAAGCTGCCAGCCGCACTTACCGACCGCGAGCACTCGGTTCTAAGGTTCTTCGAGCGTTACTATACAGTATCAGAGGTGCGAAGAAAGTGTGATGGACGTTAAAATAAAAGCATAAAGAACCTTTAAAAAGAACAAAGATTTATGATTTGAAAACAAAATATATTTTATGGATTTCCACAAGCTCCAAGGAGTTTGCACGGAAACTGCGTCAGAGTGGTAAGATTGAGTGACAAAGAATAGCTGGACGAATTCTTATAGAAGCAATCTAGTCACGAAGAGTTTTTTTTCGCACGAAGCAGACAGTTTGCGTGTCCCATAAGAAAACTAGTACAAACTGATGAATATCATTCGAATGGATATAGGATAAATGTATGAATGCGAAACATGATTTATCGTAAGGAGAGTGTCTCCCGTTTTTTATATTCAGAATGGAAAGTAACCTAAAAGTCACGACAGCCGTTACGCGTCGTTCAAATTCGCTTTCCATTTTGATTATCGTTAGATACTTTCTTCATAATATTCTCACGTTCCTTTTACCAATATACAAAATCTACATGTCTTACCCTGTACTAGCGAGACGCTAAAGAAAATCACTAGACACACCAGGTAATTACTGAGGTGCAGCATCTTGCAAGTTTTTCCTATTAACTGTTCTCCACTTGAATTGAGACTGAGAACAATTGCCGAGCTAACGGGCAAAACATGGACACCTGCAATGCTATCGGATTGTATATCTATAACGATTGATACGAATAACTTTGACACTTCGATTTAACTTTCCTCTAATCTTATCTAAGACAGGCTTCTTCAGCTGCCTACTGAACTATTGTTATTATTTATTGAATGAATTGAATCCGCCGATAGAAGCGTTAGAAATATAAAAGGTCATCGGTCATTATGTAATGGAGAAAAGAAAAAGAATTTTCTTCCCAGACACTTTTATGACTTATGAGGACTAACTGGGCTTTTAATTAATTAATTCAGTTCTTGCGTCACTTCCGCTTGACGATTGGTTTATTGTCAAGGTCAAGGACATATTACACGTGACTTAATCGGTGAAAGTTCTCTTAAAGGTTAACTACCCCTAAACCGAAAATGACGCTTGTATGGATACGTTGGAAGGTACGACCGATGACGTCACGGGCAACGCGGATCGAGTCTCGTTTTAACGACGGGCCCTTATAGAGCCTGAAATTACGTGCATAATTAAAATTGTGAGAAGTCGGACGTAATTATTATAATTTTTTTCATTTCTTTTTTGGACACTCCAGGATATCGAGAATCTTTATTGTATTCGTTTCAGGATTAGCTGATTGCCATGATGTTAGAACATACACTTTTGTTCCGATGTCACGATTATCCCAATTTTCGTACAAATGAGTATTTTCTAAAAATAACATAAAATCTATGAATCCCGATGTAAAATCAATTGAGCATTATGTAATTTCGTGAATTATTTCTATTCATATTTTCATACTGATAAACAGTGTATATCGATCAGAATTATCTTTATTGATATAGGACAACAAATAAATAACGATTACGCAGAAGACGGCTTAAAATTTATGTTATTTAAAATGTCAAAATATAAATAGTTGAAGGAAAAACCGGCTCACGAAACTAATTGACTAGCTTTGTAGTTGAAGTTAATTTTTAATTTGATTAATAACATTTAAATAGTTTCCCTGCGTTGTTATCTAGCGCCTATTTTTGCGTTCCAGTGTTCATATCGAGGTATAATATTTAATAGTCGAGAACCTTGAATTTTCAACAAGTAAAGCTAATGAAAGTCGTTTCCACCCACTATACAGGTTTAAAAAAGTAATTATGAATATCTCCGAGCGCAGTAGAAAAGAGAAATGGAGTTGTAAATTTTTACTTACCATAGGAATTTTCATTTTTTATTCGGCTACTGCCGTAAAACGTAAAAGTGTGGCGCAACAACGTGTTACACAGCGAAGGTAGCACCGTGGAGTTAAAAACTTCGAAGAAACAAAGCGTCAGCCAATTTATCCTAATTTTCTCTACTGGTAGATTGACCGTGCGACTAATGTTGCTCAACTTCTCGCAGCATCATCAGTTGACCTAAACACGATATGGGATGACCTCTAGACATCTTCCCAGCATAATGGGAAATCCGAGAGTAACGTTTATCGGCAAGCCAGCCTGACCCAGAGAAGTCAAAGTGAATATTAAAATGTTGTCGATGCGGAGGACTCTGCAGTTATCGTGTGATCGTTCAACATGAAGGAATCTTGTAGCCTAGGAAAGGGTAAGTGAAATTTTGGAAAATCCGATCACAAGACACAATTTTGATTATTCGTTACACGTTAAGATTCATGATAACAATGACAAATATTCCGTACAGAAAAGTTGGTGTTGCCTGAAGAAATAGATTTATTTCACAAACAAAATGGATTCTCCAATACGACCAGAGTGCGCGGGAAGTTCAGCAGCATCTTCAAGTTCCTCATATGTATTCTGCTGACTATTTTTCTAATACTAATTGCATACATGCTACTGAATTACTATAAGACTGACGAGACGGAAATAAGTTTCTGTGGTACATTGATTGTTCCTGAAGATGAAGAAATGACTGTCCAGCCGACGGAAGAATTGCGGACAATGACGAATGAGACAGAGAAGAAAAGTATAGATTTTTTAGAGAGGATAAAGGATTCTATGATTCTCAATTACGAATCCGAGTATGATGATTATTCGACAGTTTCACCAGTTATTCAAGACACTGAAAATGAAACAGTAACGACGATGATGACTTTAGAACCGGAATTATTAGATACTGAGGATGGAAATAATATTTTGACATCAGAACTGAACGGGAAAGAATTTTTGAAATTAGATGGTACATTTTTGACCTTTACTACCGAGACTTCTCAAAGTGACTTTAACGATGAGATCACGAATTCACTAAAATACAATGCTGCTTTTGATAATATAGAAAGTTTGGGAATTTCGCCGGACGAAATTACTTGGGGCGATCCTAAAGAAAATTCTTCTGAAGAGAACAATGAAAAATCAAAAGATTCAATATGGGATTTTCTTTTTCCACAAAGATCATTCGGCACGGAGGTACGCGATGATGTGGACGAGAGTGATCTAGAATCAAAAGACGTCTATTATGACACTTGGCCTACTTCGACTTATATGGATAATGACGCCCTGGACCCTGATTACACGAATTTGGAGAAGTCAGAACAACTTGATCCCGTTTCCCTACCGCCGAAACGTACGCATTGCAAATTAATGAAAATTGATATGGCTGCAGATACCAATACCGAATCTCACGAAGGCACGTTAATAGTCACGGAAACCCGATCAGATTCGAAGTACAGTACTAAAGAGCTGTATGGTGATATTGATGACATGAAAAATTCGTCGAATCTTTCTTCGTTCAATGATGATTACGTCGTAAGGAATCATTCGTATTGGGGCGATGACCTAAGTGACAAAACAAAGTCGTATGAAGACTACAACGACTACTACGATTATATGAAGGATTACGGGGAAGATTCCAATAAGAAAATTCAAGGAAAGATTACGAAGCAGGATGACGTTTCTGAGGAAGATTTTTATGATAAAATTTTCGGGACTCCCGAAGAATCTACGTTTAAGAGCAACGACGAGCGAGTATCAGACGAGGACATGGGTTTTGATCAAATATGGGATGAATTATTTTCGAGATTACACACAGTGATTGATGATGATTCACTATCCATGGAGTCATTTTCCGAAAAAGTAGAATCAAATTACTTTGAAATATTATGCATGATTGTCAATGTTACTTTAAAGTATATTAAAACGCATCCTGTCGTTGAAATTACCGACGGAGACCGACAGCTTATGAAAAGTCAAATACCAAAGCTACAGAATGTAACAGAAATTTGTGATAATATGTTTAATTCAAATTCAGGCAGTACTCTTAATCGTATGATAACGGAAATAAGCGAACTTCATTGGGACGAGTCGGAGATGGAAAGTCATAACGTGAAACGATCTGTAGGGTCAAAAAATTACGGTAAGTTCTGAGAGTGTGATATATCATTCAAAAAAATAATTACGATCATTATTTTGTCTATAGATAATTCGATGAATCGTTTAATCAACGAGGAAAAACCGGCTGAGATATTACACAACGCTATACAAAAGAAAAAAATGATTCTGCTACAGAAACTGGAACAGATCGACGAGAGTTATTACCAATCCTTGGAATCAAATCTAGAGGAATTTTTTAATCGAATGGAATTGTTATCGCAGCATATCGATCGGCTTCACGAACGTTACTTAAAAATGAATGAATTAAGTGACGATTATATATCGAAAGAACTTCCACCCTCGTGAAGATGTATAATTAAATATTTTATTCGAGATAGATAATCTATGATATGTAAATCAATCGATTGATATTAATTAATTCGAATTAAAGGATACAAAATAATTTTTCTATTAATATCCCCACAACAAATTGATAATTTCGAAAATGGGATTTATAAGTATTAAACGTAGGCATGTTCCAAGCCAATTAATGTATTAATCGCATTGCTGCGCATAGGCCTTGAACTTTATGCTAATCCGTTTGAATTTATGCCAGTGGTGAACCGATAACGTTGGATAATTCGTATTCGTTGCAAATAAGCCACAAGTGTGGATGCATCTTGTTGTTATCGCCAGCATTGAGAATTCCTCTTAATGTATACTCCGGAGTTAAGTAAACAAAATTCCTTTAAAAAAATTTCATCCAAACGATAACGTTGACAGAGTCGATACGTGGAAATAAGTTGACGTACGAATCGCGTCAAAGCACTAACGTCTTATTAAACGAGACATCCTATGAACAATGTTAACGAGATACAATTTCAAAGGAGATACAATTTCTGTAAAATCGAAAATAATTTTTTTAAAAGAAGACAAAATTTGCTTGAGCTCTAGTAGCTATAAAGTAGCTGAAACAATGCAATAAATTCCAAAGTGCTTTCGTGCTCGCCTTAGGCCCCCAATAATGAGTCCTTCTCGTATGCATAAACCAGAGCATGCAACTTGTTAGCATTTAGCTAGGACGAATCAAACAAGTATATTTAGATCAAATGATTATTAAATACGGACTTTGGTCAAACCTTAGAAATTTTAAATATTATTGGCACATCAGTGATTACTTGAAAACGCGCATACGTTTCATTTGGCATAAAAGATCATCCGCGTCTGGTTTCCCCTACGAGGGTACGTTGACGGTCCTAATGTTCATCCCTTAAAAAATCACATTGACCTTTAGGGTCTTAGAAGTGACATATTTGAGTAAATCATTAACACTGATTTTTTTTAAATATAGCCTTCTTTCTACGAATTTTATACTGTGTATATAATTTTCTACAGTACAGCCCCAGTGTGCACGCACCCTCGAAGAAAATGTCAAGCAGTCTGTGCCAGCAACCATTCCATTAGGAACAAATGCAATGATTAGAATAATAGGTAGTTTCGCCACCAAGGGGTTGTCCCCGTAACCTATTTTCAGGGTGAAACTGATATAGGGGGGTGTCTGCAAAAGGTCCTTAGTGCGACCACCAAGATATCTATTACTTAATATCATTTGAAATAATGAATTATTATATTTTTAATTAATTCGTTTATTATTTAACAGTTTCCATATACTTATAAAATTCCAGGGCTTGCAATGATCTTACCAACGTATCAGGTTTTCAAACCGATTTATCATCCCCCAATGGTTTACTCATAGCCAAGCAAATTTTGCACCTGGTTCATCCTCATTATTCAGATTTGCATAATTTCCGTTAATACTGCATATATATATCCATGAAAATGGCTTCTAGTTTGATTAAAGTCAGGCGTCCGAGAGGTTAGGTAGCTCTAGATAAGCTACCTCTCGAGGATAGGTTATCCACGTTTTGGGTTGGCTAAGGTGCTACTAGTCTTGAGGTTGGTAGTACGGAGCAACCTGGTAGGGGTAGTTCGAAGGCTTAAAAGGCCATGAAACGTCTTTGCGTCACGCAGTCTACAAACTACCCAAGAGCATTAAAGATTTGAGTGAGAGTCGTGGGAATAATTTTTTTTACAACCTAAAAAAACACCGTGTTATCCGACAAGCTTGAAAAAGGGATAATTATCTACTGCGAAATTTATATTAACGATTGTATTACGGGAAGGGAAGATTACTGTCAGCTTTTATAGTGACTTTGCCCTTTTACGTCAGTCGGAAGATAACTCTGTAGCATAAATTAAAATTAAGTCATACTTTAAAGAAAACGTTTCAACGGTAGATTTGAAATACAGAAGGAGGTTTCATTTACATTATTCGTTAAGCCATGAAGGAAACTATGGGGATGAAGATTATCGTGATAACCACCACGATTGCTATCGCAATTAATCCTGTCTGGTCGCTGGTAACCTTCGGCAAGAGTAATCCCCAGAATACAAATACGAATCAAGCACCCGTACCAACCCCTGGTAAGTACATACAGCACATATATCAGTACCAACATATACATCGTAAAAAAAAATCTTACGTATCTGATAAGAAAAATTATCAATAGTTCAAAGGAATCATCCAATTCCTGTCACACACACAGAAACACATACTAACTGTCACGTATATCCCATTTAATCATATAGGAATAGGTTTTTTTTTTTCCTAATCAATACAATCAGTTCCAGGGTTGGCAGTCTTGTGATACTTAACACACGGTTTAAAAATCCTTTAAAATTTTTACTCCATCTATATCGTATGTAACTAATGCGAAAAAGTCAACTCTATGCATACATCTCCGAGGGTTTACTGTAGCTATCTTAATTATTAATGCTAATTAAAACAACTCCCTACGTATTTGAAGTCACGCCTTATACAATGTTTTCACCTTGACGCTATGGTGCTACCAGGTTGCGTATCTTCCAAGGGGATCTTTGCTATAGCTATATAGATAGAACGTACATGTTCCAAGTGTCAAGGCCACTTTGAGTGTAGATGCATGCTAATGTCCTGGCTGAATACCCAGAGTGCAACTGTAGAAAGGCGCTTTAAATGTCGACAAGGGTGGTGCAATAATTCAACGATACCGCAAGGGTTAGATACTCGCACGAGCCCTAAGTAGTGCCCATTCTATTAATTTACCCAATCTACGCCAGTAGTCTGCTAATTTATGTGACTTCCTGGTATCAGCCTCAAATAGGGTGGATCACGAGATACTTGGGCCTTTGAAAATTTCAGGAACTTATAAACATCCCCGGGTACAATTTACGAATTAACTGATTGCGCTAAAATTGCGTGGCGCGTGAGAAATTATATAGTGTACCTGTATTATGCTAATAGACGTGTGTAACAAGAATTTTACATTATATGAACATTAAATATTTATGCTTTCTACTACCCCGTGACCCGAATACACACGAATTTTCAGCCCAATTTGATATTCTATAAAAATAATGCGGGAATGTATATACAGTTAATATGTATATCGTGTGTAACGAACTTATTTCATGTTTTTCTTTTGCTATTTCAATATTTATCTCAATTCTCGCTAGTCATTTGCAAAGGAAAATGGCTGTTGTAGGTATGGTCGTAGCGAATAAATTTTTTTATGTACGAAGGTAAGCAGCTTGCTGGTGTTTTTTTGAAAAAAAAAAAAATCTTTTCAAACTTGATCCATATCTAAAGCAGTTATAAATTACTGTGCGTATGTACAGGAGGATCATAGGATCCTTAAGGATCTTCGTCCTGTCACGATCCATGATCTAATGTGATTTACCGTTTCGTATTTAAATTTATGTCACGATGGCCCACCTGCGTGCTTTTGAAATATGTGAATTACAAGGTAATTGATATGCAAAAATTTTTTTAAACTAAATTAATGTCAAAGCTAATTAACTAACAACAATTAGGAGCCATTAAATTAGTATCGAGCTAATCATTATTTATTGGTAAACAAATAATTCGAAAATTATACACTATGACGTTATAACGTAACATATCTTATACATGTGGGAATATTATTTTTTTTACAGTTGGCAAGGCTCGCGAATGCAGAATGGATGCGGACTGCGCTGGAATTCTGAACACCACCTGTACCTCTGACCGAACGGTTGGCAAGAGTCGTTGTCTCTGCAGTGATAGATCAGTACCGATGAATGGAATTTGCAACGTGAAATGGAAACGTAACAATTTTTCGTTTACTTTAAATTAGGGAGAAAAAATCGGTTTCTCTACCGCATTATATAATTTCTATGAATTTTACTCAAAGCCTGTACTAGCTCTTAGTGACGTTTGCGGAAAACTTTCTTGTTTCGTGCGAGCTAGCTTCACTGTGCCACAGGCTTATGTTCGCTCCCCTTATCAACGTGCTTGTTATCGATACTTTTCAACGAGGAAAAAAGAATACTAGTTTAAACTAATAAAATTTTTCATGAAAAATAGAACCCTAGACCTTTCGAGAACTGTCCTAACTATTGACTTTTCGCATAAGAAACTTACGTGAGTTTCTGTAATATGTACGTGAGGAACTAACAGCGTTCTCTATGGTTATCTATGCAAATTCAGAAGTCCCGTGGCGAAACTGCCCCTTTTCTCTTCCTTAACTAACCACTAACGTCTTTAGGGGCTGAGAGAGGGTTTAACCTTCCTTGCCATACGATGAAATAATTTTCAAACAAGAATACACACACCCTTACTACTAACCCTCTTGTGCTTATTGTCTAAGGCTAACGGCCAACAGCTAACGATTTTTTATTCTCGGACATATATATATATATATATATATATATATATCCACAAATCTATCTTAAATGTATACTTGTCAGCTACAGGAAATCAAATCTCTGGATCATGTTCCATCATTAACAATAACGAACGTTGTATCTCTTGATGAATTAATACAGATGAGGGTGGCAAAACAGAATTTTCTAGAATTATTTTAAAGAGGTCAACGAATATGAATAACAGTATGTAGAAATTATGATTCGCATGTTATGTGGCTATAAGGAGATTGAGTTTTTGTTACATAACCTTTACTATATGCATTGCACAGAATGTACATATATTGCATAGTAGTCTAGCCGTTAATGCCTGGCATCCTATGGAATAGCATTGTTGTTCCGTAATCGTCTATCAGGCAAACAAGTGCAAGCTTCGTCTTGGTCACTTGTGCTTGGTAAGGATGATAAAAAATTCTTATGTTGCCTCGAAGAACGACTGAAACAGATCAGTTTTAGTTTATAGATTGTAAATATAGACAGATTAGGTTTTTTTTCGAGGGTAACGATTGCTAGTAATTAATAAATGGAAATAATCAAATGATTTTTCTTTTTCCTTCAGCACTCCGGTCACTGTGCAATGATGATTCGGAATGTGGCCATGGGGCGCATTGCGTGCAGTCAGTCCAGAATAATGTTACGTCGATGGAGAAACATTGTAACTGTATGCCGGGATACATGGAAGATGATCTTATGTGCAATGGTAATATTTTCGATTGAATTATATTGATATAAAATAATGACTGTAAATTTCATGTTATTTTAATCCGTTAATATCTGTCACTATACGCAGGCAGTCAATCCGTCTTCAGAGTCTCCTTGATGACATCGCTGGTGGCTGTGGTGATGATAGGTAAAATTATGAATTCGGCGTAAACGCTGTGGGAATGGAGATTACAATAGGGAAGATGGAAATAGAAGAGAATATAAAGGGCCGGATGCGAAGGGGTCGTTGGGGGTTATTAGTTAATATGACACTGATTAGAATGATTTAATTTTTAATTGCACTACTTTCAGAAGCATTGATGACAAGCGAGTTTGGAGGTTTCATGTGAACATATATGTATTTACCATGTGATAGTTTTCGACTGACTCTGTTTATTGTATGGGATAACGTACGATAGGAGTTATAATGAAATTATTAAATTTTTTCACTTGATTTTATGGCTGAATTTTGGTGGGGAAAAAGACACGAGATCAAAGGGATCGAATGTATGAATATTTATATAAATTGATCAATTAATAATGTTGCAACGTATAGTGGTATGGAACGTTTGATCGGTAGTCCTTTTATCAGGATTTATAAGCTTTAGTAATTTACGCATGGGCGAATAGGATTCGTCGATCATATAATATATATATACTATAAGCTGTGTAGGATGATACAGAAAATAATGGTAGATTGGAGGAAAGATCAAAGTAGAATTAAGATTGAGACGAGCTTGTAGAATATTTTGATTCGCATGTTTATATTGTTCGATTTTACAGAGGAATTTTGCAAAAAATGTCAAACTATATATTTTTGTTCTTTATCGATAATATAACTTCGATCGATCTGGAATAAAATTTTAAAAGAATATTGTCAAGCAATACTGATATTAGATCTGCTCGTTAATTTAGAATATTTGCAATTAAGTTTGTCCCCTCGATTGCATTAGTATTCGTGGATTTTTCGTCTTTATTATTGCAATTCGCAACTGGCTAATCTGCCACATATGCCAAGGATGCCTTAAAGTACGAAAGTGGCTGCACTAGTGGGAAATATATCTTGAAGTAGTATATACTATCCCATCGATACGTCGGTTTTATTCTAGTCTTAACATATTTTGTAAAATTTGTATGTTAAATTATAGCTTATAAAGTATAGGACACATTAATATCTTCACAAATGATATATTTTCCTTTTGTATAACTCTAGTACGTCGTGCACCAAATAAACTTAAAGATTCACCGATAAGTATTGAGTAATAAATTCCAAAAGTGAATAATTAATTAATTATTTAAATATTCATAATTTATAGGCATATTATATTTTTTGAAAAACCACTGACGTCACCGTGCTGCCGATCTTTCCGCCGAATTTGAAAGAGGGGGTAGGTATCATCTGTAACACTTTAAAATCTGCACATACGGAGGAAATTAGAAAATCAATCTATAAATTCCTTATTTGATTTGAATATTTTACTTGAATACTGATCTTACAATCTTTGAATTGACTCTGAAGCTCGGATTCCGTCCAATTGCAGGAAGTTAAGATGAATAATCCATTCGGTAAAAGAATATTGTGTACATTTTTTATGTACTTTTCTCGTTTTTCTTTTGGATTATCTGGGTTGAGACTTATTGCATCGTAAGTTCCTTTGTCGTGCGCTACTTTGAAGTCACTCGTTAAGCTGGATTGATCTTCGCTCAATATGTCACAAACTTTTAGGTCGATATTCGACAGTTCTTTATTTTTCAACACTCCAATAGCCAGGTCAATAGCTTTTTTAGAATAATCTACACCTGTCATATTTTTGAAGCCCTCTTCAGCGAGTTCCACCAGCATCATTCCATTTCCACAGCCTAAGTCTATTATCTTGTCGTTTTGATTGATCAGATCTGTCCTCGAACTCATCCATCTGCATATGTAATACTATTTTTATAATTAATTCAAATTATCTCACAAAAATTTATTTTTGAAGGGATCTTCTATATCGAGTAAAATTTCAGATTCAAAACAGTTCTTATGAAGACTACAGAGATGGGGTCTGCTGTATCTTTCGTACAGGTTTCTCCATTAACAACGGAGTAAAGTTTTTGAATTGAAAAGAAAAAGAATATGAAATTATTATACATTACTAAAACTATGTACTTATCTATCACCTTGTATTTACCTAACTATCCTTAGAGCACTGTCCTCGCCAAACCATACTTCACCGACATCGCCGTGACTTCGAAAGTTAGCTATTTCCAGAGCATACGTTTTTTCCCAACTGCAAGATGATTAAAAACATGTTACCTTTATTATTTCATTACATTATGTTACGTTAACGTTTAATATTTCAGGAAACATACTACTCCTGGGTTCCAAGATCGGATGGGTACAATTCTTGCGAATGATTTTCTGTCATCTTTGAGTACAATTTTACTGGTCCTACTTTACTCTTGATTTATAATCTCGGTCCAAATAGTGGCGATTAAAGCACAACAATTAACTGCACTTGTACTTAAATGGCTTAATGAAAGGTCGAGGAATTGATAGTTACTTTAGTCACTCAGCATTGAAACGTGTTGTTACTTCATAACCTAACCTAACTGTTGTTTCCATAGATTTTGTAATTTTTGAGTAGCCTTACCGGCCTTACCTAACCTAGTCTCATACCATACTACATCAAACCTGAGCCACTAGTATTATATGCATAATATCGTGTCATCCTGTACACAATAGAATTCAGTGACTAGCTGAAAGCAGCTAATATCTCTCTTTAGTGTGTTCAGTGCTAATAGTGCATTAATACTGTAACTTCAACATGAATATAATTAAAATATCAACTGCATTGCATTTAGGTAGGTAAAGAACTATTTAAAGTTTTTAATAAATGTTTGAATACCATTAATAGGTTTCATTCTGTTATACAGGTAAGCAAAGTATGAAAATGCCAGGATTGCTTGTACGTTCAATGTCAGTAGCTGCAGAACCAAAGCAGCAGACTGATATAAAACCAAAAACTGGTATACTAATGTTAAATATGGGTGGTCCAAGCCACACTGATAAAGTACCAGAATATTTGTTACGTATAATGACGGACCGAGACATGATACAATTACCAGTTCAAAGGTATAGAGTTTAAATAAATAAGCTTAAGAAATTGATATAAAACATTGATACATACTTTTTTATGTATTTATAATATACAGTCAGTTAGGGCCATGGATTGCTAAACGACGAACACCTGATGTGCAGAAAAAGTATGCAGAAATTGGTGGTGGTTCTCCTATTTTAAAGTGGACAAATACACAAGGAGAATTACTATGCAAGCAATTGGATAAGGTTTCTCCTGATACTGCACCACACAAGCATTATGTTGCATTTCGATACACTGACCCTCTTACCGAGGACACCTTACAACAAATCGAGAAGTAATATTTTAAGAAACAAATAGAAAAAAATATTTATGAAGCTACAGTTTGTTAATTTAATTAATGCGTCAATGGGATAAAATAATGAATATTAAATTAATTATTATTTTTCAGGGATGGTGTTGAACACACTATAATTTTTTCCCAGTACCCTCAATATAGTTGTGCCACAACGGGTTCCAGTTTTAATGCCATATACAAATATTATAAACAAAATCAATTGCCAAAAAATATGAAATGGAGCATTATTGATCGATGGGCAACTCATCCACTTTTAGTTAAAACATTTGCAGAAAGAATTAGAGCAGAATTGGTTCAATTCCCCAGTGACATTAGGAATGACGTTCTCATATTGTTCTCAGCACATTCTCTACCATTGAAGGTTACTTATTAGTTATATAATAATGATATTTCATATATATATATATATAATAACGCAATGTATGTTTATGATTTTGAACGATTAAGGCTGTAAACAGGGGTGATGCATATCCATCTGAAGTTGGTGCCACCGTTGCGCTAGTGATGCAAGAATTAAATCACTGTAATCCATACAGTTTAGTGTGGCAATCAAAGGTACAATCTTATTATATAACTATTTAACGTCACGTCTATAAATATTTCCATGAAATTCAATTGTTGTAAAGTTCTAAAGTTCTAATGGTAGATAATTTTTATCAATAAGGGAAGTAAAATGAGTCAAGACAATACAACTTGTTCTGGAATTTCATCCAAAGATCTTTTGGACTTGGAGCATTCTTATTATTAACTAGAAAATCAGGAATATTTGCCAGTCTAACAATAACTCCTAGTTAGCGCAATTGTATTAATGAATAACCTTGCAGCTATTTCAGTTTGACTGATCAACTAATATTAGGAAAGCGCATAGCGTTAGTAGTTTCTGAGGTATAATATAATTGACATTTTATAACTCATATCTTTATGCTTCCTCTAGGTTGGACCTTTACCTTGGTTGGCACCATTTACTGATGATGCAATAAAGGCATATGTAAAGCAAGGAAAAAAGAATTTTATTTTAGTACCAATTGCTTTTGTCAATGAACACATCGAGACACTTCATGAACTGGACATCGAGTATTGCCATGATTTGGCTCAAGAAGTGAGTAAAGTATGAATTAAAATTAATACACATATTTAATAATTAATCTACATAATTAATATTGTTCAGGTGGGAGTGGAGAGAATAAGACGTGCTGCTGCACCAAATGATCATCCATTATTTATTGATGCCATGACGGATATCGTTACCACACATATGAGATCAAATCAGCCGATAAAACCCAAATTTTTAACACGGTGTCCTCATTGTGTTAATGAAAATTGTGCACAAAGCAAAAACTGGTATGCCCAGATTTGCAAAGTATAAATAAAGTAAAATACTAGAATGTTATACAAAGAATGTCATAACACTAAGGATATTTTTATTCAATTTCTATGCAAATAGGTCACATATAATATCATGTGAAATAAAGTACAATGAAAATCAATTGTGGTAATTTTGTACTTCTTATCATTTTTATGCCAAATATTTAATTTTCCTAGTATTAATAGTCAAATAAATTGTTGATTACTGGTTTGGCAAGGTTAGTGAACATGACATTAAACATCTCTTATTGGATAAATTGCATGAAATACAATGTTTTTTTATGAAAAGGAATACTGCTATTATTCTTGTAAAATATCTGTAGCATTAAAATTGTAAAAAATACTAAAAGAACGATTGAAGAAACAATAAACATGTGCAATACTTATCTCAAGAGATATTCGAATACTAACTGCAGTGCAGTAAAGTAACCAAGTCGATCTGCGAAATGTCAATCAAATTGACCTCGCATTTGCATCCATGCCATTATTGTAGAGATACAAGCCACTCCACTTTCATAAATTAGTTCAACTCAAACAGTACTCCAATTAACATTAATTTGTTTTGAAGCCATTTTGAGAGTTAGTTTGTGCAATCGAACGCGAAAGATTTCTAAATTGCAATTCCTTCAGAGTCATGTTCCGGAGTACCACCTAAATACTGTCATTGCGACAATACCTTCTATACTATCACATTATTTTTATTTCGACCTCATTTTTTTAAATTGAACAACTGAAATAACCGAGGACTAAAATAAGTATTGAATCTACTAATGATAAAGCAAGTCAACGACTCGATCCAATATTGACGCCTGTGATCAATTAATATTGAATAAATCCACGTATTTAAAGTGTTCGTAGTATTTATATATGTATATATATATCAGTTATTATATATATATATCGATTACCACAGATTTCACAAAGCCCAAGAGACATAAAACTAAATAAAACTCGTTGAATAGGCCTATAAGCTCTTTCGAATGACATCCAATAGCAGCAAAGCTATCTGGGTAATAGTATCTTCAAAACAGTTGGAAAATAGTTGAAACGGGATCTCTATTTCTCCTGATTATATCCAGCCTCCTTCTTGAGTATTCTTTGGATGGAGACAGCTATGTCACACTATAGTATCATAGCCAATAAGACGCCAATGATATCGCGCAGAAACGAGTAGAAAAATAGAAGGATAACTGGGGCTGTTTTAAAAGAAGCCAGCAGAGCTAAACGCAGGATCAGTTCGATGGAACAGTGGCGCTCTCCAGCATACTGCGGCGAGTATATAAGTCAGGAATGTCGCCGGTAGCGTTCAGTATGTGTCATGCATTGCGAGTGCGAGCGTCAGTGATGGCTGTTCGAGTGCGGTTGAAGATGCAATGCAGTGCGGTTGCATTGTCGTTTGTTGTTTTTGTTATAGTGTGCGGTGTAGATCTAGTGAATGGAATGTTCGAGCATAGACATTGTAGCCATCAGCATCCACGTCCTCATGAGGTAAGTTAGATTCCCTTGATATAGCTAGTTTCTAACCTACAGACAAACTCCAGTGCTATGCCAGTTATCGGCCTCCTGGCACGTTCACCCTTTCCGACTGGCTCGAGCCACATTCAAGTCAATACTCGTGTAGAAAGAAGTTGCAGTCTGTCATTTGCAGAAGATTTCTTTGTCAATACAGATATTAGGATACACGTGACTTCATTCGAAAGGCTTCCTTCTAGTTTAAACAAACGCGTGCGTGGTGCAATGGGCATTTTCCTTGTCACGTGCTCTCAGCTTGGATTTGTTTACGTTTTCACCGTTGGCCTAAAACATCTGATTACGTTATTTATGGTCGCTGTTGGACGATAATAGAAATTCTTTGACACTTTGAGATCGTCGTTCAACCGGTGGCATATGGGACCACGTGGATTCGGATTGTTTACGTAGTCTTTAGGTTTGTTATAAAATTTCGAAGTAGCTACGAATTATTTGAACTACGGACGGACTTTTATACTTATTATCATCGTGTTTTATAATCACAATGTAGACGGACAGTTTCGAAACTATTTCAAGTGTTCATTAAGAGTTCGCGGTTTGTTAGACATGTGATTACGACGTTTCGAAAGTGGAACCTAGAAGTTTTCATAATTTTGGAGAATTCCTTGAATCTCTCGTTTAGTTATTTCATTTTCTCAGAAAGTAAGATTGTTCATTGCGCTCTTAATAATCCTTTAACTACTTTATTTGGCTTTTATGATTTTAATAGAATAGTGAAATAATCCTCTACCCGCTTATTCTATCGCCGTATTATAATCTCATTGAAGGTACTAATGACTTTTTTGTAGTTCAATTGTTCAGTTGTCGATTGCGAACTCACAGATGAAATAGTACAGGCGGAGATTTTATTTGCGGTATTGTATTGCATTTATAGCCAAGAGCTAAAGCGCCAAGTGGTTATTGACAATTAGCAATTAACGACTACGTAGTCTCAGTGAGCGTTCATTACTAGTGATCTCGAGCGACTATAGATTCAATTTCCAAGGACAATTAGAGTATAATGTTGAGGAAAAATCGTATATAATAAAAATCCAGTCTTTCCTATGGTAATCATAAACAACGAAGTCGACAGTAATATCCTATGTAACCTGGAGAATTCGAACATTTTCCCACTCTGCCGTATGGCGTAATTAAGTGAACCGTTTAAGCTAGTAGTCAAAATAAATGACCACGTACATCAAGCTAATTACGTAAACGAGGCTTTGACTGGGCATCATTTACTCCGAGCGTACGGATCTCTAATACGCTTTTAAATATTTACCTTTGCCTTTGCCATTGTGAATCGCATGATTTACTGAAAATTACTTCAAGCATTATGGACATGGTGAAAACGAAGTAAATAATTTGGAGTTTTTACGGAATACAGATAAAATCGGTATCGTATGCGGAAAAAAATGAGTAAATATAGGATAAATAAAAACTAAACGCAATTATCAATAGAAAGGTTTTTTGTGTTTTAAACAAAAAATAGCGACGTTGCTCCAAGCCCGCATTTGCCGTGTCGTGCATGCTGTGGGTATTGTGTTCACACATCGGAGCTTTACGTAGAATCGAATTGCGGAATAAAAATTGTCAGAGCTATGTAGGGTTTGTGATTGTTTGAAAAGCTCGTCTTTTTAATTTCGTGAGAATCCTTTATTCGCAATTGAAAGGAGAGTGAAAATAATGTGTGTTGCCACAGTTAGACTGCCTCTTGCATAACAAGCAAAACCCATCAGTCGTTCTCTATAAAAACCGGGATAAATGAAATCTCGATTTTTCTTCATATTATCCGATTAACGTTTACACTGTGATTAATTACATACACGCAGTATCTATTTCCCATTAAATCATGGATACGTAACTCTGGGTTATATTTCTTGTTAAAGTTACTAGTCAAACAATACAAAGGAATTTTAAAAGTCCTTATAAACGTGTACTAATCATTATCGTCTGCAACTACTTCCTTGTCTCTCGTTACGGATTCATAATCGTTATAGGCACTATATAACGTGCTAAAGGTCAGTCAATATGTGCGCTTGTTTATCAAGCGTTCATTTTAATTCGTTCGATACCGCCGAATTCCTCACTTTCGCAAAATGCCAATAAACCGCGGCGCGTTGTCAAATCATCCGGGAAATTCGACGTAATTTTCAAGGCACGCGCATGCGCCTCGCCCACTACTTCGATCTAGCGCCAAACTCGAAATCGGTTATCTAAATTATAAGAGTGTGGACAGCAAAGGATAAATAAGGAAAGTTGCGCTTGAAATTTTTGCGATCCGAAAACGCGACGACTCTCCTATCGAGCCGCACAGTCCTGCGGCACTCGGAATAAAGTGGCAAGCAGCGACAAAGGGACAGAAGAAGACGGCGTCCATCTACTGAGCAGCGTAATCGAGAAACACATCAGCAGTGCATTTTAAAGCTATTCGCGGCTTAAAAGCGCTGCCGTAAAAAAAGAATTTGAATTTGAATAAAAGTTTCTGGATGCCGTAGTCACGACGTTATACCGTATACATATACATATATGTATACACGTGCCAACGTCAACAAGACGCGTTCGCAAATTTGCTCAACTTCCACCATTCTTCTTTCCTTAGGACTCGCTGTTATGCTTATTCGAATTATATTAACTGCATTAAAATCCTTAATTTTCTTGGAGACATTAACTTCCTCGACGTTACCCACGCTGAGCCGTGTCAGAGATTCTTAAGCGATTCTTCCGTCCACAGCGATAATTCATTATTTAATGCAGCGGCTTCATTTCGAGGCCGAGAAAAAAGAAAGCAGCGAATGAATTATGCCGAGGTTATTGGCGGCGCGCCAAACGTTTTCCCAGGTCGTGGATTCACCTATAGGCGACCTGCAAGTCTGACGACCCGTTCACGGGGTGTCCACCCCTCTCGTCCCGCAGGGGTTGGCTACTTGCTCTCTGTGCTATATTATAGCTGGTGGCCCAGCTAAAAGTGATCGACGTTTACGTAACGCACGCGAATGCCGTAGATACATACGTCAAATCGGACTGCCCGTTATACTTATTCTACGTGCTATATTGTGCTCTGCAACCCCCTTCCCTTCAACCCTCCCACGGGCTCTCCTCATTCCTCAGCAACCTCCCCCCTCCGTTTTCGTTCTTCATACTCCCCCTCTCACCCTTGCCTGCTACACACTCATCCCCTGACTGTTCGCGAGACTTCCAATTTATTATATCATCCCAGAACACGAAGGCACTCTTGTAGGAGCGATCGATCATGCGCGAGACAACCCTAAGCGACGAAATTTCTCTTTGGCCTTCTTCTTGCCAATTGGCGAAAATTTTCTTTTGCTATTTCCTACTTACACCTCCACGCACCTTGGCCACGTCGTTAAGCCGCCGACGGCTCTTAGTATGTACATATATATATATATGTATATATATATAGATTGATGGTGGTTGGTTTTTATATAACAAAATAACATCCATTCGCGTACGTGTATACCTTCTTTCAGTCGCCACCTTTTCCCTGCACCTTTCTTCTTGTCAACAACCCCTGTGCGATTTTCCACGCGCGACAAGCTTATTAAGTAACTCGATTCGCATCGAAGTTTATTTACTAGCTTTTGTGAGGCGACAGTCACCGACGACTACCTTCCGTGTGCCCTCCTATACGGTGTTATCCATCCCCCGTAACTCCTCCCGGGAATCCATATAGCAGAGTCCCGGTACGTCTAACACGCAAACCATCGTGAATCACTTCTTTCAACGACCTCTCCACGTCGAAGGGATCATTGTGCGCGAGAAACTGTCGACTGTAACCCTTAAATTTAACTCTATATGTATACACGTGTAAAACTCAGGTATGTCGTTATATAGATATATAGGACGATATCGATAGAAGGGATTGTGGGTAACACGTCTCGGCGTCTGTTTCTTCTTTATTTATGACTTTGCGAGGACGCACGTGGGCTGTGATAACGTAGACGGATTTTTTATACGTGATAAATGCGTAAGCTTTGCATATACATGTAGAGTGTGTGTTTCAGGTATCCTCGTTGAAAGATTCAAAAGCTCGATTCTTTGTTTCCGTCATGTCCGAAAGCTTTGTGGCTGCGTTAATTTCACGTAAGTTATTTTCTTTCGTTGTCACTGTATTTGCTAGCTTTCGCGTACGTAGTGATCGCGGGGACGAAGGTTAGGTAACGCGATACGCCAGCTTACGTTAACGTTGCGATGCGTTGCGCTTTCTCGCGAGGACTATCAAACGCTTACGAGCGGACTCGCATGACTTTACGGAGTGTGTCCGTGCATGCGGCCGTCGCTTTATGGAGATGCGGACGAACCTCTTCGAGCCATAATAAAGCGTAGCGGCATTGTTAAGAGCACGACGAGGATGTTTCTATGGGGAATGAACGAATTACGAATGGCACTGTTAATTGTCCTTCGCACCTTATGGGACGTCCCTATATTGTTTCGATACAGAACAGAGACTGTTTATAGGAGTCTCGACGACGATGACGTAACCGAGCAATTTTTCAGTATATATACATATTCAGTCATATATACCCGGATTTCAGGAAAGCTTAAGGCGAGGTACACAACGACCGGATTTTTCCTTGGTAGATTCTAAGAAATTTTTTAGTAACGCATCTCTTATTTCTCATCTCTTTCTTACTTCGGTTCGACGTTCATTGTGTGTATATATGTATACACTATATATACTTGTACCATCCTCACGGATAATCGCACGGGAAGCTGTCGGTCATGGCGAAAGTCTTAGAGACGCTATATGCATACGGTCGTATCGCAACATAGAAACGTGGAATTGTGATATCTGGTTGAAATGAAAATCAGGGATTTTAAAGATTCATGAAATTCGTATTTATTAGTTTTTTTTTAAATAATAATTTTTCATTGGTAACCGGTCTCCAAATTGTACGGTACCATTCATGCTCCACTTTTGCTTCAAAGCGTATCTCGTACGTGCATCTATGCTGCACTGACTCGTATCTATAATGCACACGCGGTTGCATATCTCCGCAGTAATAATGAAAAAGAAAATGATCTGGCTTTCACGTAATATTTAGTATCCGGTACTCGGCTGCTAATATCGTCGAAATGGTACGTCTGGGTATAGACGAATCTACGGGTCAGGAATTCGATTCTCGATTCTCGTATTCGCATAACGGCTTCAGTCGCTGCCTATCTGCGGTGTTTGCACTTTACTGACGAGACAGGCATTCAGCCACCAAGCTTGCTACAGGATTGCTTGGATATATTGTTAGCGCCGGTACCCAGTGCGCAGACCTGGAGGGAAGACCCTTTGGCAATGGTCCACACGCTATGGCAAACTGTTCCCTGTATGAGGCGAATGTGTATCGGGCTTGTATTCCTGCGCCAGCTTCGCTCACCGTTCACACAGTAACAACACGTGCGGGGAGAGAAGGGATAGCGTGTACGTAGTCGACGAGGACGTGCAATGCAGATATACCGGTGGAAAAAGTAAAATTTGTTCGACAAAGACCAGGACGAATGGAATCGATCGGAAGTAGGAATTTTTTTGGTGATTTTGTATTCCAACCAAAAAAAAAAGAAAAGAACCGAAACTCATGAATTATGGCGATAGATTGGCTAGCTTTGGTGATTACGGAATTAATTTGACCTCGACCTCTATGGAAAGTCCGTGAGAGTCTATTCGACCTGACGATTCCTGCCAATAGGAGTTTCTCGCTGCTAAGTTTATTTTTAGCTTCGTTCGGGGCTGCAGTCACAACAAATTTTTCTATATTGTCATTTTTAGACTGGGTTTTCTTTCACGATATCCCCCATTGTTTCTCTTATTGTCTCGGCTCTGCATTGCCGTTACTTTCCGGATCGCTTGTCCACGACTTCAAACCGGGTTGGTTTTAGCTGGTCGCACAATTCGTCGCTAGTGGGCTACGTCGGATGCCCTTGGTCGCTAAATTATGAATTGCTCGAGCGGCATAAAGTTTAGTACCGAGTATATCCGTTATCCCGAATGAAAATGGATAGCTGGTGGCATCGCACTGGATATTTTCTCGGTTATATGCAACGTCGACGTTCGAGTTTAACATCCTCTGGGACAGGCGGAAATGCATCGTGTGCACGTTCGAAGCCCTTCTCCCTTGCTCTTTCTCTCTCTCTCTCTCTCTTTCTCTTTGTCCCTTTCTCTTTTCTGTCCTACCTCTCGTCGGTAATAATGAACGCCCCGAAGCACCCGGTCTCTTTTCGATCGTAAAGACACATAATGCTTTCTTTTCCCTACGCTATGCTTCATCGACGGGATTTTCTTTTACTAGCCCGTAAAAACATCCGTCCCCTCCGCTCGTTGGATCAATTCGCCCATTGGCTCAGGTTACACGTTAAAGACCGTACGCCGGTACGAAATGGAACGCGTCGAGATTCTTATCAGCAATGCCGGACGCTAATGGCAATAAGTCGCGTGTATTTAATCGTCCTGACGAATTACTATATCTTTCTTCTGTCGTATTCGTTTCTCGCTACGCGCACAGATGTGAAATAAATTTTAATTTGCTCTCGGTAGGTACGACTTTATATCGAAGTCGGCATCTTTTGCCGACATCCGGCGTGTCACCCTGGCTCGTTAACCAGGTCCGGGCGGTTGGGAGTCTTTCCGCGCCTGGGGGGCGGGGGGGGGGGGGGGGGGG